>OY740785.1:88019712-88539716 GCA_963514005.1 Raja brachyura | reverse complement strand
AAAATCCCTCTGTAAGATCAATGACTTTTAGCGAATGTGCCTTCAGCAGATTTCTCATCAAAACCTGGCAATTAAGCTTTTCCTGAACACCAAGCTGTATAAATTTATTTTTCTGGCATATTACACATGTTTCACTATGCTTTGCAATTAATAAAAGCATCCATTTAATACATCAGTTTTGACTTCTAACCCTCCGCAAATTGTTTGAAGTGAAATTGCTCAGCATGTTAATGTTCATATATAACCATTAAAATTATTTTGAGAAGTCACATGAGAAAATACAAATATCTCTGTAACACATCATATTATTGATTCTTGCAAAATCTCTGAACAGATCAGAGGGAACATTGCAGAACCCCCACAGTAAACCTGCCTTAGTGATAATGTAACATTTGTTTTCCATCTCAGAGGTGTTGTTCCATGCGTACAGATAACCATTTAATACCTTACTTAAGTGTGAGCTTGCATTATAAAGCAGTAAGTATGTTGCTGATAGCTTTCACAGCCCAGTTTGTGGTGAATTTTAGATCAATCTCCCTTGCATCTGAACGTCTGCGTCTTTCAATGAAAATAATAGAGGAGGCTAAGGCCTTGATTTAATCTAGATCACCCCTAGCCAGCTCAATTGAAAGCAACTGATTGTAACTAACGCTATACTGATTTGAATTAATGACAGAATTTAAAAAAAAAATAGCTATAAGGTGTCTATTTGGTCCACAAAGCTTAGGTCAGAATTTTGAGTATACAAACCAATTGGTTTTATTTCCAAGCTCTTCTCTTTAGTTTAGTTTAGTTTAGAGATACAGCACAGAAACAGGCCCTTCGGCCCACCGAGTCTCTACTGACCAGCAATCTCCATACATCAGCACTATCCTACACACTTGGTGACAATTTACAATTCTTACCGAAGCCAATTAACCTACAAACCTGCCCGCCTTTGGAATGTGAGAGGAAACCGAAGCACCTGGAGAAAACCCACGCATTCAATTCAATTCAATTCAATTCAATTCAAGTTTAATGTCATTGCACAAATACAAGTATAGGTACAACGAAATGCAGTTTAGCGTCATTCTTAGTGATAGCGATATGAAAAAATAAATACAGAGTGCAGTGGTAGCAGTACGGAAATAAATAAATACAGGGTACAGACAAGTCTATCAGCTGGGCTCCGAGTTCAGCAGTCTGATGGTGTAGTTGAAGAAGCTGTTCTTCGTCCTACTGGTGCGGGACCTGAGGCTCCTGTACCGCCTCCCTGATGGGAGGAGGGCAAACAGTCCATGGTTAGGGTGTGAGGGGTCCTTGATGATCTTCCCGGCCCGCTTCAGGCACCGTTTTCGGTGGAGGGCATCCATGGCAGGGAGCGGGGCACCGATGATGTACTGGGCGGTTTTCACCACCCGTTGTAGTGCCTTCCTGTCTGCCACGGTGCAACTGCTGTACCATACCGTAAAGCAGGTGGTCAGGATGCTTTCAATGGTGCAGCGGTAGAAGTTCGTCAGGATCCGGGGGGACAGGTGGGCTTTTTTGAGCCTCCTCAGAAAGTAAAGGCGCTGCTGTGCCTTTTTGATCAGCTTTGAGGTGTTGAGGGACCAGGACAGATCCTCCGAGATGTGTACCCCGAGGAATTTGTAGTTGGAGACCCTCTCCACCTCAGTCCCGTTTATATGGATGGGGGTGTGTCTGCCCCCTCTGTTTTTCCGAAAGTCAACAATTATTTCCTTCGTCTTCTGGGAGTTGAGGACGAGGTTATTGTTGGCACACCAGGTGGCCAGGAGCTGGACCTCCTCCCTGTAGGCTGATTCGTCATTATCACTAATCAGTCCTACCACCGTGGTGTCATCGACAAATTTTATAATGGCGTTGGAGCCATACTTGTGGGGATGCAGTCATGCGTGAAGAGGGAGTAGAGGAGAGGGCTGAGCACACAGCCCTGTGGCACGCCGGTGTTCAGTGTTATAGTGGAGGAGGTGAGGTTGTTGACCCTAACAGACTGTGGTCTGTTAGTGAGGAAATCCAGTGTCCAATTGCAGAGGGAGGTGGAGATGCCAAGACCGCTAAGTTTGGTGATCAAGCTAGCGGGTATGACAGTGTTAAAGGCGGAGCTGAAGTCAATAAACAGCAGCCTGATGTAGGTGTTGTTGCTGTCCAGGTGGGTCAGGGCAGAGTGTAGGGCCGCCGATATGGCGTCCTCTGTAGACCTGTTTGTCCGGTAGGCGAATTGGTGGGAGTCCAATGTGGGGGGGAGGCTGGCTTTGAGGTGAGCCAGGATCAGCCGCTCAAAGCACTTAGCGATGACAGGGGTGAGTGCCACTGGCCGGTAGTCGTTGAGGCTCCCTGTCGCTGAGTGTTTGGGCACTGGGACAATGGTAGATGTCTTGAGGCAGGTGGGGACGACACCCTGGGCCAGTGACAGATTGAAAATGTCAGTGAAGACCAGGGATAGTTGTCCAGCACATGCCCTGAGCACCCGCCCGGGGAATGCCATCGGGGCCGGCAGCTTTGTGCTTATTCACCTTGCTCAGTGCGTCTTGTACAGCAGAGGTGGAGAGACTGAGGGGTTGTTCATTCGGGGGTGGAGCAACTTTAATGGCTGGAGTTTTGTTGTCCCGGTCAAAGCGAGCATAGAAGTGGTTTAGCTCGTTAGGGAGGGAGGTGTTGTCCGGGGGGGGTGTTGATTTTATGGTAGTCGGCCATGGACTTAATACCTTGCCACATGCGCCTAGGGTCGGAGTTGTCTCGGAAATGCTCCTCAATCCGCTGTTTGTGATTGAGTCTGGCAATCCTAATTCCCTTTTTCAGATTGGCCCTGGATGAGCTGTATCCCTCAGCGTCGCCAGATTTAAAAGCGGCGTCTCGAGCCTTCAGCAGGAGTCTGACCTCCCTGCTCATCCACGGCTTCTGATTAGGGAAGGTCTTTATCACTTTATGGGTGGTGACGTTATCAGTGCAGAATTTTATGTAGTCCAGGACGGTTGAGGTGTATGAATCACGGGGAGAACGTACATACTCCGTACAGGCAGCACCCACAGTCAAGATCGAATGCGGGTCTCTGATGTTGTAAGGCAGCAATGCTACCGTTGTGCCACCATGCCGCCCTGTGGCCTTGCTAATTTTTTTAACATTTATTTTGATCTAAAACGCTTGTGAAAGTTGTATGCATCCACTATTATTTCAGAAGGTGTAATTCCATTTGCAACAACATTTTCGGCACAATTTTTCCTTCATGACTCTCACATTCTGCAACCAATTATGTCAAGTGCTCAGTGGAGATGCATGTTATGAACAGCGCAGACCAGGAATCAAACCTTAAACTGTCCCTGATAGGTAAGCAATGCACCAGGTAGGATAGATGGCTCACACAATGAGTGTAAGGTGTTCAGTGGGGTTTGAATCCATTGGTCTCAAATTCACCAAAGATTGTGATTCAGTTTGCTACCCCCACCAGCTATCACGGTGGAGGCAGTCACATTTTAAATGCTGCTGAAGGTTTTCATCCTAGGGGAAGGCAGATAGTGATTCCATGACTTAGGGAAAGGTTTGAACTTAGACTCATTACTACGCTCCCATACATTTCCGAGACATGGACTGTCCACTTCAGCATCTCAAAGCAGTGGTAAGACAAAAAGATATAAACACTCTACAAAGTCCTCCAAATCAAATGTCAAGATACGCAAATCAACATCCGCCCCCTCTCCTAGACCAACATCCCAGCATTGACGCACTAAATACAGTCAGTCAACTTCAAGGGGCAGGCCATGTAGATAGCATGACTGACACCAGATTCCCAATGCAAACAATTTTTGTCTGAGCTCCTTTACAGCAAGAGGTTACCAGCTGGACATGCGAAACGGCTGGAGAATGTTCTCAAAATGAGTGACATCTCCACTGACAGTCTGAAGAAGGGTCTCGACCCAAAACGTCACCCCTTCTTTTACTCCTGAGATGCTGTCTAACCCGCTGAGTTACACCAGCTTTTTGTGTCTATCTACTGACAGTCCTTGAATCTAAATAGAGAAGGGATCTTTGGGATGACACTGAGAAACTCGGATCCATCCTCCGGTGGCTCATAATAAAACTACGTGTATGGCAGAAGGAGTGTGCAATTATTTGAACCATCTACTCACCTCAAAACCCCTAGAACTGAAATGGGTTCTTCAAGGAGAGGATCCCCACCTCTCCCTCTCTTGACCTTCACCTCAGCGGCCTGCAGGTCGAGATAAGGGAAAGCTTGGATTTGAACTGGCTCCATTCTTCTTCAGATTGAGCAACTGCTGCGCATCAGTGAAACCACCCAGCTGAATAATAGAACTAAATTGTCAAGAAAATGAAGCAGGATATCTTTTCAAAAGTCATTATCAGCAATATAAAATCAGGTTGTGCACATACTGACACAGCAATTATAGATATCTTGCTACATTTACATTTTCATAAATCAAATCATCAAGTCACTTTTAAAATTATCTTTTTTTATCATTGAAAATTTTAGATGAATATTGTTTTAAGCATTGCCATATTGCACAGGTCAATGGCAGATTTTGCATTAAATGATGTGCAAATTAGTTGGAGGACAGAATACAGCATGTTTGGTTTGATTGCTAGTTGTGTTCAGAGCAGCAAATCATAATCTATATTTATCAAATCAGTATATCTGTTCAATTATCCCATTAACTTTCATCCCACTTCATCCACATTGGCTTTGATTGTCATGTGCAATGTCACCAGATGTCAACAGTTTACAAAACATCTGCAATCAACTGATCTGATACATGTTCTGTACTTCCCTCCTACACGTTCTGTCTACTCCACTGCAAAATCTCCTCAGGGAATGCCTTCTTTGAAGAAGTTCTCATCCTCAGTTCAATAGGAGATTTGCAGCACCCTCTCTCACTGCTCCCCCTCTCTGATTCCTCCAGCTCTCCGTCTCTATGACCAGAAATCCCTTTGTTCCACATCCAACAATGGACCATTGTGGGCTCTGCCTTTCCTTGGTCATCGATGCCAGCTCTGATTTGTTGTGAACCTTTTCATGCCTCTAGTTTTCTTCCCCCCTGACTCTCATTCTGAAGAAGGGTTTCGACCTGAAATGTCACCTATTCCTTTTCTCCAGAACTGCTGCCTGACGCACGGAGTTAGGGCCCATGTATTCCATGTATTGGCAATCCAATTGATCTGAAGCAAAGATTCCATTAAGGGGCACAAAATGCTGAAGTAACACAATGTGTCAGGCAGCATCTCTGGAGAAGATGGATAGGTAATGTTTCAAGTCAAGACCATTCCCGAGGAGACCCAAAACGTCACCTATCCATGTTCTCCAGAGATGTTGTCTGACCCGCTGAGTTACTCCAGCTCATTGTGTCTTTTTTGTATATTAGCCAGCATCTGCTGTTCTTTGTTCTTCACTATTCCATAACTTCACTCCTTCAAAGGGGAACTCCACTGATGAATGTTAGCTTAGTGCTTTTGTTCTTTCCATCGATTTCACAATTCAAACAGTCCTATTTACAGCACTCGTTCAATACGAGTTAAATTATTTCACTGAGGCATGGATGCTGGAGTGAAACAGTGAAAAGGTCCCTTGTTGAATGCTTAATCTATATCATTTACGCTGTTGAAGACAGTCTAATACCGTTTAATCAGCATCTTAGCTCTGCACTTAAATGAAACAAGTTAAAGAAACAAAAACAATTCATTACTAATTTTCACTCGAAGTCTAACCTTCACTCAAACCTATATATTGCCTATCCATTTCCTCCACAGATGCTGCTTGATCCGTTTTGTGTTTTTTTAAAGATTCTAGTGTCTGCAGTTCCCTATATGCTGACTAATTTTAACTTTGTTATTTTTGTGTACTTCCATCCTTTTCCTATCCCTTGCAAGTGAAAATATATTTGGATTTGAACTTGGCCTCAAAATGTCTAAATAAGTTCATAAGTTCTTGGAGCAGAATTAGGCTATTTGGCCCATTAAATCTACTCCATTAATCAATAATGGCTGATCTATCTTTCTCTCTCAACCCCATTCTCCTGCCTTCTCCCCATAACCCCTGACACCTGTGCTAATCAAGAATCTGCCAAACTCCACCTTAAAAACATCCATTGATTTGGCCTCCACAGTGTTCGTGGCAATGAATTCCATAGATTCATCACCCTCAGACTAAATAAATTCCTTCTCATGTCCTTTCTAACAGTACTTCCTTTTATTTTGAGGTTATGGCCTTTGATCCTAGAATCTCCCACTAGTGGAGACATCCTCTCCAGGATGGCATTGTTGAATGGATAATACAGTGAATTGCTCTGAGGTCAAAACAGGTGTGGCAATAGACAGCCAAACTGGGCAGAGGCTGCATTGGTCTGATTCCCAGCACTGTGGACTTGGGGAAATTCTAATGTCAGGGGAGCTTTGTAGATAATCAACAAGAGTGAACTTATTAACAATACAGACACTAAAGAAGTCTGAAGAAGGGTCTCGACCCGAAACGTCACCCATTCCTTCTCTCCAGAAATGCTGCCAGTCCCGTTGACAGCATTTATTACATAAAATACTACAGCATTTTGTGTCTATTTTCAGTGTAGACCAGCATCTGCAGTTCCTTCCTAAACAATACAGACACTACCGCTTTTGATAGTGTTAAGGGGGATAGATCAGAGAAGAGTGACAAAAGAAGTCACCCTTCTCTAATCTATCCTATGGAAAGAGCATAATCATTTTTTTCCATGGCTGAAAGAAGGAGAGAAAAGACAAGCATTAACAGGAGGTCACAATGCGGTCACAATCTCTTTGAATCACTTCCCTCTGGAAGGCGACTCCGGAATATCAAAGCTGGCACAGCCAGACATAAAAACAGCTTTTTTTTCCACGAGCAGTAGCTCTACTCAATAACCAAAAATCTGTAGCCTCCTTTTGCTCTGGTATTTTATTTAATTCACATGTTTAATCGTTAATGTTTTATTATTAATGTTTCATGTTTTATGGGTAATTCCTAACTGTCACTGTATGTCATGTTGTCACTTGCGGGCGGAGCACCAAGACAAATCCCTTGTATGTGAATTCTTGGCCAATAAACTTATTCATTCATTCATGTGGAAAAGGTTAGAAAATAGCCAGAAAGAGTGCAGGTGATGCAATTGCAAAAAATATTAAAGCTACATGTGATAGCAAATTCAGCAGGCTATTTATCTTTACTGAACACAAAGTTTATTTGGAGGGTGACTTGGTATTGGGATTAGCGTATTATTGTCACATGTACAGTGAAAGACGTTGTGTGCTGTTAGGCAAATCATACCTTACATGAGTACAACAGGTAGTGTAATAGAGGAAACAAAAGAAAAAGAGTGCAGAACATAGTATTATAGCTATAGAGAAAGTGAAGATAAAAATGTGCAAGGTGTGCCAAAAGGTAGATTGGAAGATCGAGAATTCATGCTTAGTAATGTATATGAGAGATCCCGTCAAGTGTCTGATAGCAGAGATAAGAAGCTAGTCTTCAATCGGGTGGTACATGCTTCAAGATTTTGTATCTTCTGCCTAATGGGAGGGTGGAAAAGAGAGGATGACCTAGATGTGAGTAGTCCTTAATTATGCTGTTTGCTTTGCTGAGGCAGTATGAAGTACAGATGGAATCAATGGGAGGAAGACTGATGTAAGTGATGGATGGACCGCGTTTGCAACTCTCTGCAATTTCTCGCAGTCTTGGGTACAGCAGTTTCCATACCAAATGGTGGTCCATCCAGATTGGATGCTTTCTGTGATGCATCCATAGAAATGAGAATGAATCATGGAGACAAGCCGAATGTCTTTATCCTTCTGAGGAAGAAGAGGCATTAGTTTGCTTTCTTGGCTATAGCGCCAATGTGGCTGGACCAGAAAGAGAGAAATGTAGTTATGGGGAGAGATTGGATGGACAGGCCTTGCTTTCCCTGGAGTGAAGGAGGCTGAGAGATGACAATATTTAGTTTAGTTTAGAGATACAGCGCGGAAACAGGCCCTTCGGCCCAACGGGTCCGCGCCGACCAGCGATACCCGCACATAAACACCATCCTACACCCACTAGGGACATTTTTTACACTTACCAAGCCAATTAACCTACAAACCTGTACGTCTTTGGATTGTGGGAGGAAACCAAAGATCTCGGTGAAAACCCATGCAGGTCACGGTGAGAACGTACAAACTCCATACAGACAGTACCCGTAGGTGGGATCGAACCCGGGTCACCAGTGCTGCATTTGCTGTAAGGCAGTAACTCTACCACTGCGCTACCATGACCGCATTTGATTATGTGAGGCAATAGAGTAGGTGGATGATCAAAATCGTTTGCCTATTGCAGGGTTGGAAAAATCAAAGGGCCTCGTTTTAAGGTGAGAGGTGGGAGGATCCAAGGTGTAATTTGTTTTCCTGTGAATGGTTGATACCCAGAATGCGCTGCCTGAGGAGATGGAGTCAGATACAATGACTGCATTTAAAAATTAAATAGGCAAGGACTTATGTATCCACAGAAGGATCTGGGCCCTATATGGGCAAATAGGATTAGTGCAATTCTGCAAAAGGTTTGGCCTGGATGAAGTGGGCTGAAGGGTCTCTTTCTTTGTTGCTATGACACTCTGATTCTAACACAGATTCTCAGGCCACCTTGAAGTGACCTATGTCGGGATTAGAAAAATAATGATCAAGACTCCAAAGACGGCAGATTTGCGGGTTTAATGTCTTCGGTAAGAATTGTAAATTATCCCTAGTGTGTAGGATAGTGCTAGTGTACGGGGTGATTGATGGTCAGTGTGGGCCGAAGGGCATGTTTCCACGCTGTATCTCTAAACTAAACTAAAGCGTGCTTAGGCCCAATGTAAATGGGAAAAGTAGGGTGCTCCATTTACCCTTCTCTACTGATAACCACAGATAAATTGAAGGGAGGAATTTGATGAACTGACAAGTACTGCGACTGAGGATGCAAAAGCCAAATCCATTAAATATTCTGTCTTTTATCCAATTCCCAATGTAGTATTGGTGGAAATGGGAGCCAGATTTCTGTTAGTTTTGATGCAAATCCAGCAATTAATTTAGCTGAGCCAGGGACTCTTGCGACAGCACCACTGTGCTGGACCTGCACTACCAGCCCGCAATCCCAATGTAAACTTGCTGTTAAAAGAGAATGTCAAAACTGCTGCCAAGTTTACTCTGCCAGTTGAAGATTACTGTTTATTGAGAAGGGGTGCCACAAGCATGGGGCTTGAGAATGAAAAAGCAGCAATAAACATGGCATTTGAAAGGAAACCTGAAGTAATAAAACCTTGTTGATTCTCACAGTATCATCCTATAAGCCTGATCTTAGTCAAGTTATAAGATCAAGCCAAAGATAGACACAAAATGCTGGAGTAACTCAGTTGGTCAGAGAACATCTCTGGAGAAAAAGAATAAGCAATGTTTTGGGTCGAGATCTTCTTCAGACTGAGAGTTAGGGGAAAGGGAAACTTTAACATCGGAGCCCGGGTTCGCCTAGATGCTGCAGTTGGACTGCTGGACCGTAGGTGAGGAACAAAGGGAAGAGATAAGACTTTGCCTTCCATCACAGTGAGGAGGTGTTGGAGATTCACTGTGATGGATGTTTGTGTAAACTGTGTTAAGTGTGGGTCTTAGGGTTTTTTTTGTAATGTAAAAAAAACTGTAGAAAATGCAATTTCGTTCAAACCAAATGGTTTGAAAGACAATAAATAGCATTCTATTCTATATAGAAATATTTAGAACAAGTGAAATAAAGATATGCAAGAAAGTAATGATGATAAAGGAAATGGGCCACTGTTAGCTGTGGACTAGGTGAAAACAAGTTACAGACAAGATCAAGCACTGACCCCAGGTATGAAATGGGCATTTGCCACTTCTACCTCCAACAAGACAGGGATCAAAGTGATATTAGAATTGGCAGGACACCTATTTGCTTCACTAGATTTCCTTCAGTGGACCGACCTAAGTTGAGTGAAGAACTCCCGTCTGTGAACCATCGTTCACAGCTTCAGAACCTCCCAAGACATATTACAGCTTGACACTATTGAAGAGCAGGAGGAGTTATAATACAGGAACATTGCCACTGTGCGTTTTCACCAGCTTGAAGTGAGAGTAGGACTGCGCACTGTCGGCTCAGGGCTATTCGCTGGAGTTTAGAAGAATGAACGGAGATCTCATTGAAACATACAGAATAGCGAAAGGCTTGGATGGAGTGGATGTGGAGAGGATGTTTCCACCAGTGGGAGAGTCTAGGACTAGAGATCATTGCCTCGGAATTAAAGGACATTCTTTAAGAAAGGAGGTGATGAGAAATGTCTTTAGTCAGAGGGTGGTGAATCTGTGGAATTCTTTGCCACAGAAGGCTGTAGAGGCCAAGTCACTGGATATTTTTAAGGCAGAGATAGATAGACTCTTGATTAGTATGGGTGTCGGAGGTTATGGGGAGAAGGCAGGAGAATGGGGTTAGGAGGAAGAGAAAGATCAGCCATGATTAAATCGTGGAGTAGACTTAATGGGCCGGATGGCCTAATTCTACTCCTGTCACTTATGACCTTATGCCCATGATTTGGATGTTCAAACATCACATCAGTTGTGATATAACCACAGGCCAAATGACGCCAACGATGAGCTTTTTCTTTTAGCAAAGACATTGCCTGGAATTTATCAACTGGCAGAGCAGTCAGCTCTGGACTGAAATTTGTGCCATCCGCTCCTATCTCTCAGTGATGCAGCACATGCATGCAGGGAAATCAGAAGCAGCTTAACTCCACATTGTTGTTTACCATTGCGCACATTAATCTGACCACCTCGCTGAACTGCTGGAGGAATCTCCCGCTTCATCCCGTCAAACAATCATTTAAACAATCAGATAACCTAGGGATGGCAAGAACAGAAGATGGTCTAACTAACCCCATAGACCAACCTGTGACTAGAGCAACTGATTGTCCTCCTTCTTCCTGAATTGTGGCATGCCCTTTCCCCTTACACACAGTTCCTCCATGTCTGCTCTCACCCGCCCCTCCCAGACAGAACACTGATAGAGTACAGTGTAGAAACAAGGAACTGCAGCTGGTGATTTACACAAAAGGACACAAATGCTGGAGTAACTCAGCGGGTCAGGCAGCATCTCTAGTTTAGATTTGTTTAGAGATACAGTGCAGAAAAGGACCTTTGGTCCACCGAGTCCGAGCCGACCAGCGATCACCCCATACACTAACACTATCCTACACACTAGGGACAATTTATAATCTTTACCCAAGCCAATTAATCTACAAACCTTTACGTCCTTGGAGCGTGGGAGGAAACCAAAGCACCCGGGGAAAACCCACACGATCACAGGGAAAACGTACAAACTCCATACAGACAAGCACACATAGTTAGGGTTGAACCCTAACTAGGGTTAATCCAGCACTGTGTCCTTACCAAAAAAAATGTTCTCCTCACCTTTCACCCCACCAGCCCCTGTATTAAACATAATTCTACAAGACATTGGTGAGGACACACATTCAGTATTGTGTTCAGTTTTGGTCAATGATGTTGATCTTATGAGAAAGATATTGAAAAACTGGAAAAAATGCAGCAAAGATTTGAGAGGATGTTATCAGGACTCAAGGGGCTGCGTTATAGGGAGAGGTTGAGCAGGCTAGGACTTTATTCCTTGGAGCGCAGAAGGATGAGGAGTGATCTTATAGAGGTGTACACGATGATAAGAAGAATAGATAGGGTAAAAGTAGGGGAATCGAGAACCAAAGGACATAGGTTTAAAGTGAGGGGGATAGGAACTTGAGGGGCAACTTTTTTTACACAAAGGGTGGTAGGTATATAGAAAGAGCTGCAAGAGGAGGTAGTGAGTCACATACTATAACAACATTTAAGAAACATTTAGACATGTTCATGAATAGGACAGCTTTGGAGGGATACGAGCCAAATGCAGGCGGGTAGGACTATTGTGGATGGGGCATGTTGGTTGGTATGAGTACATTGGGCCGAAAGGCCTGTTTACATGTTGTATAACTCCTTCTTATTGTCTTTCTCCATTTTCACCTGTTCCAAACAGTCACATCTTCACCTCTCCCACACCAACACCCCACACCCTCCCCAACCTTGTTTCAACATGGAGCACTCTTCTTATGACTTCCTTGTGCTCCCATCCCTTCCCATATCCTGGTACTTTCCCCTCTAACCATAATAGGTATAACGCCTGTCCCTTCAGCTCCTCCTCACTCTTCCTCATGAGGCTGAGTTCCACCTGCACCTCCTCTAACCTTGTCTGCTGCGTTAGAGGCTCACAATGTGGCCTTCCCTACATTGGGGAAACCAAGCTTAGACTAGGTGACGATTTTGCAAGGTACCTGCACTCTACCCACAATGGCCATCTTGCACTTCTGATTGCACATCACTTTAACCCTCATTCCCATTCTCACAATGACATGTTCTTCCTTGACCTTCTTCATTGCTCCAGGAAGGAACAAAAACAAATTGGAAGCACAATGGCTCATTTAGTTTAGTGTTAGAGATACTGCGTGGAAACAGGCCCTTCGAACCTTGGTCTCTGGCATTGTGAGGCAGCATCTCTGTCACTTGTGCCACTTGGCCACCCTGCAATGTTGCTATTCCCCAACCCAAGAACGGATAGAACAAATAAATATCACCAAGGGATTCCATGGCGAATATCTGTGATACGAAGAATGTAAAAATCATGAAAACACACAAAGGTTGGGCAGTGACTTCACCAAATGCTGGTTAAGTGTGCAACAAAGGTGTCCTTCTGCACACAAACAGGAGTTCTCAGGTAGATATCCAGTCAAATGATCCAGCCCTGAAGGGAGTTCTGTGTAGGTAAAGATTTAAAGCAGATTAGCAAATGGCCACACCAAAACATATTCTATTTCAAAAAAAAAGTGCCTGCTGTAAAACCAGCCTTAATGACAGCATAGAATCCATCCTCAGGCAATCCAGGAAGCTAACATACTGCCTATTAAACATTTTGAGTCATTAAACTGGACCTTATCTTCAAAATGAGTGTCACAGTTGATGAGCAAAAGAACTGACCAGCTGGTGGGTTCTTTCAAAAGCCTCCTGTGAAATAATAGTCAGGGGCTGGAAGACTTGGCAATATTAAAATGCAGATCTGAGAATCTGCAGACAAGGGATGGTGTCTCCATGAAAAACGATGTTGTTACAACTTGGAAATATTATTTTTGTAGGTGAAAGGTTAGACTGTGAATGGGTATCTGAGGTTTACAGTGGTATTATAAACCATTGAAGGAAGGCATCATACCCACAAGATCACTTGGTTTCTAACGGTGAAATCAGAGGACCAAAGGCAATGCATTTAAAGTTTGGCTGCCACACCTCACCCCGATGAAGGGCTTTCGATCTAAAATGTTAACTCTTTTGTACAGGGCCCTAGTGAGACCACACCTGGAGTCTTGTGTGCAGTTTTGGTGTCCAAATTTGAGGAAGGACATTCTTGCTATTGAGGGGATGCAGCATAGGTTCAAGAGGTTAATACCTGGGATGGCATGACTGTCATATGTGCATAGAATGGAGCGGTTGGGCTTGTATACTCTGGAATTTAGAAGGATGTGAGGGGATCTTATTGAAACATATAAGATTATTAAGGAATCGGACGCGCTAGAGGCAGGAAACATGTTCCTGATGTTGGGGTAGTCCAGAACCAGGGGCCACAGTTTAAGAATAAGGGGTAGGCTATTTAGAACATAGATGCGGAAAAACCTTTTCACCCAGAGAGTTGTGAATCTGTGGAATTCTCTGCCTCAGAAGGCAGTGGGGGCTAATTCTCTGGATGCTTTTAGATAGAGGTCTTGAAGATAGGGGAGTCAGGGGATATGGTGAGAAGGCAGGAATGTGGTACTGATTGTGGCCGAATGGCCTACTCCTGCACCTATTGTCTATTGTTTTCCTCTTCACAGATGCTGCCTGATCTCATGAGAGTTCCCAGTACTTATTTTGTTTTAATTTCAGATTTCCAGCATCTGCAGTATATTGATTTGCATTCACATTTAGGCTAATTGTCTCCTTCCTCCTGTTTGATTGCACCCCCGCAGCACTGTTCTATGTACTACAGCTCTGTAGTAAAGGTTATTAGCACAATAATCTTCAGCAAAAACAAGGTCGTTTCAATTCTCCACCGTGCAAAAACTATAAAAGTCTGATTACTGATTATTACTGCTATACCCGTGTACTGTATGTGAGATGCTTAGATAACATTAATATAAGTGCTTATGTATAATGATAGACAAAAGTGCTGGAGAAACTCGGCGGGTGCAGCAGCATCTATGGAGCGAAGGAAATAGGCAACGTTTCAGGCCAAAACCCTTCTTCAAGGTATATATAGTGATACTTGTACTGATCTGTATACAAAAATTAATTTCACTGTACATCAGTACATGACAAATAAAGTGCCGTTGAACCATTGTTTCTGCAGCACCGTTCCCAGGCAGTCACTGGCAAACCAGCTACAAGAACAAAGCAGCAACCATAGAATTTATAATATTACTTGGTACTTTTACTAAATTATCATAAGAATCCCATGATTTATAATTTGTAACTGATATTTGCCAAAATCATTGAACCGGAAACAAACGTTTCACAACTTGACAATTTCAAGCTACTTCTTTGGCGGTCAAGTGCTTTGAAATATCCCGAGGCTGTGAAATTTTCTAAATAAATGCATTTTTCTTTTCTTTTGGGATGTGCCAGGACTGGCCTCAGTTCATCCAAGGCTGGTCGGATCATCCTACAGTGAGCACTGACCACTTTCCCCCTCCCACCATGGCTGCCCCACCCACTTCTTTAACCTGCTTATGTATGGACACCATTTATTATCTGAATGGTGGTTGATTAGGAAAAGGGGAGATGCAACGAGACCCGGGTGTCATGGTACACCAGTCATTGAAAGTAGGCATGCAGGTGCACCAGGCTGTGAAGAAAGCAAATTATATGTTAGCATTCATAGCAAAAGGATTCGAGTATAGGAGCAGGGAGGTTCTACTGCAGTTGTACAGGGTCTTGGTGAGATCACACCTGGAGTATTGTGTACAGTTTTGGCTCCTAACCTGAGGAAAGACATTCTTGCCATAAAGGAAGGACAGAGAAGGTTCACCAGATTGATTCCTAGGATGTCAGGACTTTCATATGAAGAAAGACTGGATAGACTCGGCTTGCACTCGCTAGAATTTAGAAGATTGAGGGGGGATCTTATAGAAACGTACAAAATTCTTAAGGGGTTGGACAGGCTAGATGCAGGAAGATTATTCCCGATGTTGGGGAAGTCCAGAACAAGGGGTCACAGTCTAAGGATAAGGGGTCTTTTAGGACCGAGATGAGAAAAACATTTTTCACACAGAGTGGTGAATCTCTGGAATTCTCTTCCACAGAAGGTAGTTGAGGCCAGTTCATTGGCTATATTTAAGAGGGTGTTATATGTGGCCCTTGTGGCTAAGGGGATCAGGGGGTATGGAGAGAAGGCAGGTACTGGATACTGAGTTGGATGATCAGCCATTATCCTATTGAATGGCGGTGCAGGCTCGAAGGGCCGAATGGCCTACTCCTGCACCTATTTTCTATGTTTCTAAGAGATCCGTCAATAATGTTGTCTCAGATGTCCAGAGGTCAGGAAGGGCTTTAAAAATAGTTGCACCTTCATTCATATGTTGATTAAAGTAATTGCCTGTGAAAACGGGCCACATCACTCCGGTGCTCTGGATGGGATGAGCTGTGTGTTGGAGATGGAATTTAATTTTGCTGGGCATTTTGAAAGAGTGGTCATCAGCTCTTTTGAAACTCTACCTGGTTTTATTTTCTGAAGATGCATCGCCGAAGACAAATTTTACCCTTTAGTTTGTGTAAGAAGGAACTGCAGATGCTGGACTAAACCGAAAATAGACACAAAAAGCTGGAGTAACTCAACGGGTCGGGCAGTATATCTGGTGTAAAGGAATAGTTGACGCCTTCTTCAGTCTGAAGAAGGGTCTCGACCCGAAACATGACCTATTCTCCAGAGATGCTGCCTAACCCTCAAGTTTGCTTTATTCATACAGTACAGTTTCAGTTTAGTTTATTGTCAAGTGTACCGAGGTACAGTGAAAAGCTTTTGTTGTGTGCTAACCAGCCAGTGGAAAGACAATACATGAGTACAATTGAGCCATTCACAGTGAACAGATACAAGATAAGGGAGCAACGTTTAGTGCAAGGTGAAGTCTGATCAAAGATAATCCAATAGTAGTCCAGGACTGCTCTCTGGTTGCGGTAGGATGGTTCAGTTGCCTGATAGCAGCTGGGAAGAAACTGTCCCCGAATCTGGAGGTGTGCACCTGACCCAAGTTCTTTTAAAGAACATCCAATTTATCCCACTCCCCATATAATTATTCTCTCGTTAACTTCTTTCATGGTCTGTTTTAGATGCATATGATGCCATATTGCACAGCGAGTTGGGCAGGAAATTTAACAGCAAGTTGTTTGTGCCTACAACTCGGTTTGTTATTAAGCCTTACTGCCTGCACAATACCCGTCCCTCATTCTCGATGAAGCAAGACCTTACATCTGCAACACAGGAGAAATTCAAATGCAGCTATTTTGTATTTGTGCCACACTTTGATATTCTGCGAGATGCAGAACACATATTAAGCCCACTTAGGAGAATATCACACAGAACATGCTGAATGCATCCTTTGTGTTTTGCTTTTAAATGGAGGTACATTTCACTTCGTGCCTAAGTGGCTGAACAAAACCGGTGCCTCTAACAGAGAGGGGAGCGATACAAGAAAAAGAGAGATGAAATGGCAAATGAACAGAAAGAGTGATGAGCAGATGGAATAAAGTAGGCAAACAAAAAAACAGCAGTCTTTGAAATAAATGAGGGCCAGTAGCTCTTATACTGCACCTGCTGCATAAGCACTGCTATATTATTAAAGCCAGCTGAATCCATCGCTGCCTGGCAAACAACTGATTTGTAGATGAGGTCATTCATTTTGTGGTCGATTGTTTGCAACGCAGGGGATATAGCCTGTTGCTTAGCAGTTGCAAGCAAACTCCCAGCAGGATTCTTCCACCAGTGACTCTCCACAGCCCACTTCACCTTCGATTCTCATGTAATCTTAGCTGTTTTGGTTTAACGCAAAAGGTCTGAACATTTGTTTCTTCCCGGAGGTTCAAAGCGAGAAAGTGATTAAAGTGACTGTTTGCTTTGATTCCTTCAGTTGGGGATTGTCAAGAAACATTCAATTCGCGTATTTTCCAGACTACATGGCCTGTGCTTGCACGCAGTCTCTCCCACACCCAAGCTCACAAATTATTCCAAATTACTCGACTAAATAAATAATCTTTAAAAATCACTGTCTATTTACAACAGTTTGGAAAGCAACATATTTCTGTCAGCATGACGAGATCTTTGAGCAGGAAACACTTGATCATAACACTGAGGTGGACCGTTGTTATTGCTGGCTCTTTCTCGCGTGAAGGTCAGAGGATAAGAAACAAGAATAAGAAGCCACAGAACAAGAATCGATGGCCACAGGTCAGGCAAAGAAATGAAAGATGCGGTGGCTTAGACAGGGATACTGACAGGAGCAGCAAGTTGTGGAAGTGTGGAGAGCTGAAGGCCACATCAATAGAAGACAAGGAAGTGGTTTTTTTGGTGCAAAAGATCAAAGGGAAAAGGATAATCCCCGTAGTATCTCTCTGAAAACATGCACAAAGCTCCTTTTGATGAAGTGAAATGAAATGGTAATTTAGATTTAAAAAACTGACTGAGGCTTCTCTGATGGCTCAGCGAGATTAGCTGGTAAGCAGCTACATCGGAGGATCAAATTAAATTTATAGCAAAGGCCATTCAATCCGTCCGTGCACCCTCAGTTTACACACCTTGTCTGTCTTTTTCATCTCACTCTCATATGATGAGCTTACCCCCACTTACCCAAAACTAGGCTGTTGGGGTCAGTATGGTGTCTGTGTTGATGCCTGGGTTTCTGCAGGGTGGAGGGGGTGATCACAGCTCGAGTGACGATAGGATACTACATGTGGTATTGACATGCCTTGGTTAGGTTTTTTACTGCTAACTGGCTGCCAACAATCCTGAAAAGAATGAAGTAGGATTGTTGCCGGTCCCGATCTATGAAGTGGAAGTGAGGATGCCGCTGCCGAGGGAAGGGACAAAAGATGAGCCAGTGTGGGGGGACCACCATGAGGGAGGGGGAAGAGCAACGGGGACCCAGCGTGGGGGGGACCACTGTGAGGTGGGAATAAAACAATGGACAATGGGGACCCAGCATAGGGGACCACCGTGCGGGGGGGGGGGGGGGGGGGGAGAACAAAGGGGAACCCTGGCACGGGTGGGGGTGGGGGGAATTTATGTGACTTTATTGCCGACTATTTGCAACCTTGGGTATGCAAGCAAATAATTTCACTGCGACAATGTCGCATGTGACAATAAAGTATTCAATTCAATTCTTTCACAAGCGAGTCTTCCCTCACAGGGTGGTGCGTACTGTATATGGAATGAGCTCCAAAGGAGGTAGTTGAGGCATGTCCAATAACAACATTCAAAAGGCACTTGGACAGGTGCATGGATATGGTATGGAATGGTATGGTCGTTTTAAAAAAAATCATAGGTACAGTGAAATTCCTTTGTGTATACAGTTCAGTACTAGTATCACTACACATAAGCACTTAGATACATATTAGACAAGCATCTCAGATACAGTACCAAGTGTATAGCATCAGTACACTGAGATAGTGTACTGAGTCGCCTGTTTGGTGCCATTTTTAATATTTCGAGGGGTATGGGCCAAATCCAGGCAAATGGGACCAGCTTAAATGAGGCATCTTGGTTGGCATGGGTGAGTTGGGCTGAAGGGCCTGTTTCTATGACTCTGTTGCTGAACTCAAAGAGGCATGGAGTCATAGTGAGATACAGCATGGGAACCTGTCAGATTGTCTGCACCCACCGTCGGCCATCTAATGAACACAAATCAAACATTGGTCCCATTTTTTATTCTCCCTACATTCCCATCAAATCCCTCAGATTCTACCACTCCATGACAAACTAGGGACAATTCACAGGGGGATTAATGTAGCGAACCGTGCGTCTTTGGGTCGTGTGAGCATTCCCACGGAAACATTGGGACGGAAGCATTCTAGAGGAATCTTGTGCAGTCATGGGGAGAATGTGTAAACTCCACATAGAGTGATTGAATCCAGGTTTCTGACTGTACGCGCTACGCCACTGTGCTGCCCTACACCACGCATCACAGATTGAATTGAATAATAAACACATGGGGCAGACCAATGGTGGGGGTTGATTTGGGGGGGGGGGGGGGGGGGGGGGGGGGGGGGAGGGGGCAGGGAGTAGTTTATTAACACCTACTCCAGCAAAGACAAATGGGTGCAATTGTGAATTTCTGTGACAGTGTAAGAAGGGCAGCATTGGGATGTGGGCCATATACATTCAAAAGTTGATATGTCATAGGAGCTGAATTAGGCCATTTGGCCTGTCGAATCTGCTCCGCCTTTCAATCATGGCTGATCTATCATTTCATTTCGGAGTCACGTGAGTGACTTCGTGAAGAACCCGCCAGCACGCATGCGCGACATATCGTCGCTCGCATTGCAGTAGACGGCTGGAGAGGAGCGCGGCTCATCACCAGCCCTTCATAAGGGCCACTCAGGTAAGTACTAACAACCTTGAGTTGGTTGTTCTGTGTGAATAATTGTGTTTTCTTCCACAGAGACATGGACAGTAGGAAAAGTAAAGGCCGTAAAACTTCTGCAAGGAGTTGTCGGCAACCCAACCCGGAGCCCTCCTCCACGGCAGGAGGACGGGCCGGGAAAAAGGCGCGCAAGCCGGGGAGCCCTGTATTCACAGGATCCGGTTTACCGACGCAGCTATGCCCTAGCGGGGTACCTGCAGAACAATCAGTCGGTACAGCGCCGGAGCAGGTGCATCCTGACTCCATCTCTCTCTCACCCACTGGGTCGTTTGCAGAGACAAGTAAAAGGGATTCGCGTGCTGATGCACGGCCCTTCTCCCTGAGCCCTCTTGAAGGAGGCAGGGATACAATTCCACTACCTAGCCCTTCGCGGGTTGAGGTCTCACCAGGAGCCACTAGGAAGTGGTCTGGTGAATCAGGCAGGCCCGAGTCCACTGGCAGACCAAGAAGGGCCAGTGTCGACTCACCACCCAGAGGGACCAGGAGGAGTCACAAGGGTGGAGCCTCGCCTAGGTCACCGCTTCCCCCGCTGGGGGCAGGTCGGGACCGTACGCCGTCTGGGTCCAGATTTAGGACAGTCGGCAAGCCCGTGCGGACGTCGGGTCACCACGCTGCGGCGTCAGGTGCCGACCTCTCCCCACCCATGCCCTTTGAGGCAGCCGGGTCCAGCTCAGCGAAGAGGAGGCGCTCGAGCAGGTCCGCGCGGGAATCGCTCAGCTTCGCCGAGGCGGCTGGTAGCGACACATCATCACAGTACCGATATTACCTCGACGAGGTACGGACTGATGATCGAAGCCTCAGGAGTTCCTTCGGGCACGAGGCCTCTTACCTCCCACACCCGCCCGATGAAGGGCGCTTGGATCGTATGGAGAGGATATTGGAGCAAGTTCTACTCAATCAGAAACAGGACACACACAGCTCCAGGGGACTCATGGATATATCCCCGTCCCCATCTATGGACAACATAAGACCAGATGAGGAGGATATCCTGGTACATGCCCCAGCAGCACCTGAGGTCCCTCAGGAAGATCTGCTGGATGTGGCAGCCAAATTCGGGTTACCCGTATCATCAGGACAACCCCTCAACATCAAACTGGCCGCAACCATAGATTATCTTACCAACCATCAATTGCAGGAGGAGGTCCTTGCGAAGGCCATGGAGAGACACAAGGCTCCAGGGAACTGCAATTCACTCCACGTGCCGATTGTGAACATGCCAATCTGGGGTAATATCAGCCCGGGCATCAGAGCGCAGGAAGTGAAACTGCAGAGGATTTTAAAACTGCTTACGTCTGGGATCACCGCTTTTGCAAAGTCAGTAGATGGGGTTGATCTAAGCACCGAACAGGAGGATGCTCTAGCTCTGCTCTGCAATACGCAGTACGAGATCAACGCTTTCCGGAAGAGCATTATCAAACCTTCCTTGAATCCCAAATTTGCGGGACTATGCAGAGCACCTCCTACCCCCCCACCTAGACAGCTGTTCGGGGAAGACCTCCCAAAGCAGGTCAAAGAGCTCGATGACCATGCGAAAACCATAGGTCTGATGAGACCACATTTTGTGGCCAGACCTTCGGCCAAGAAGACACCTTACTTCAGGCCACGAGGTCAGACCGATAGGCCAACAAGGACCTACGTTCCGGCACCTCCTCAATATCAACAGCCTCATCAGCCCAGGCCTTTTTTAGGACTAGGCCCTCAGCGGCCAGCATGGAAGATGCGGATTCCGCACCAACCACGAAACCCAGCGCCTCCACGTCCCACCAAAAATCCCAGGGACCGCCGATAACCATGAAGGTAAGGGGGTCTGGGTTCCATGCACTTGCATGTCTAACCTCACGAATTGGGGGCAGATTACGGGGATTTAAGGAGGCTTGGGAAACCATCACTTCAGATGAGTTTATCTTGCAAAGTATTCAGGGTTATGAAATTGAGTTTATTCATGGCCAATTGCCTCCACCCCAGCATATGCCGAATCGCAAATTTGCACTTTCCAAAAAAGAATTGGCAGAAGGCTATGCTGAAATCTTGAGTTTACAAGACAAAGGTGTGATAGAACGAACCACACATGAACCAGTTGAATTTGTGTCTAATATATTTACTAAAACTAAAAAAGACGGTGGATGCCGGGTCATTATAGATTTAACTCACTTGAATACCTTTGTAAAATACACCCATTTCAAAATGGACACATTTGAAACAGCCAAATCTTTGATTTCGGAGGGCTGCTTCATGGCATGCATTGATTTAAAAGATGCATACTATTCAGTATCCATTCGGAAACATCATAGGAAGTTCTTGAAGTTTACCTGGATGGATCAGCTTTGGCAATACAAAGCATTGCCCAATGGGCTTACTACAGCCCCCAGACTGTTCACCAAACTACTCAAGCCAGTGTTATCTACACTGCAGAGACAAAATCATACGGTCATGGCCTATTTGGATGACATTCTGATAATTGGGCACACTCTGGAATCCGCAGAGTTGGCGGTTTCAGCCACAGTGGAAATTTTTCAACAAATGGGGTTTATAATCCATCCAGACAAATCAAAGTTCCTCCCCGCAGAGATCATGGACTACTTGGGGTTCACAATAGACTCCAATCGCATGATCACCACCATCCCAACTAACAAAGTTGGTGATGTGTTTCAAGCATGCAAGAACCTGGTCTGCGCCAGTATACCGTCTATCAGATTAACTGCCAGGGTAATTGGCAAAATTGTAGCAGTATTTCCAGCTGCTCAATATGGACCTTTACACTATCAGAATTTACAAAGGTCAAAAATAACAGCATTAAAATTAAATGCTGGACATTATGATAGACCCATGCAGTTGCCGGTTAAGGCAAAACTTGAGTTACTATGGTGGATTGGCAATATCCATAACTCATTTAAACCCATCATTGTGCCTCGTCCAATGGTATACTTGCAAACAGATGCAAGCTCCCATGGCTGGGGAGCTACAGACAACAATAACAGTTGTGGAGGTAGATGGGATTCACTTGAAGCTACTTTGTTGTTAGCACAAGGGATAAACTATTTGGAGATGCTAGGAGCATTCCACGGACTTAGAGCCTATTGTTCAAACATGACTAACACTCATGTCCGTCTCCAAATAGACAATACCACCGCGGTGGCTTATCTGAATCATATGGGCGGTACCAGGTCAATTTCATGCAATGAATTGGCAAACACAATTTGGCTCTGGTGTATTCAACGGAATATTTGGATCTCAGCTACCTACTTGCCAGGTGAGCTCAATACAGTGGCGGACACCAGGTCACGGAAGTTCAATGACAACATCGAGTGGATGTTGAACCCCCAAATATTCACCAAAATTACAGCCAAATTTGGTAAACCGGATATTGACCTTTTTGCGTCATGGTTGAACCATCAGGTACCAACATACGTATCATGGGAGCCAGATCCTGGGGCAATGGCGATGGACGCATTCTCGCTAGACTGGGGGAAATGGTTCTTCTATGCCTTTCCTCCATTCTGCCTCATCAGTCGGGTATTGCGGAAAATCCAGCTCGATGCTGCCAAGGGCATCCTCATTATACCCGACTGGCCTACGCAATCATGGTATCCGGTGGTCCTTGGAATGATAAGTCAACCATGGGTCCTCTTGGAGGGTTGCCCACAATTGGTGACGAACCCTGCCACAGGGGAACCACACCCCTGCCATAGTCATTTGAATCTATTGGCTTGCAGGATCTGAACAGGCCACTACTTCAGTATTGTCTATCTTCAAGGACAATGGATACCATGGGAGCATCATGCAGGGAGCCCTCAAGACGGCAGTACTTATCGTACATCAGGAAATGGGAATCCTATTGTGGCCGCATGGACGTTGCATATGACTCCGTCTCCATCACAGATGTGCTGGAATTTCTTGCGGGGCTACACCATGATCAACATCTCAGCTATAGTGCCATCAATAGCGCCAGGAGTGCGCTCTCGTCCTACCTCAATATTGAGGTAGGATCCAATAAATTGGTCTCCAAACTTATGCGGGGGATATTTAATTCCAACCCGCCGAGGCCCCGTTACAACGTCACATGGGATATTGGCAAAGTGCTGACCCTGCTGAGAACATGGTCACCCATGATGGGGCTCGAATTGGACAAACTCACCCTGAAGGTGGTGATGTTGATGGCACTTACTTCAGCACAAAGGGTGCAAACGCTTCACAAGGCCAAGATCGACAGAATGATCTCTACCCCTGAATGGGTCACTTTCTTCATTGATGAATTGCTCAAGCAGCATAGACCTGGATTTACAGGGCTGCAGCTGGAGTTTCCAGCATACCCCGCTGATGCTAGGCTATGCATAGCCACCCATATCCGCCACTATATCAAAGTGACGAGGAAAATAAGGGGAATGGAGCAATACCTGTTCATCAGTCACAAAAAACCTCACCATAGAGTGACGGTGCAGACGATATCCCGATGGCTCAGGATCGTCTTGAACAAAGCAGGTATTGACACTGATGTTTTTAAATCCCATTCCACCAGGGCAGCATCAACATCGGCGGCAAAGGCCATGGAGGTGCCCATGGACCAGATACTTGCCACAGCGGGATGGGCCAGTGAAGCCACTTTTCAACGGTTTTACAATAAACCCGTCACCGTACCTGGAATGTTCGCAGGAGCCGTGCTGGATGCAGGCCGAGAACATACAGTTCCCCCTCAGTGAGGGGTCCTTTCTTGTTGTTATTAATAAATATTATTATTTTTTCAGAGAAACAGTGACGGAAATTGATTACTGCTGTCCACCTTTTCAGTAGCGTGTGTGATAGCATGGACGTTGTCCAGGGCGTGAAATCACAGAAGCTTTGAAGTCTTCACGAAGTCACTCACGTGACTCCGAAATGAAATAGTAAGATTAAACGAGAACTTACCAGTTTGAAGTTTGATCTTTATTTTATGAGGAGTTGCGATGAGGGATTTCGTGCCCTCCGCTCCCAACCCTCGATCATAAAGTCAACTGGTAACTAGAGTCTCTTTAATCTTACTATAACAAGTCATTTCTTGGCTTGGTTTTTCTGTGATTCCACACCGCGGCTTTGAAGTATGTCGCGCATGCGTGCTGGCGGGTTCTTCACGAAATCCCTCATCACAACTCCTCATAAAATAAAGATCAAACTTCAAACTGGTAAGTTCTCGTTTAATCTTACTATTCAACCCCATTCCCCATATGGAGTTTGCATGGTCTCCCTGTGATTGCATTGGCTTCCTCCAGGTGATCTGGCCTCCACCTACATCCCAAAGACGTGCGGCCTTGTAGGTCAATTAGTCCCTGGTATGCAAGGAGTGTAAAGCCCTTGTATGTCGCTGTTGATTTTCATCTCCATTGTTGATGGCAACTGATCAGTGGACATAGTCATGCAAAGTCCATATGATCATGGCTGCCACCAGATTAGCATGGGGCAGGAAAGGATTGGAGACATTTTTTTTATTTTTTAAGTTTGAATAGAAGGCAGTAACAGTACCAATAAAATTCTCATTATAAAGGCAATCAAGAAAAACCACAAAGTACATGGAATGAAACCAAAGCAAAAAGTTATTAACTTGTGTTAGTGATATAATTTGTATTCACACGGCATTTTTAACAATGTCCCATCGTGCAGCTCTAGGCAATGCACATTCGAAACATGATCCAGTGAAATGTAGCTGCTGCTTTGTTTGCAGCCAATCCCAAAGCCAAACCCCCACAGAGCCTTCTTCTGACTGAAGAAGGGTCTCGACCCAAAACATCACACATTCCTTCCCTCCAGAGATGCTGCCTGCCCGCTGAGTTACTCCAGCTTTTGGGTCTATCTTTGATTTAAACCAGCATCTGCAGTTCTTTCCCCCCCAATAAACACACAGAGACAGAGCAAAAACTGGCCCATGGCTGCCTGTGCTGTTTAAATATAGTGGAACCAGGTGGCAGAAGAGGAGCTCAAGTGAGGCCACTGTTGTATTGCACATTTAGTGTGTGTGTGACTGAAGATGGCTGCTAATCCCATGTTTCATCAGTGAGGATTGAGTTTAGTTTATTGTGACATGCACCGAGGTACAGCGAAAAGCTTCATGCTGATGCAGGATTGAATATTAATCAGGCACCAAGCTCTACCACCCCTTCACCTGTTCCCAGGAGGGGTTTTGTACAAACTTGAGATGCCAAACAGGGACTCCAGTTCAAAATATTGAGCCCACAAATCTATTCGGACATGCAGAGAGGGAAGAGCTTATCAGTAACTTAACTCCAGCCACCTGCCTTGGTCTCATGAAGGCGGGAGGCAGTGGGACACACCTGGAGTTTAGTGTTTCACCTGACAGGATGCACCTTTCACTGTGCAGCTCTTGCTCAACAACCGGCACTGAAATGTCAGCCTGGCTTTTGTACACATCACTTCAGTGGAACCTGAATCCATGACCTTTCGACCCAGAGCCCGAGAGCTGCCTCTGTGCTAAGACTGACATGTAGTCATGTCAACAAGATGTTGAGACCAATTTGAACCTAAGGAGCAAAGTGGCTTTCTTTCCCCATACACCTTGCTGTAGTTTGTAAGAAGGAACTGCAGATGCTGGTTTACACCGAAGATAGACACAAAATGCTGGAGTAACCCAGCGGGTCGGGCAGCATCTCTGGAGAGAACGTGATGTTTTGAGTCGAGGTCCTTATTTAGACAGAGTCAGGGAAGTGGAAAACTAGAGGTATGAAAAGGTACAAAGGATAAGTGAATGAAAGGTATGAAAGGAACAAATCAAGAGCCAGCACCGATGACCCAGGAACGGTGATGCCCACAGTGGTCCATTGTTGGCTGTGGACGAGGTGATAACAAAGCAATATGAACAGTAAAACTAGCCAGACAACAGTCAAACTTGCAGGACGACTAGGGTGGGGGTGTTTACATGCCTGTTATGCTGCTGCAAGTAAAAAATTAATTGTTCCAGAAGGAACTGCAGATGCTGGAAAATCAAAGGTAGACAAAAACGCTGGAGAAATTCAACTGGTGCGGCAACATCTATGGAGCAAAGGAAATAGGCAACGTTTTGGCCCGAAACCCTTCTTCAGACTGATGCAGCGTTGGGGGGGGGGGGGGGGGGGGGGGCGGGGGGCGGGAAGAGCGGGAAGAAGAAAGGAAGAGGAGGAGCCAGAGAGCTGAGGGGGAATTGTTAATTGTTAATTGTTCCGTTATCGGTACAGACAACAAATAAACACTCTTGACTTTTGACTTCCGGAGTCACTTAAAAAAAAATATGTAATTGGCATGTTGGGCCGAAGGGCCTGTTTCCACACTGTATAACTCTATGACTTTGCCAGCTAAGACTGAAAGTGATTTATTTTTATCTCTGAGTGCCATGAGTCTGTGGAACTTTTCATCTATCTATTGCTGTCCTTGAATATTTTTAACACAGATAAGCAAAGGGGTGAAAAGGCGTCATGGATAGATGAGAACATGGAGTTGGATTTACAGTCAGATTATCCATGATCTTATTAAATGGCAGTGCAAGGGCTGATTGCCCTACTCCTGCTCCTAATTCATGTTAGCATTCATTTGTAAGCTTATTTTACTGATAACATTAAAGAATATCAGTATTTTTACCCATTCAGATTTCCCTTGCAGATCTCTTACTCGTGCAACAGTCTCTTGCAAGTAATTAAGGTCCTGGGCTGACCTTGATCCTCTTGAATCTTGACTTAGGAGGAATCTTGTCAGTTGTGTGAGACTATAGGATAGGCTTCTCCCATTTACTGGAACGTCAGAAGAACTTGCAGTTGAGAATGATTCATAAAGCATAAGAACTCAGGGTTTCGGTATATTAAACAGGAATTTGTCATTCTCAGCACATAGATCCCCAGTCCAGTCCCCGAATGACATGTCTGCATTTCTCTCACCCTGCCTGTCAAATTTGCCAAACTCAGGACAGACCAGGGTTCCACTAATAAAACCTTAATGAAAAGGATCAAACGATGCTGGTTTTATACCATGTGTAGACACAAAATGCCAGAGTAACTCAGTGAGTCAGGCAGCATCTCTGGAGAAAATGATTAGGAGAATTATAGGAGACCCATCTTCAGACTTTGGGCCAGAGGTAAGGGGAGGGTGGGGGTGAGGGGTGGGGTGTTGGTAACTGGAAGCAAGGAAGGACGAGGACAAATCAGGGCTGGCAACAGATGACCCCAGGCAGAGTTGTTCCAATTGTTGACTAGGGGCAGTGTGATCCCAAGATCACACCGTCCCATCATTGGGAACTGTGGAACTTGTTAACTGACTTTTAATGGAGGAAGGAAGGGAAGCAAGGGTGGAAAGGGGGAGGAAGTGAAGGGAGGGGGGAGGGATGTAGAATTTACCTAACAATGAGAGAATTCAACATTCATATCCAGGGTTCTGTATAGAGTACAGAGAGATTAGTCATCATTGCAACTGCACCAAAAACAAAAAGATTAACGTAACCATCAACTATTAATTTTCTCTCCATTGGTCTCAGAGAATCCCAGGAAGTTTATCTGCATGCTGATTCCTGGATTGAATTCCTTTGTACCCACATGGTTGGAGTGAGGGGACAACAATTAAAAGTAGAAAGGAGAACATCCATGATCAAAATTGGAGTTAGCAGTGCACAAGGAAAAAAAGTAATTCTAAAACCCACAGATATGTGTACCAAACATGAATTCATGGTTTTTCCAATTTTGTAATCACAATTTAGAACATGCCGCAAAGGATTGGTTTGCATTTCACAACTGGAGATTACACTTAAACTGTCAACATTTGTGCCAAGATGGTTTCAATAATCCAGCTAGTAGGAACTATTTCCCTTCCTGTTGCTAAGAAAGTATGTTGCTGGGTTGACATCCTTCTCCACATCTTTAATCAATAGCAGCCCCTTAGGATTTACTGTTCCAGGCAATAAATCCCTGGAGATGCGGTGATACTTTTTCCATTAACAACTTGATGTCTGTCACCCAATGGTAAAGCAGTACTACTACACTGACAGGTCAGCATGCAACAAAAAGCTTTTCACTGGACACAGGACAATGAACTAAACACATATATTGACCAATTCCACATTCAGTTTGATAACTACACAATTATCTACACCACAGGTTTGGGTTGAAAATTTCCCCTTCAAATTGTGTTTATTCAAACATTTCTATATAGAGAGACAAAAACAACTTTATATACATCAAGATGTCATTTTGTTGAGCCATTTGTGGGTCCAATTTATTCTTTGTTACGTTTTGAATTCTGATTTCCAAATTCGTAAGCAATTCACTTAGAACATACACTTCAGAGGACAAAAACATTTTTTTGTTTTATTTTTCCAGATTTTGATATGATGATGAAAACACAAATTTTTATTCAGTTTAATTTAGAGATACAGTGCGTAAACAGGCCACCGAGTCCGTGCTGACCAGCAATCCCCACACACTAACACTATCCTACACACACACAAGGAACAATTTACAATTTAACCCAACCCAATTAATGAACAGACCTGTGTATCTTTGGAGTGTTGGACAAAACTGGAGCATCCGAAGAAGACCTACGCAGTCACACAGAGAACATGCAAACTCTGTACAAACAGCACCATGTTTGTGGGCTTTAAGCCCATAAAAGGTTCCTAAAAGCTCTAAATAATTGATCCCCCACATGCAGAAGGGATATCTCTTCACTATTCCATCTGCCTCCACAACTGGAAGACATATCCATAGCACCCCAACCTAGAGCACTAACATCAGTCTGTAAGACTATAGAAGGTGGTTCAACCAAAACTTCTCTGGAACCACTTGAGACATTTGTGATCCACCATTGTATTTCTGAAATGGCATCAGCTGGCAATCCCATGGGCCTGTCAAAATAACCTGCATGTGTCCTCAGTGCCTGTTCTTTGGCTCGTTGTAAGTGTTGATAATGCAGAGGTCCAAACTGCACAGCTGGAAAGGCAGCCACCAATTTACCACTGGTCACCTGTCTAATTGAAGGTCATTGTTCACCAAGGAGGTTGATACAACCTTCAATTAACTGCTGCCTTTTGTCACTGGGCAGAGTCACTAATAAGTGATCTGAATTAATGGAAAAGCCCAAGGAATCAATAATTTTAACTGGTGTTAATTTGGATTTATCTGGATGAATGATGAACCTCAATTGCTCAAAAGTGAGTTTAACAACTGAAACAGATGATTCAGCTGCATTCCGACTCTTTAGGATGATTAAGATATCATCTAAATAGACCATTACAAGATGACCCTGAGCTCTGAGTAGCCCTAGAACAGGTTTTAACAATTTGGTAAACAATTTAGGAGCTGAGGTTAATTCATTAGGCAGTGCTTTGAATTGCCATAACTGACTCATCCAGCTAAACTGCAAATACCATGACAATGAACAGACACTGAGTAATATGCATCTTTAAGATCTATGCTTGTCATATAACACCCTTTGGAAACCAGCTGATTAGCAGTAGAAAAAGTTACCATTTTGAAATGTCTATACTGCACAAAAGGGTTCAGGCTCGTCAGGTCCAGAATGATTCCACATCCCTCAGTCTTTTTAGACCTAGGAAAAATATTTGACACAAACTGATGGGATTGACGAACCGACTTCTCAATAACCCCTTTTTTACATAATATCTCAAGTTCTGCCTGTATCTGCATATTCTCTTCTTGTGAAAACACGAGTGTTTGACGTGGGACATGCTGAGTGGGTGGGCACACAGTAGGGTAGAATTCAAATTTAACCCCCCCCTCTACACTGCCCAGTACAAATGAATCTGATGTTATCTCCTGCCATTGTTTGAGGAACAAGTGTAATCTGCCCCCAACTTTAACATCTTTCCCACTTAATTTATTTTCCTCAGGAGCACAATCTCTCACCTGCACATTTCCTGACAGCGCTTGTTGCCCCCGGCAATCTCCTCCCCCAATGGCTCCCCTGCTTCTCTGGGGATCGCAAATGTTGCAGCTAGGTTAGGTATTAAACCCTGTTGCCCTTCACCCTTTAGGCTCTGTTCAGCCATTGACTCGGCATCAGTATACCCCTGAGCCGGCAAACCTTCCTCCTCCATGAGTGGGTAATCATGCAGCCCTATTCCAGCTGTTGTTGGCACAGGCTCTCCAACAGCCTGGCGTGGACACCACTCCTCCTCCCGGAGTGCATCCTTCTCGAGCATCCTCTGCAATATGATCTCGATCTGGGAGAGCCGTGAGCAAACGGACTCCCCTTGCGGAGGTGAAACCTCCTGGCCCGACTCTGGATCAATGGACCTAGCAGACTATGATGTGGCCTTGCGCCCTACCGGTGTGGCAACGCTGCTCACTGGCAACGTATCAGCTGTTGCAAGCCCCCTTGCTAGCGCCGGATTCGGTGAGCTAGACGAGCACCCGCTACCCGCACTCCTGCAGGCCTCCAAACTTGTAACAATGGGTCGCCTCGTCTTCACCTTCCATGCTTTCTGCATCTTGAAAAGTTGTAAGTCCTGAAATCCCCCGTAAATACAGAAAGCGACCTCCAGGCTGAGTTTTCCACTTACCTTGAGGTGTTTTAAACTTACCACTGGAGGGGCTCTGCTGCTCCAACCGGTCGCCTGCACCAATGTGTCTGACGTAATAATGCACATGCGGCTGGACGGGGTTCTTCACGTAGTCACACACGTGACTCCAAAGTAAAATTGACAGCACTATCAAATACTACTTACAGTGCATTCAGGAAGTATTCAGACCCCTTCACTTTTTTCACATTTTGTTATGTTACAGCCTTATTCTAAAATGGATTACATTTTTTTAATCATCAATCTACACACAATAAGCCATAATAAAAAAAGCGAAAACAGGTGTTTAGAAATTTTTGCAAAGTAATTAAAAAGAAATAACTGAAATATCACATTTACATAAGTATTTACTCTACTCAGATTACCCTTTACTCAGTGCTTTGTTGAGGCACCTTTGGCAGCGATTACAGCTTCAAGTCTTCTTGGATATGACGCTACAAGCTTGGCACACCTGTATTTGGGTAATTTCTCCCATTCTTCTCCGCAGATCCTCTCAAACTCTGTCACGTTGGATGGGGAGCGTCGATGCACAGCTATTTTCAGATCCCGCCAGAGATGTTCGATCGGGTTCAAGTCCGGTCTCTGGCTGGGCCACTCAAGGACATTCACAGACTTGTCACAAAGCCACTGAAAAACATCCCCACTACATTATGCTGCCACCACCATGCTTCACCGTAGGTATGGTATTGGCCAGGTGATGAGCGGTGCCTGGTTTTCTCCAGACGTGACGCTTGGCATTCAGGCCAAAGATTTCAATCTTGGTTTCATCAGCCCAGAGAATCTTGTTTCTCATGCCTTTTGGCAAACTCCAAGGGCTGTCATGTGCCTTTTACTGAGGAGTGGCTTCCATCTGGCCACTCTACCATAAAGGCCTGATTGGTGCAGTGCTGCAGATATAGTTGTCCTTCTGGAAGGTTCTCCCATCTCCACAGAGGAACTGCGGGGTGATAGTTTACCTAACCTCATTTGGCGTGGTGTATCATCACGTAAATCAATGACATCGCAATGAATGTTGGATCACAATGTATTTAATGGCATTATGGATTGATGGTACACCAAATATCAATTGTTTGCATCTAGTCTCAATCAACAATTGCAAAATCATCTGGCATGGCAGCCATTCTCAGGGGCGGTGGCAATTAATGCATTCTTGCTACACTGGGGAGGAATGTTCGTTATGTCTTTCCTCCATTTTGCCTCATCATTCGGTGCTTGCTTAAAAACCAGCAAAGACTCCTAGCCTACACAGCCATGGGTCCACTCATACTGCGAATGATAACAGAGCCTTTTATGGCTGTTCCCAAATACAAAATCTGCTGGTTCATCCCGTGACTGGGGAGAACCAGCCTCTGCATGAGTGAATCAATTTTTTGGGTTGCAGACTCTGAGAAGACCTTTCCTGGGGTACGGACTGTCAGGTTGTACGGTGATGTAATCACTGCGGCCTGAAGAGATAATACCAAGAAACAGTACATCTCCAAAATCAAGGAATGGTAAGTGTCCTGTTCACAGTCCAATATATCGTATGACACAGTACGTATAACAGTATTCCTCTCAAAGCTATATTTCACGAGAGATGGAGTTATATAAATTGTGCCAGTAGTGCCTTGTTGTCATCCTTCCTGCTGGGGTCGGGACACCACGCTGTCGGGTCTCGACATCTGATATCCAGATTTATGAAGGGTATCTTCAACTCAAATTCCCCCAGGCCCATGAGATATGGGATGTTTATGTCCTGCTGGCGTTGTGTCGCCGGTGGGCTCCAGCTACATTCCTGTCCTCGGTCTATTCACTTACAAAGTGGTTATCCTCATGGCACTGGGTTCAGCTCAACGGGGCCAGTCGTTGCATATGCTACGACTGGATAGGATGGTTACAGCTGCAAATAAGATGATACTTTATGTTCACGACTTAGTCTTGCAGAGTAGACCGGGGGCATCAGGTTTCAAACTAGTTTCATGGCATACCCCGTGGACCTTTGGTTGTGGGTGTGGTCACACATCTACAACAGTCATTATGTCACCATAAGCCTTACAGGCTCTGAACGAGCATGTTTGTTAGTTACAAAAAAACCCAAAAAAACTCAGACGTAGGTATCGGTATGGACCACCCCCAGGTGATTTAACGGGCTGGCTTGTGCAGGAGTGAACACTAATGTTTCAAATCTCACTCCATCAGGGCTGCAACAACATCAGCAGCGAGGGTTGTGAATGTTTCGCTGGACCTCATCCTAGTGGCGGCAGGATGGTCAAACCAGTGAATCTCCAAATGTGTTATAAAAACCCATTTGCCAGACCAGGGGTATTTGCCAACACTATTTTAGGTTCTATACTTTAATTCCTCCTGGATCAGTGGGACTATTATCATCATTAAAAAGCACCAGCATGTTTCAATCTATGTGATGCTTTATTAAATTTCACTCATCCCTGGTCAATTGATGTAGTGTGTGACGCATTGACTCGTTTCCACGGCATGAAGTCACAGAGCTTCAAAATCTTCATGTAGTCACTCACGTGACTCCGAAGTAAAATAGTAAGATTAAACGAAAACTTACCAGTTTGAAGTTTGATCTTTATTTTATGAGGGGTTACGAAGAGGGATTACGTGCCCTCCGCTCCCAACCCTCCTCATAAAATACAGCTGGTACTTCAATTTCTCGAATCTTACTATATTCAGTTCAACAACTGTTATCTGTGACTTCACACCGCTGCTTTGAAGATTGACTCGCATGCGGGCTGGCAGGCTCTTCACGTAATCTCTCTTCGTAACTCCTCATAAAATAAAGATCAAACTTCAAACTGGTACGTTCTCGTTTAATCTTACTATTCTGGTCAAATTGGAGATGCCAGGACACTAAATTTGATTAAAGGCTTCTGGGCTGCTTGGCCATTTGGTCAATTTAAATGTGCCTTCTGCAGAAATGGGACAAGCTGCAGAATGGTGTCAGCTTGTCTAGAGCCTAGATAAGAGTTACAGGGAAAGAATGGGATATCTGTAGATTCTTACAATTAGGTGTACATTGCATGAAACGGATTGAGTGAATGCAAACCAGACATACATATTGTAAACATTGTTGCAAAGCTTTACTTTGCTGGATGTTGATTGGGTTGAGTGTTGAGCCTTGTCTGGGTTTCTTGAATATCTGGGCAAATGTTGCTATGTTTGCTTCCTTCCAGAAGCTCCGTTTGAATATAAAGTATTGGTTACTGTATTATTGCGTAGGGGAAATATCTATCATGTACTGTTGTTCGATTTCTGTTATTGGACTGTATAGAGACCACCCCCATATGGTTTGGCCCTTCAAGGTTCGGGGACTTATAAAAGGTAACTCCCACGAGGTCCTGTGTCGATCTTCTGGAAGAACGCTTGGGACTGCTTGACCTTTGGAATGCCTCTGCTTGCACGAGGCTAGAAGGGCTTGGCCAAGCAGATACAAGGATCAAACCCGTGGTGGTTAGGTATAGTAGTGGGGAACTGATATTGTGTTATTCCAAAATAAAGTTTAGATGCGCAAATGCTTGACTCAGTATTTTATTGACTGAAACTAGACTGGGGGAAGCTTAGAGTGAGCTATTTACATATCCATCAGAGGTGTGCTCTCAAAGTTTAAAACCACCATTTTCACCGCAATTATGTTTTTTTCTTGAGTGATGTCCTCATAATCCACATGAGAATAGTTAGGGTGATTGCTGGTTAGCGTCAACTCAGTGGGCCGATGGGCCGGTTTCCACACTATAAAGTCTAAAGTCTAATCCCATTTAATTCTCCCCACATTCCTCAGAGGTTAGGATTGAACCCAGGTCTCTGGAGATGAGAGGGAGAAGCCCTTCCAGTTTCTGTACCACCCATATTGTAAGTGCCGGTGAGCAAATTCCCTACAGGCCAGGTCCCATTAAGAAGGGGGGTTATGAATGAGAGGTTTAAAAAAATCAGGCATAAAATGGTTGAATGTATACTGTATATAAGTTTACATTCTGTGATGCAATTGGGACCTCAACTACCATTTGTCAGAAGGTACACTAAAGGCTGGAGAAACTCAGCGGGTGCAGCAGCATCTAAGGAGCGAAGGAGATAGGCGACATTTCGGGTCGAGACTCTAGGTCTGAAGAAGAGTCTCGACCCAAAACATCGCCTATCTCCTTCGCTCCTTAGATGCTGCTGCACCCACTGAGTTTCTCCAGCCTTTTGTGTACCCTTGATTCTCCACCATCTGCAGTTCCTTCTTTAACACCATTTGTCAGAACATGGGTGATGAAAGAAAAGAGGCTGTTTGGATAATCTATGGTTTATTTTTCAGGGTGTTGGATGAGCAGAGGTGCACACCTAACATGCATAAAGATAATCTCGGCCACGATTCACTGAAACTTTCAGCCTTGCAATAGTGTAGTCTGCTGATACCAACCCAGGTCCCATTTGTAGCCTCTGCTTTTGTGGCTTGAAGCTCAGCTGGTTATTTGAACTGAAGCTGGAACCTCAGAAATCCTCATCAGAGCCAACCAGAGCGTTCCACCAGCCAACAGCTGAAAGACAATAACAACGCTCCCTCCACCCTCTCGCCCTCCAATTTCTCAGTTTGCTCCACAGTCACGATGCCCAGTCTCAGCCATTTCCAAAGGTATGCTCCCCACCGGTATTCCTCATGTACCATAGTAAAGACACAAAGAAGCAAATTAATTAAAATATAACCAATGTTCAAATAGAGGTACTTTTCTATCCTTTAAAGCAGTGTTCCATTGTTAACTGTGCAGATGGTAATACTTGCACACTTAGATCTCTATTGATCATATTAGAGTAAGTCTCTAAAAACATTGGCGTTGGAAGATGTTGGTGCAGGGTTTCCGATTCCTTGTTAAATTCCCGAAGGGTTTGGTGCCCAATGCAGCTGAGACTGCTACAGGCTGATATCGTTTTTGCCGCTCCAGTTCAGGAAGCGGAAGTGTGTATGAAGGAACTGCAGATGCTGGTTTAAACCAAAGATAGACACAAAAACCTGGAGTAACTCAGCGGAACAGGCAGCATCTCTGGAGAGAATAGAAAGGGTGACGTTTCAGGTCGAGATCAGAAGTTTGCGCAGGTTTCTTTGATCATTATCCAGCAAATTCTCCTGTGTCAGATCAGATTTCCTAGCCATACCCTGAGTTTTACAGAGACTTGTCCAGGCACCAGTTAAACCTTTGAGTATTTTATCACTCCATTAGATGGATTGATCTTAAATCCTTGACTACTGACAATTCCAATTTAAACCTTCAATGAGAGGGAAGGGACGGTGGGAGTGGGGTATGGTGGGGAGGGTGGCTGTTCTGGTAATGACCCACTACAGCTACTCCCTTTGTTACCACCACGCTCCCTCCTTGTTCTGTCTGTCCTCTACAATTCCCGTATGTTTATTTGCAGATCAATTGCAATTACTAACCTCTTACACTAACACAAAAACACACACATACATACACACATATGCATATGCTCCCACACTTGTACATTCTCCCTGTGACCACATGAGTTTCTCTGGGTGCTCCAGCTTCCTTCCACACTCCAAAGACGTGCAGGTTTGTAGACCGATTAGCTTCGATAAAAATTGTTAATTGCCCGTAGTGTGTAAGATAGTGCTGTGCACAGGGTAATCGCTGGTCAGTGTAAACTCATTGGACTGAAGGGCCTGTTCCACGCTGCATCTGAAAAGTCTAAAGTGAGTCCCACAGTGAATGAAGACAGACACTAAAAGCTGGAGCAACTCAGCGGGACAGGCAGCATCTCCGGAGAGAATGAATGGGTGACGTTTTGGGTCGAGACCCTTCTTCAGACCCACACTGACTGACTGGCCCCACACAATGTTGCTTGTGGGTGTCTTTGTGTGTGAGTGAGTGGATGTGACCCAACAGAAGATCAGTCTGTTTCAAAACTGACTCACGTTCACTCCCAGCACTCAACTATGACATAACCTGAACCAACTAAAGCAGGAAGGTGAGAGCTGTCTGAAACTTGGACATGGTAACAGTATCCTTTTCAGTCTGACATTTCTGATCTGAGGCACCAATGATTTAAAATCACTGTTCCAGCTAATGTCAGGTTTCTCCTGTCAGTGATATTGTAAGGCATATTTCATCAAAACGAGACAACAAACCATATACTATTTACTGACCTTTCATGATTTATGACATATTGACATAATTTATTTACGCATATATCTAAGACTTCTTTTCACAAAATCTTTCCCTTTGATCCTCCTTTCTTCAGACTGGAATGAGTTCTAAAGGTTTCAGAAATCAGCTCAGTAAGAAAAATCACAACTGTAGTTTGCATAAGATGTTTAACATAGCTAAGCACCCCAAGGCAATTTCACAGAACATTATCAAACAAAATTTAACACCGAATCACGTAAGTGGAATGTTACCATAGAGATGGATCGAACAGTTTGATAGGCGATAAAACATCCTCCACGATAATTCTCAACATCAATGCACCTTAAGGATGTATTCAAGACAGAGTTAGATTCAGCTCTTAGGGTTAAGGGAATTAAGGGATACGGGGAAAAAACGGAATGGGAGACTGATTTTAGATGATCAGCCATGATCACAATGGCTCGAAGGGCTGAATGGCCTACTCCTGCACCTATTTTCTATGTTTCTATGTTTTTGCCATTCCCTCACTATTCTCCCAATACATTCACGACTGTGTGGCCAAATTCCATTCACAAGTATATAAGACGGTGGTGAGGCCACATTTAAAGTTTTGTGTTCAGTTATGGTCACCGTGTTATAGGAAATTTGTTGTCAAGCTGGAAATGGTGCAGAGAAGATTACGAGGATGTTGCCAGCACTAATGGGCCTAAGATATAGAGAGAGTTAGCGGAGGCTAGGATTTTATTCCTTGGAGCTTAGGAGGATGAGAGGTGATCTTAGAGATGTGTACAAAATCATGAGAGGAATATATCGGGTAGACTCACTGGATCTCTTGCCCAGAGTGTGGTAATCAAGAACCAGAGGACATAGATTTAAGGTGAGGGGGAGAAGGATTTAATAGGAGTAACATTTTCACATGGAGGATGGTGGGTGTATGGAACGAACTGCCGGAAAAGGTAGTCGAGGCAGAGATTGTCGCAGCATTTAAGAAACATTCGGACAGGTACATGGATAGGACAGGTTTGGAGGGACATGGGCCAAATACAGGCAAATGGGACTACCGTAGATAGGACATGGCTTTGCTCCTGAGTAGGGGAATTGAAAACCATAGGACAACCAGAGGTTTTCTGTCAGGAACACCTGGCTGTAGGTGTGAAGGCTTGGCATGGCCTTTGCGCAAAGTGCATATGTCCTGTGAACATTGATCTTCATCAACCAGTCCAGGTCTTTCTGACCACTAGGAACACCACCCTAACAATCTCGAAAGGCCGCAATGCTCACCCCTTGCTGTCGATGCTCCGGACCCGACTCCGGGAAAGGCCGCTCCAATCCATGATGTTAGGCCGCGAGGGAGGCGACATGGAAAAAGTTGCCTCTCCGTGGAGGATGAGGCCGAAAGCGGTTTCCCCCTTTCCCCTCCCCCCCACCCCCCACATAAGACATACCGAGAGACACCCAAACTGACACTAGGCACACTAAAACCCCCCAAAAAAGTAGAAATAACGAACACACTGCTGGCAGGACAGCCATCTTGCAGCGCCCCCACCGACTCAGCGGGTCAGGCAGCATCTCTGGAGGAAATGAATATGTGACGTTTTGGGTCGAGACCCTTCTTCAGACTGAGAGTCAGGGGAACGGGAAATGAGAGATATAGACAGTGATATAGAGAGATATAGAACAAATGAATGAATGAGGGTTACACAAAAAGCTGGAGAAACTCAGCGGGTGCAGCAGCATCTAAGGAGCGAAGGAGATAGGCGACGTTTCGGGTCGAGACCCGATATGTAATCAGTAACAATGATCAAGGAAAGGTGGAGCCCACAAAGGGCGTGGGCTAGGTGATAATGAGTTGTACATACAGTGGAACTCAACAGGACGACAATGACACTAGTACGATGACTAGGGTGGGGGAGGGATGGGGAGAGAGAAGAGATGCAAAGGTTACTTGAAGTGAGAGAAATCAATGTTCAGGCTTGGTTGCTTTTTACTTGCAAGTTCAGTGTTCTTGTTTGTGGATGCACTGAAGCACGGTTAGGTGTCAAGGTGGTGATAAAATTCAGAATCTTGTAAGTATGCAGCATTAGTGACCTGGTGGCACCAACAATACATCAGAAGGCCTGATTCGAAGGTATGTTCCAAACAATAGCAGTCTTGTTGCCTTCTGTTTCAATAAATGAAGACAATTTTTCAGCATTCTGAAAGCCGATCCAGCATTTAGAAATATATATATTTTTTTGTTTAAAAATGTAGTTAGCTACTCTGTTAAAAGAAAATCCTTTTACCTTCCCCATCCACTCCTTTCAGGGACCCAAGCAGTCATTCCAAGTCCGACAGAGGTTCACCTGCACCTCCTCCAACCTCATCTACTGCATCCGTTGCTCCAGATGCCAGCTGATCTACATCGGTGAGACCAAGCGGAGGCTGGGCGATCGTTTCGCCGAACACCTCCGCTCGGTCCGCAATAACCAACCCGACCTCCCGGTGGCTCAGCACTTCAACTCCCCCTCCCACTGCGTATCCGACCTCTCGGTCCTGGGCCTCCTCCACGGCCAGAGTGATCAACACCGCAAGTTGGAGGAACAGCACCTCGTATTCCGCTTGGGGAGTCTGCATCCTCTGGGCTTAAACATTGAATTTTCTCAATTCTGTTAACCCAGACTGCCTCCCCCCCACCTCTCCCTCAGCCCTCTGGCCCTGACATTCCTTCTCCATCTCCCCCCCCCCCCCCCTCCCCAGTCGCACTAGCTTCTCATTTTCACACCACAAACAGCTTACAATGGCCTGCTTCCTTTGTCACCAATACTTTTTTGCATATCTTTCACTCATTGTTCCTTATCTCTCCACATCACTGTTTATATCTCTCGTTTCCCTGATCCCTGACCAGTCTGAAGAAGGGTCTCGACCCGAAACGTCGCCTATCTCCTTCGCTCCTTAGATGCTGCTGCACCCGCTGAGTTTCTCCAGCTTTTTGTGTAACCCTCGATTCTCCAGCATCTGCAGTTCCTTCTTTAACAATCCTTTTACCACAAGTGGATTGTGCAAGTTTCGTTCAAGCCCTGAATTAAACCTTTTTATTGAGTGCATCTGTCCGATCTGAATAGGTTATTTTTCCCCTCACTTCCATGGCATTTGATTTGGTGGCAGTTTTAAGGTTAGTGACCATGAATGAGGAGTCCTCCCAGTTGCTAGGAGATAAGTCTATGATTCCAGACAGTGAATTGGGTAAGAGCTATCTCTAATTGACAGCTGCTTACCCTAAGGGTTTCACACTAACCTTGAGACCAAAATATAATGACAGGGCAAATTTCCATTCAACCTCGTCTGTAAGGCCAGGACACAAGGATTTTTCTTGCTCTGTCTTCCACTGTTTTTTCTGCTACGCTCAGTTTATCAAGACAATGCTCAGAGAGCGATCGCAGCCTGCTGTGTTTCTGGAGGCATGGTTCTGCATCACTGTGTCTGTCTGATCCTTACCATCTGTATAAACTTCTTGTCACACTGAGGTGATCCCATTCGCGAGGTGTGAAAATCAATTATTCTCAGAACTGATTAGTTTATTGATCGTGTCTGTGTTCGGCTGATGAGTCAAATATTAGGGAAAATTGACAAAACATTAGATTTGTATTGCGCAAGAGAGCGATTCCTTTGCGATTCCATGTTGCGCTGTCATTCTATTCATCAGCTACAGACTGCATGTATTATTCATACTGTCGTACTTCATGCCTAACAAGCAAAAGAAAAAAAAAAGATTTTTCACACTAAACTTTGGAGTGCTTAAATATTCTTGGGCTCTGCACATCTTAAACTGAAGAATCACACTCAGACTTTTAAATTAGACTTTAGAGGTACAGCGTGGCCCACTCAGTCCATACCGATCACCCCTGACACTTTCACTATCCTACACACTGGGGATAATTTACAATTTTTTTTACAGAAGTCATTGATCCCTGCAGACCACCTCTAGTCACCGGCAGCCAACCAGAAAAAGCCTCCTTTATTCCCATTCTTTGTTTTTTGTCATTCAGCAAATCTTCTATCCATGTTAGGATCTTCCATCTAATATCATGGGCTCTCATCTTCTTTAGCAGCCTCACGTGCGGCACCTTATCAAAGGCCTTCTGAAAATCGACCACTGACTCAACTTTGTCTGTCCTGCTATTAACGTCCTCTAAGATTTCCAACAGATTAGGTGCAATGGTAGAGTTGCTGCCTTACAACGCTTGCAACATCGGACCGGGTTCGATCCTGACTACGAGTGCTCTCTGTACGGAGTTTGTACATTTTCCCTGTGGCTGCATGGGTTTTCTCTGAGATCTTTGGTTTCCTCCCACACTCCAAAGACGTACAGGTATGCAGGTTAATTGGCTTGGTGTATATGTAAATTTTCCCTGGTGTGTGTAGGATAATGTTAATGTGCGGGGATCGCTGGTCGGTGCGAACTCGGTGGGCCAAAAGGCTTGTTTCCGTGCTGTATCTCTAAGCTAAATTTGAACTAAAAAGATTTGTCAGGCAAGATCTCCCTTTCACAACATTTTATTTTATCATGTGCTTCTATATACTCGGAAACCTCATCATTAATAATGGACACTAAAATCTTACCAGCCACTGAAGTCAGGCTTTCAGAACCCTGGGGTGCAGTCCATCTATTCCAGCTGACTTATCCACCTTCAGACCTTACAGCTTCCCAAGCACCTATATCCTCTATCCCTCCCTCTGTCTGAGAATCCCACTCCTCTTTTCTCTTCAACCGACACCTTTTTCTCTGCTTTTCATTTGTAACTTTTGTCAGTTACTCCATCCATCTGCTATTCAAAGTCAAAGTCAAAAGAGTTTATTGTCATGTGTCCCTGACAGGACAATGAAAATCTTTCTTTGCATAGCACAACAGAACATAGAAGGCATTGACTACAATTCTATACATAAATACACTCATGACTTAATAAATTAATAAAGTGCAAATAACAGATGGAGGGATATTAATGTTCAGAGTTCCGAGCCAGGTTTAATAGCCTGATGGCTGTGGGGAAGTAGCTATTCCTAAACCGGATTGTTGCAGTCTTCAGGCTCCTGTACCTTCTACCCGAAGGTAGCAGGGAGATGAGTGTGTGGCTAGGGTGGTGTGGGTCCTTGATGATGCTGCCAGCCTTTTTGAGGCAGCAACTGTGATAAATCCCCTTGATGGAAGGAAGGTCAGAGCCGATGATGGACTGGGCAGTGTTTACTGCTTTTTGGAGTCTTTTCCTCTCCAGGGCGCCCAAGTTGCCGAACCAAGCCACAATGCAACCAGTCAGCAAGCTCTCTACTGTACACCTGTAGAAGTTAGAGAGAGTCCTCCTTGACAGACCAACTCTCCGTAATCTTCTCAGGAAGTAGAGGCGCTGATGAGCTTTCTTAATAATTGCTGTTCTCGGACCAGGAAATAATCTGTACAAATAATAATCTGTGTTCTCGAACCAGGAAAGATCTTCACAGATGTGCATGCCCAGGAATTTGAAGCTCTTGACCCTTTCAACCATCGACCCATTGATATAAACAGGACTGTGGGTCCCCATCCTACTCCTTCCAAAGTCCACAATCAGTTCCTTGGTTTTGCTGGTGTTGAGGGCCAGGTTGTTGTGCTGGCACCATATGGACAGTCGCTCGATCTCTCCCTCGATCTCAAGCCCTCCCCCCCCCACCCCCCTCACCTGTATTCACATATCACATCTCCAGAAATGCTGCCTGACTCGCTGAGTGACTCCAGCACTTTATGTTTTGCTCAGGATTCCAGCATCTGCAATTCCTTGCGTCTCCATCTACCAAAGGTTAATAAGGAGTAGGAGTTGATTAGGGTTCAAGGAAAAGTTTCCCATCTGTTGTTTAAATAGAACAATAAGATTTTTGTTAGGTGCCTTGGCTCAATGTCTCATTCATAAGGCAGTGTATCCAGCAGTATGGCACTCAATACTACACTGGGGCATCTGCCTAGTCCTTTGTGCTTAAGCCACCAGGTCATGACCAAAAGCAACAACTCCAGGTTCAGGGGCCAGAGTGAGCCGCAGCTGATGCCTCCTTCCAAATGAAGTGACCCAGGTGCAAATGAAAACATTTTCAACTGCTGTCAGAAGGAGCAGCATGTTTTAGCCAAAGGCTGTAGCCAGTGATTTACAACCACATAATTGGAAGAATGGGATACTGTGTCATTGCCAAAATCTGCACCCACTTTGGCTGAATAGTTCAGCCTCACAACCAAGGTCACCAGACATCTCGACACCCCTAGACGTCTCCTTAAAAATTAATCTACTGGTCGCAGCAGAACAGAAACGTCACTTTAATGTTTTTTTCTTTCAACACTTTTGTTGATCGAATACTGAAAGGCGTGGATAAAGTGGATGTGGAGACGAAGTTTCCACTAGTGAGGCTAGTCTCGGCCCAGCGGCCATAGCCTCAGAATAAAAGGACGTACCTATAGAAAGTAGATGAGAATTTCATTAGTCAGTCGATGGTGAATCTGTGGAATTCATTGCCAATGAAAGCTGTGGAGGCCAAATCAATAGATATTTTTAAGGTGTAGATTGACAGATTCTTGATTAGTACAGGTGACAGAAGTTAAGGGAAGAAAACAGGAGAATGGTGTTGAGGGGGAGAGATAGATCAGGCACGATTGAATGGCAGAGTAGACGTGATGGGCCAAATGGCCTAATTCTGCTCCTAAAACCTACGAACTTATGCAACTGTGGTACTATGAAGGGCACACCCTAGCTTTGCCGGCTTTAATGGGGAAGGTGAGATCTTGAAATTTTGTTGCGCGTTAGCCAGTCAGTGGAAAGACAATACATGATTACAGTGTATAGATACAGTACATAATGAGGGAATGTAAGCTCCTCCAGCAGCTCGTTCCATACACCCACCACCACCCTTTGTGTGAAAAAGTTAACCCCTCCTGTTCCTATTAAATCTTACTCCCCATGTCATGTGTTGTGTGTTGTGCCTTTAAGTACACACTTTCCTCCCTTGTAGATGCTATGAAAGGTTTGAGTCTGTAAGCAGGAACAGCAGGACTCAGTGTGTGTACTTGCTTGGATGACAAGCATTCAGGGGGAACTGCAGGCAGCCGCTCCCGACTGTGAAGCAGCACCAGTTTTCTTCAGTTTTCACCAAATGATTTTTAAAGCTAATTCGAAGAAATGACGATAGTGTCATTTTAGAATGAGCCAAAAAACCTAAAAGTGCAAACACATAAGAGGCTTGCGCACTGTGACATCAGTTTGGTGAGAACAGAAAGCAAACAGTGGCGCGAGCACAAGCGGGTGACATGGGCAGCCTGCGGGGCTGGTCACAAGCTGTCTGCATTCTTCACCTGTTACATGGAGGGTGGAGATGTTTCTCCATGGCCAATAGGTGCGACGAGCCCGCTGTGGGTGCCGGACGTCGTGCGGGCTCATGGGGTGGGGGGCAGAGGTTGGAGGTCATGAATGTGCAGCCGAGAATAAAGAGGGACCCGGCGTAGGGGGGCCACCGATAATGAAGAGGGACCCGGTGTGGGGGGGGCCACCGAGAATGAAGAGGGACTACATTGAACACTTTGTAACTTTGTCAGTGCCCTATACGTGGCGACTCTTTGCATACTTTGTCTATAGTATGCAAAACAAAGAATTTCACTGTGACATGTCACATGTGATAATAACGTTTCCTTCATTCATTCATTCATAATATCCCTGCACTCAAGGTCAGTGTTGAATGTGTGGAAGCCATTTATGACTGCAACAAGGGGGTATAAGGTGCAAAATTACTTGTACGGATCAACTCCCACTTTCACCTATATCTCTCCCTCAGGCGTTACATCACACTCCTCTTTTCTCCTTATTTGAAACCCCTTTGTCTCCTTTATTACTTTGTTATAGCCTTTGTTACTTACTCCACACATTCAAACCCCCGTCACCTGTATCCACTTATCACTTACGAGGTTTTGTCCCGTCTCCACCTCCGTTCCACGTGGTGTGACCACCACTCCACCTACAACAATTAGTCTGAAGGGGAGTCCCAACCTGAAATGTTGCCTATTCATTCCTTCCACCGATTCTGCCCGCCAGACCCACTGAGTTACTCCAGCACCCTGTTTTACTCTAAAAAGTATTCCATGCTCACTAATATAACAAGTCTGAGACTGAAGAGGGTCCCAGCACAAAACATTATGAATTTCTCCAGAAATACTGCCTGATCTGCTGAGTTACTCCAGCCCTTTGTTCCTTTTTGTTATAGAAACATAGAAATTAGGTGCAGGAATAGGCCATTCGGCCCTTCGAGCCTGCACCGCCATTCAATATGATCATGGCTGATCATCCAACTCAGTATCCCGTACCTGCCTTCTCTCCATACCCTCTGATCCCCTTAGCCACAAGGGCCACATCTAACTCCCTCTTAAATATAGCCAATGAACTGGCCTCAACTACCCTCTGTGGCAGAGAGTTCCAGAGACCCACCACTCTCTGTGTGAAAAAAGTCCTTCTCATCTCGGTCCTAAAGGATTTCCCCCTTACCCTTAAGCTGTGACCCCTTGTCCTGGACCTCCCCAACATTGGGAACAATCTTCCTGCATCTAGCCTGTTCAACCCCTTATAAACCAGCATCAGCAGTTCCTTGCTTCTCCAACTCTGACGAATGCTCGTTTGCCAGGGGTCCTTTGTTTGCAAGGATTGTTCAGAGGTTTGAAGAATAACCTACTCACAACTCAATGAGACGGAACGGTTATGGTGGCACAGCAGTAGAGTTGCTGCCTTACAGCGGATGCAGCGCCGGAACCGATCTCGACTACGGGTGGTGTCTGTACGGAGTTTGTACGTTCTCCCCGCGACCTGCGTGGGTTTTCTCCGAGATCTTCGTTTTCCTGACACACTCCAAAGACATATAGCTTTGTAGGTTAATTGGCTTGGTAAATGTAAAAATTGTCCCTAGTGGGTGTAGGATAGTGTTGATGAGCGGGGATCGATGGTCGGCGCGGACCCGGTAAGCCGAAGGGCCTGTTACCACACTCTATTTCTAAGCTAAACTAAACTAAAGAGAGCTGTACGTTAAGTACATCCAGCGAAAAACAGAGGAAACTGTGAGTACGGCATAGTAGCACTCAAGAACTTATATAGTTATTTTAACTCAAGAGTTTTTAGTCTCTGGACTCAGAGACAGGCTTGTGTGTGGTCTTAGAGACAAAATGATCAAGTCAATATTGTTAGGTACAAAAAGTCTTCTGTTTGATTTGGAATGAGATTTCCTTAAAGATGAAAGCTAAAATAAGAAGTAAAATTTATCTTGCACAACTATGTATATAATACTAGTCTACAGTAAAAGGACAACTCCAAAACTTTGGTTAGAAGGAAGCAGGGCATCATGTGAGTGCTAGTGGTGTGAATCACTGTCTTATATGTACTGACAGCCATTCTCTCTACTACTGAGGACGGCACGGTAGTATAGCGGTGGAGTTGCCGCCTTACAGCACTTGCAGCGCCAGAGACCTGGGTTCAATCCTGGCTATGGGTACAGTCTGTATGGAGTTTGTATGCCCTTACCATGAACGCATTTGTTTCCTCCGTGATCTTCAGTTTCCTCCCATACTTTAAAGACGCATGGTTTTGGAAGTTAATTGGCTTGGTATAAATGTAAATTGTTCCCAGGTGTGTGTAGGATAGTGTTAGTGTGCGGGGATCGCCGTTTGGCACGGACTTGGTGGGCCGAAGGCCTGATTCTGCGCTGCATCTCTAAATTAAATTAAACTAAACGACTGATGTCAGAATAAAAGATAAATACCTTGTTAAAAGGAACACAGTATGACAAATCTCAAGTACAACATCATTGCAAAGAGAAGGTTTCTCAGAGAAGGCCTCAAAAGGAAAGCTGCACAATATTACACCCACTTCAGCTGACACAAAATTTCCTTTGTACATCATCTGTGCTTCATGCCACTAAAATGGGAGATAAATGGACTTTACAGTCACCCTGATTGTCAGAAAATCATTACAGATGCAGATAAACACAGCTTCAGACTAGTTAATTCTTGTGAAGGACAAAGATGGCAAATAGTACAATCATTTACCTTCAGTAAGGAATAAAGTAAGACTTACCCGCGATAGGTTTAGAAAGTTTTGTCACAGCTGTAATGTACAGTATCCTATAATGGCAAGTGACTCAAGTTACTCAAAACTGCCACAATTCCACTGAGAAATCAATGATATTAGGCAAATATTGACTATCAAGACAGGAAATTGGGCAGGAAAGTCTACTGCTCAAGATGTTGCTGTGTTTGAATTGTTGCATGAATTCTCATTGTTGGTTAAAGATACAGTATAGAAACAGGACCTTTGGCCCATCGAGTCCAGACTGACTATCAATCACCCGTTCACACTAATTCTACCTTATCCCACGTTCTCATCCACTCCTTACACATGCCATGTAATTTACAGTGGCAGGTTCACCTACAAACCTGCACATTTTGTTTTTTTTAATTAAAAAATGTATTCAATTATTAAAAAATAATATTTCCACTACAATAAAGCAAGGCAGAACCTACCACCAGAATACAATACAAACATATATCCATAATAGACTACTATACAACTATGTTACAATCCTTATTGAGGATACATTTAACCACCTGCGGAGCCCAGCGGTCCCAGAACTCCCCCAGGGTGCCCGTGGACAGGGCGTGTTCCCTTTCTAACCCCACCCGGGTACGGATGTAACCCCGGAAAAGGGGTAGGCAGCCGGCTTGGATAAAGCCCTCCACCGCCTGGCGCCGTGACTCGCGGATGGCCAACAAACTTTCACATTGATGGGATGTGGGAGGAAACAGCAGCTCCCAGAGGAAAAAAACAGGTGGCCGCAGGGAGAACGTGCAAACTCCACATGGGTAGTACCCGAGGTCAGGATCGAGTGCGGTTCTCTGGCGCTGTGAGGCAGCAGCAATACCCTGCTGCGCCACTGTGGTGGTGTAAATTAATTTCCTAAATTCAATTTTTAGACAAGATTTTCCACTGAGAGCCCATGTTTGTTCTGGCCACCCTACAGGTTATGATGTGCATTCCAAATATTAACTGCTCTTGGTACAAATCTTATCCCCGAGATCTTATTTGAATATCCAAAATCTCATTTTAAGACTATGTCCTCTCGTTACTTGAGAAAACGGTACCATCTTCGAGGAACTGCAGATGCTGGTTTACACCAGTAGACACAAAACACTGGAGGAATGCAGCGGGTCAGGCAGCATCTCTGGAGAAACGGAAAGGACAACATTTTTGGTCGAAATCCTTCATCAGACTGATATGATTCTTGACGGTTCGCCTGAGCAAATGGCAAGTTGATGATAGAGAGGCAAGGCTGGCCCTAGTGTTCAGTGAGCAGAGTCTGAGAACAAGAGCCAACCTAGGCAAGTTTATACTGATCACAGGCTTATAGGTTTCAACTGACTAAGGCTGTTTAAAGCGGACATGTTGATTAGTTATTCCAAGTGCATTTTAAAAAGAGTTACCCATTTGAATTGTCAAAATGGCCACATCCAGGATTTTTGTGTATTGGCCATTAATGAAGAGTTTTAGCAGTTTGGGTTGGTTTGCCAACAGTGATAGACAATACCATCATCTAATTCACCATGACGACTGTGAAAATGACTTGACAAGGAATCCATGTCAACTTTTGTAGAAAATATAAATATTATTGCCTAGTGCTCATTGATATGTTCAAAATGGTTTGAAGTCAGACAGAAGACAGTAGACAAAAATGCTGCAATAACTCAGAGGGTCAGGCAGCATCTCTGGAGAAAAGGAATAGGTGAGGTTACGGGTTGGAACCTTTCATCAGACTATTCTTTTCTCCAGAGATGCTGCCTGATGCGCTGAGCTACTCCAGCATTTCAAAAGCCTTTTACAGTACATGGGTACATTTGACAATAAAATAAACTGAACATTTTGTATCTATCTTCGGTATAAACCAGCATTTGCACTTCCTTCTTACACTTGACGTCAGCCAGTTCAGTTTAGTTTAGTTTATTGTGATGTGTACCGAGGTACAGTGAAAAGCTTTTGTTGAGTGCTAACCAATCAGCAGAAAAACAATACATGATTACAATCGATCCATTTATAGTGTACAGATACATGATAAGGACATAACGTTTAGTAATTTAGCGAAAGCCAGCAAAGTCCAATGAAGGACAGTCTGAAGGTCATCAAAGAGGTAGATAGTAGTTCAGCACTGCCCTCAGGTTGTGGTAGGATGATTCAGTTGCCTGATAACAGCTGGGAAGAAACTGTCCCTGAATCTGGTGGTGTGCGTTTTCACACTTCTATACCTTTTGCAGTTTGCAGGTTAGGTACTGATTTAAACGATAGTGGAACATAATATTGAGGAATTATGACTGATCTTCCCTATCAGCAGAATTAGTGTCGATTCTCAGCCATGATCCATTTCCCATGAAATGGAGAGCTTTATGTGATGCTACAGCATTAAATATTTGTTGATTCCACCTTATCTTCCTGCTATCAGTGGTTCAGCAGAGAGATCTGTTCATGTCTTAAAAGAAACATTGAGCTGCAAAATATTCCAAGGTTACTCTTCCTCCACAATGAATCATTGATCGGTTAACTCCGTGTCCAAAATAACCTACAGCTCCACATTCCACAGCAGAGCTGTTAATGCGTTGTTGTCTTTCCTCTTGGTAAAGCCAAGCTCAAAGCAGCAAGTTAGCAAATGAAGCAAAAGGCAATGCCTAGAGGCACCATAAAACTCATTTGACTGACTCAAAGTGAGGATCTTCATCGCCAGTGAGAAATTATTGAGACTTGGCAATGAGACCTCAGTAAATTAGTTCACCATCTACAAGGCACAAGTCAGAAGCATGTTGAAATATTCCCCACTTGTGCGGATGAATAGTAAGATTGAACGAGAACTTACCAGTTCGAAGGTTGATCTTTATTTCATGAGGAGTCGAAGTGAGGGATTTCGTGAAGAGCCCGCCGGCGCGCATGCTCGACATACTTCAAAGTAGCGGCGTGGAATCACAGAAACCAATCAAAAGAAATGACTTCACATAGTAAGAATGAAACGACTAAGATTACCAGATGAAGGTGATTGAGGGTTGGGCGAGGAGGGCACGAAATCCCTCACTTCGACTCCTCATGAAATAAAGATCAACCTTCGAACTGGTAAGTTCTCGTTCAATCTTACTATTTCATTTCGGAGTCACGTGAGTGACTTCGTGAAGACTTCAAAGCTTCTGTGATGACACGCCCTGGACCACGTCCATGCTGTCACACCACTACCAGGGATGGATGGGAGGAATAACTTGCTGACTAGTCCATACTGCAAAACAAAGCATATTTATTAACAAACAAATCAAAAAAACCCTCATTCGGGGACATCTCCACGTTCTTGCCCCGCATTTAGCACGGCTTCTGCGAACTGTAGAGGCGCAGCAACGGGCCGGTTGTAGAACCGCTGGAACACAGCTTCATTAGCCCATCCTGCTGTGGCGAGAATATGGTCCATGGGCACCTCCATGACCCTCGCCGCCGACGTCGATGCAGCCCTGGTGGAATGAGATTTGAACACATTAGTGTCGATACCTGACTTACCCAAGACGACTCGAAGCCACCTGGATATCGTCTGTGTTGTCACTCGATGGTGAGGTCTCTTATGAGTGACAAGCAGGTATCTCTCCATTCCTCTGATGCTTGCCGTCACCTTGACGTAGTAACGGATATGGGAGGCTAAGCATAGCCTAGCATCGGCGGGGTATGCCGGGAACTTCAGCTGCAGCCCTGTGCACCCAGGTCTCTGCTGCTTTAGTAGCTCGTCAACAAAGAAAACTACTACTGTGGGGGTAGACATCATTCTGTCGACACGTAGTTTGTGGAGTGTCCGTACCCTCTGTGCTGAAGTCAGCGCTAGTAACATCACCAGTTTCATGGTGAGTTTGTCCAGCCGGAGCCCTTCCATGGGGGACCACGTCCTGAGCAGAGTTAAAACGTCCCTGACATCCCAGGTGATATTGTAACGTGGTGTAGGCGGATTCGTATTGAAAATACCCCGCATGAGCCTGGACACTAGCCTGTTGGATCCCACCTCAATATTGAGGTAGAATGATAGAGCGCTCCTGGCGCTGTTGATGGCACTGTAGCTTAAGTGTTCATCATGGTGCAACCCCGCGAGGAATTCCAGGACGTCGGTTATAGTCACGGCATCGTACGTGATGCGAGAGCGGCTGCAGAAGGCTTCCCACTTCCTGATGTGAGAGCGGTATCTTCGCCTTGTAGACTCTCGGCACGACGCCGCAATGGTATCCATGGTCCGGGTAGAAAGGCCGTATTGAACTAAAGGCCGATTCAGAATCTGCAAGCCAACAAATTTAAATAGCCATGGCAGGGATGTGGCTCCCCTGAAACAGGGTGAGTAACTAATTCTGGGCTACCCTGCAAACGGACCCAAGGTTCACTGAGCGTGTCAAAGACCATCGGATACCACGGCTGTGTAGGCCAGTCGGGTATGATAAGGATGCCCTTGGCACCATCCATCTGAATTTTACGTAATACCCGACTGATGAGGCAAAACGGGGGGAATGCATAGAAAAAGCAATTCCCCCAGTCTAGCGAGAATGCATCTAACGCTATAGCCCCAGGATCTGGTTCCCACGAGACGTAGGTTGGTACCTGATGGTTCAACCGGGACGCAAAAAGGTCAATGTCCGGTTTCCCAAATTTGGCTGTGATTTTTGCAAAAATTTCAGGATGTAACATCCATTCAATATTATCATTGAACTTGCGTGACCTGGCGTCCGCCACAATATTAAGCTCACCTGGCAAATAGGTAGCTGAAATCCAAATGTCTCTCTTGACACACCAGAGCCAAATTGAATTAGCCAATTTATCACATGAAACTGACCTGGTACCGCCCATGTGGTTTAAATACGCCACCGCTGTGGTATTGTCTATTTGGAGCCGGACATGTGCTCCAATGATCTTGGAACAATATGCACGAAGTCCGTGAAACGCTGCAAGCAGCTCCAAATAGTTGATCCCTTGTGATACCAACATCGTATTCTCAAGGGTATCCCATCGGCCCCCACAACTAGAATATTGATTCGTAGCTCCCCAGCCATCAGAGCTCGCATCAGTTTGTAAGTATATCATCGGTTTCGCCTCAATAATAGTTTTAAACAAGTTACTAATGTGGCAAACCCACCATCGTAACTCATCCAATGCTGCAGGCGGCAGCTGCATTGATCGATCATAATGACCAGCAAGCCGTCGCAACGCAGCGATCTTGGCTCTCTGCAAGTTTTGATAATGCAGAGTTCCATACCGGGCTGCCGGAAACAAAGCCACAATCTTGCCAATGACAGTAGCTGTGTGACGAATCGATGGTATACGAGTATTGATTAAATCTGTACACACCTGTGTTACCTCCTCAATTTTGTTAATTGGTATGGTGACTCTCATGCTAATGGAATTCACCTGGAACCCCAGATAATTAATTACCTGGGTGGGGCAGAACTTAGATTTTTCTGGATGAATAATGAACCCAAGCTGTTGGAACAAATTGACCGCAGCTGCAACCCCTTGTTGAGCTAATTCCAAGGTGTGGCCGACAATTAAAATATCATCTAAATAGGCCATAACGATATGATGTCGTTGTCTTAAATAAGCCATAATTGGCTTCACCAATTTAGTAAATAATCGAGGGGCTGTGGTGAGCCCATTAGGCAATGCCCTATATTGCTGATCCATCCAGATAAATTTTAAGAACCTTCTGTAATATTTTTTCATGGGTACGGTATAGTACGCATCCTGTAAATCAATGCATGCCATAAAGCACCCTTGTGAGATCAATGATTTGGCCGTTTCAAACGTGTCCATTTTAAAATGAGTATATGTTACAAAGTTATTCAGAGTGGTTAGATCAATAATGACTCTACAGCCTCCATCCTTCTTAGGTCGAGTAAAAATATTGGAAACAAATTCAACGGGCTCATGAACCGTTCTCTCTATGACCCCTTTCTGTTCCAACCTTAAAATTTCCTTATAGCCTACGGACTGTTCCGCAGCCGTTAGTTTAAAAGTACGACCCGGTCTATGCTGAGACGGAGGGATGTCCCCATTAATAAACTCAATGCTATGGCCCTGAATATTCCGTAACACATACTCATCACTGGTAATGTCACCCCATGCACCCGCAAACAACCGCAGACGCCCACCAACATGTGAAGTTAAACAAAGAGAAAAAAGAGAACCAGACCGCCTCACCTCTGTGGTTACCGGCGGTCCCTGACACGAGTGGGTGGACGTAGAGGTGCTGGGTTGGTTTGAGGTCGTGGCGTCCTCATTTTCCACCTCGGCTTCTGCCGAGCCTGTCCTAAAAAAGACCCCTGGTGTTGGGGTGGTTGATATCGGTTTGGAGCTGGAGGGTAATTTCTGGTAGAAGTGCTGACAGACCCTCGTGAGCGGCCAAGCGGAGCTTTCGAGCTCGATGGCGTGGGGGCACTATGAGAGCGCATGAGCCCCACGGTCTTGGCTTGTTCATCAAGCTCTCTGACCCTTTTGGAAAGGTCTTCGCCAAAGAGCTGACGGGGCGGCGGCGGCGGTGGTTTGCACAACCCTGCAAACTTAGGGTTGAGCGCTGGGCGGATGCTATTTTTGCGAAAGCCATTTATTTCATTTTGAGTAGCGCACAGAAGCGCCAGAGCATCCTCCTGGTCCAAATTAAGCTCCTCTCCGTCGACCGACCGCACAAAGGCAGTAATCCCGGCCGTGAGGAGTTTCAGGATCCGCTGAATTTTCAGCTCCTGCTGACGGATAGCCGCACTGATGTTGCCCCATATTGGCGTATTGACCACAGGCACGTTGAGGGAGTTGCAGTTTGATGGAGCCTTGTGACGGCTCATGGCTTGTAGTAGAACTTCCTCCTGAAGCTGGTGATTATTTAGGAAGTCCACAGTGGCTGCCAATTTCGTATTGATGGGAAGCCCCGAGGAATGAGGGGCTGCAAACTTGGTGGCCACATCGAGGAGGTCCTCCGCCGGTAATTCAGGCGGGGGTGGGATGGGGTCGACCACTGCCTCCTCGTCCTGCTGCTCCAGGCTGGTGTACGAAGCTGGTGATGAAGCCCTGTGCCTGTCGCTGCTGGATGCCTGTTGTTGTTGACCTTGTATGAGAAGCTCCAGCAGCCGCTCCATACGGTCAATACGCCCTTCACCCTGAACACTCAGGTGGTCGGAGTCCTCCGGCTCTGAAAATTGGCCAGGGCTCCTGTCATCGGCCCGCACCTCGTCGAGGCCCTGCCGGTGCCGGTAGTTGTCGTCGACAGCCGCCGAGGCGAAACTGCGCGATTCCTGCACGGGCGTGTTCAACCGCCTCCGTTTAGCGGGAGCGGAAGCCGTTGCCTCTACGGACAGATGCGGCATGGTGTCGGCACCAGCCGAAGCCTGGATACCTTGAGCCCGTGCAGGCTTGCCAGCTGCCCACATCGTGGACCTTGCCGACGCATGGTCTCGCCCACCCATCCATGGGGGGCTCGGCGACCGTGACGGGACCCCCAACTGACTCGTCCCGGCGTCGAAAGTTGGGGGGCGACGGCTGGACCTCACAGCTGCCCCGGGTCCCGTCCTGGAACCTGACCGCTCCTTGGCGGCAGGCAGAACCTTAGCCCCGACAGGGTTAGGCTTCTGGGCTCCTGCCCTTCCCCTCCTCAGAGGGCTGCGTGAAACGGGCCGTGCAGCCGCACGGACCCTTCTGCTCGAGGCCGTCAGCAAGCCTGCTGACGACCTGACTGCCATGGCAGGGTCGTCCTGCTCTGGCGGCACACCACACTCCTCCTCGTCGAACTCCTCCGAGCTGTGGTGTGCGGGCGGGTCCGGACCTGAAAAGACAGAGCTCACCGACATCTCCGCCCTCGTTCCGGTCTGTGTTGCAGGTACCCCCGACAACTCTCGCTCCGGAACTGCTGGCCGGCGACTTTTCCCCGATCTCCGGCCTCTCAAACTCCCATCCATGTTCTTGCTGTGAAGCAAACACAACAAGAACCACCAACTTAAGGTAGCATACTTACCTGCGTGGTTCCCTTATGAAGGGCTGGCGAGGAGCGCGCTCCTCCGTCAGCCGTCGCAGCAACGCGATACGACGATATGTCGAGCATGCGCGCCGGCGGGCTCTTCACGAAGTCACTCATGTGACTCCGAAATGAAATTCAATTTAATCAACACTTAAGAAGCTTGACAGCACTGAGGGTAGAACTAATATATGGGTGATCGTTGGTCGGCACAGACTCAGTAGGCCGAAGGGCCAGTTTTAGTTATTTTTAAGTTTAGAGACACAGCACGGAAACAGGCCTTTCAGCCCACCGTGTCTGCACCGACCAGCGATCCCCACACATGAACACTACCCTACACACACTAGGGACAATTTTACATTCATACATTTATACCAAGCCAATTAACCTACAAGCCTGTATGTCTTTGGAGTGTGGGAGGAAACTAAACATCGCAGAGAAAACCTACGCATGTCACGGGAAGAGCATACAAACTCTGTACAGACAGCAGACGTAGTCTTGATCGAATCCGGGTCTCTGGCGTTGTGAGGCAGCAACTCCACCGCTGCACCACAGTGCCGCCCATGTTTTTGTGCAGTACCTCAAGTCTGCTTCAAGTCTACTGTCTACTCAAGTTAGTTTACAGTTGCCCTCGATGCTTTGGCTATTTTTAAATAGTGATAGATGACTTGACCAAGACTAAATGCTGACACAATATTATGGCACTGCACCCATTTTACAGAGGTCACTGCCACTGCCGTTGTGACTTGGAACCTAATGCCTGGATCAAGGTTAGTTCAAGAGCTTTGCCTGCAGCACACGCCTAGAAGGCAGTGGTTATTTTCTTCAGGTGACTGGTGATTGAACCAGTGACCCTTCAGATAATGTCTAGCACTGTTGGCCGAAAGGTAAATTGAACATTTTGTTTTGTTGATTTGTTGAGGAGCCGCAATGATCATCAGCCCAGTTTAATCCTCCTCACCACCATCTGGGAAGAGTAAAAGAACCGAGAAGGCCGTCCAGAAGACGGGCTAGGGAGCAGGGAGTGTGAGTCAACATCCTGATATTCTCCATCATCAGCCCTGAGTGGGTCTTGTCCCACTGGGAGGCCTCTCCCATCCACAATCAATGCGGAGCAACACTGGCAGTCCTTTAAATTTACTTTAGAGCCCATGCCTCACAGGCAAGGAAACCTGCTAGTAATACCTCCAGTTCACCTCTCCCCTGACTCTCTGTCTAAAGAAGGGTCATGACCCGAAACGTTACCTATTCTTTTTCTCCAAAGATGCTGCCTGACCCACTGAGTTACTGCAGCTTTTTGAGTATATCTTATGAGACAATAGACAATAGACAATAGGTGCAGGAGTAGGCCATTCGGCCCTACGAGGTAGCACTGCCATTCAATGTGATCATGGCTGATCATCCCCAATCAGTACCCTATTCCTGCCTTCTTCCCATATCCCCTGACTACGCTATCTTTAAGAGGCCTATCTAGCTCTCTCTTGAATGTATCCAGAGAACCGGCCTCCACTGCCCTCTGAGGCAGAGAATTCCACACTCACAACTCTCTGTGAGAAAAAGTGTTTCCATTCTAATGAGCTTTAATACTTTTGCATTGGCTTGATGTTGTTGAGAGCCATCTTTTTTGCCATACATCAGTTAATTGACAATATAGTTTTTAGCCTTTTGTTCCCATTGGTGTGTTGCCTGACCAGTTGAGTCCAGCAATTTGTGTCTATCTTCGGTGTAAACCAGCTTCCGCAGTTCCCTCCCACACAAGGAAACCTGCTTCTGGTTACCACCAACCAAACTCCCTCATCTCTCCTCCAGGCAAGACTGATTCAAAGCATGCTAGAGGAACTCAGCGGGAAACGTCACCCATTCCCTCTCTCCAGAGATGCTGCCTGTCCCACTGAGTCAATCCAGCATTTTGTGTCCATCTTCGGTTTAAACCAACATCTGCAGTTCCTTCCCACACACTGGTTCAAAGCATTGCAGGTAGCATGAACAGAGGATTTACTGAGGGTGAGCAATTCCAATGTCCTGCATGTGATTTTAATTCCACCCCCACCACCAATGTCACGGACCAAATAATATTGACCATTGAATTTTAATATATGTCTGATTTATTTATCAGCAGGAGCCGGGAAAGTCCAGCGGGGCCAATATAACACAGTCCAAACAGTCTTTCTGCCTGACTGAAGCAGCCAGATTCATCAGCCTCCATGTCAGTAAGGGTCTGCTAGCTCAAGGTAGTTTAAAATGTCTCTGAGCTTAATAGGAGCAGCTGAAAATTGTCTTAATTAAGGCCAGAGCCCAGCACTAAATAATTGAAGCTAACAAACCCTCTGCATTGTTATTACTGACAGAACACACCCTAATTAATGTCCTGCCTTTAATAATATTGGGTGATGCTATTTATTGCCAGTGGGTAAAACAGGGTCTGGAACAGATTGAGCAAGAACAGCAAACTGTGTAGAAGTATGGCAGGCCCAGTTGTTTTGTACGACTATGTCAAGGAGGGGAAGCTAATGACATTTCTCATTCTGAGCCATTTAATTCAATTCAATTATATGTTATTGTCACATGTACCTGGGTACAGTTCCATTCTTTGTTTTGCATCCAATACACAAAGTCCCGATCCTAAACGTCACCCATTCCTTCTCTCCAGAGATGCCGCCTGTCCGCTGACTTACTCCAGCATTTTGTGTCTATCTTTGGTGTAAACCTGCATCTGCAGTTCCTTCCTACGTGGTATGCAAAGAGTCTCCACGTATAGGGCTCGACAAAGTTACAAAACCAGCATCTGCAGTTCCTTCCTACACAAGTTACAAAAGTATTCATTATTGTCCCGATGGTCCCTCTTTGTTCCAGCCCACACCCCCTGCCTGTCCCTCTGTTCTTGGCACCCCCCATGCGGGGTCCTTCTTTGTTCTCGGAGGCGTGTCCTTGACCGCCCATAGCATCTGTAGTGAGAATTAGTTAGAGAGCTGAGAAACAACTGAGTTTTAAATCCATATTTATAAAATATTCAAGAAGGAACTGCAGATGCAGGAAAAGTCAAAGGTAGACAAAAATGCTGGAGAAACTCAGCAGGTGAGGCAGCATCTATAGAGCGAAGGAATAGGTGACGTTTCGGGTCGAGACCCTTCTTCTTCATAAAATATTCCATTATTTCTGAGGTTCACAGAAAAGGTGTACCGACCTTTGTTACCCAAGGAAGATGATGCAAATGTACGATTGACCAATCTCTTTCATTTTACTCTCAGTGATCATCCTAAACTCTGCTGTCTGGATCCCATCTCAAATCCATTTGCCTTCATGCATTACCCCGGCCACTTGGATTCCTGAATGTAATCACCCTTGAACCTTAATCTCTGGAATTGTTCCCTTAACGTCTCTGTAATACTAACTTCCTACAGGATGCTCCTTAACACTTACCTTTTTGACCAAACATTTGACCATCTATTCTGGTACCTCCTTGTGATTCCATGAGTATATTTAATGTCGTCGGATCAAGAAGCAGGTATTATATGCCACTTGGCCTCCTGAGCAAGTTACACTATTCAAAAATCATAGTTGCACCTGTGCCTCATCCATTCCCCCAATTACCATTTCACCTTAATATGTTCAAATAATTATCAATTTCAACTTTAAACATAATCTGTGTCTGAGGATTGTTTATTATATTTTATTTGATAACTGTAATACAATTTTAATTATGATAGGTGGACCACAAATTCACCTATGCCACCTCACTCTTGCAGCAGAAACCTTACATCGATCTATCTTTGTTCAAACATGTCATATACTGCTTTGTAGAAGTCAAGAACCGTTCCTGTGGCAAAGATGGGAACATCCTTTTCATGTAGAAAAGGCAGTGTAGGGCTCCCAAAAGTACAGGCATTCATCAGAGGGACTCTTGCCCTTTCACCCACCTCCTGGTAACTTCATTCCTGGAATGCCACATCTGATGTCTTTCTTCAGTTTTTTACTCATTTCTGATCTGATGACCAAGGCAGAACTTTTATTTGGCAGGAATTTTTCTTGCATTTTCAACTATCTAAGTTTTTGGAAGTACTGTCTAAAATACCCTGGTGGTGAAGTGGCTGGATTCCCAAATTACAAATCAAAATTAAATTGCAGATGCTGGAAGTCTGAACCAAAAGCACTAAGCAAGTCAAGGCAGCATCTGTGGAAAGAGAAACAGTTATGGGCCTGTCCCACTGATGTGACTTTTTAGGTGACTGCGGGAGACTATGCAGACGCCACATGGTCGCCACATGTTCGCGGGTGGTTGCCGGGGAGTTGCCTTCATGGTTGTGAGGATTTCCCACATTCTGGGAACTAGTCGCGGCCTCATTATGGTTGCTGTGAATTTTTTAACATGTTGAAAAATTAGCGGCGACTAGAATGAAGCCGTCATGGAAAGTAGCGAGGATTCTCGAGCTGTAGGTGGGTTGCCCGGATGTCCTAGTGGGTTGCCAGGAGGTCGAAGGTTCTCAGAGGTTCTCATAGTTTGTAGCCGGTGCTGACCGGTGAATCTCATTGGCAGTCTCTGGCAGTCCGCTGAAAAATCGTCTAAGTGGCTCAGGCCCATGAGTGTTTAGGATCTGGGACCCTTCGTCAAAGGTCGCACCCTGACCTGAAATATGAACTGTTTCTCCTTTTACAGATGTTGTTTTACCTGCTGAGTGTTCACAGTACTTTCTGTTTTTGTTTGGGATCCCAATCCCAATCTACGCTTCTTTTGGCAGCTCATTCCATTTGTGTGAAAAATTCCATCTACTGTGTGAAAAATGTGCCTCTCTGGACCTCTTGGACACCCTGCCAAAGGGTGAAGCTGGAAATAATGCAGAGAAGTCTACGAAGATGTTGCCAGGACTTGAGGGGTTGGGCTATAGGGAATGGTTGCGCAGACTAGGACTTTATTCCTTGGAGCGCAGGAGGATGAGGGGTGATCTTATAGTCTAGTATAAGATAATGAGGAGAATAAATAGCGTGAATGCACAGAATATTTTATCCAGAGTGGGGTAATCAAAAACCAGAAGTCACAGGTTTAAGGCGAGAGAAGAAAGATAGGAACCTGAGGAGTAACCTTTTCACACAGCAGGTGGTGGGTATGGGATGAGCTGCCAGATGAGGTAGTTAAGGTAGGTACTTGGTCAGCATGGGCAAGTTGGACTGAAGGGCCTGTTCCCTTGTTGTATGATCTATGATTTTATGATCATTTAGATCTTTTCCCTCTCTATGCTCTCTAGTATTAGACTCCCCTACCCTGGAACAAAAAAATGACATTCATGATTTTATAAACCTCTATACGGTTTCCTCAGCCTCCATCATTCCAGCGATAAGAGTCCCAGCCTTCTCAGTCTCTCCTTATAACTCAAAACATCCAGCCTCAGTAACATTGGTCTTGTAAAACAAGGACCATCAAGGAGATTTGTTTTTACAGTTTGTCTTTTGATGTGGTGGTACATTGAGGACGTTGCAGAATCATCTGCCACCTCATTAGAATCATAGAGTCATGCACCAAAGAAGCAACCCTTATAGCACTTCAACTTACAACCAGATATTGACAACCTGGTTAATTGCGTGTTATGCTAATCCCATTGTTGGTCTCCCCACTTCATGTCAATTGACCCCCAGATTCTAAGTTCAACTGCACACTAGGGCAACTTACAGTGGCCGATTTTCCAGGCCGTACCTAGAGAGGACCCATGTGGTCCCAGGAGCACATTACGATACCATACGTTACGATAGAACTTTATTTAGGGAAGGGAAATTGATCTGCCAACAATCATAAAACAGAAAGTACATGAAACATGAAATTAAACTGACGTGTGGAAAGGATTGCGGATGAGCAAAGATTGGGGAGGGGAGTCAGTCTACCACACGACAGACGGTGTATTGGAGATCAGGATTGAATTGGGTTGCTGGAGCTGTGAGGCAGTGACTCTACCAGCTGTGTCACTGTTCCTTCCATTTCATGTTTTATTATTCATGGGAAAGTAAGAAAACATTTCTTTATCTTCCCGGCAGAATTTGCGTGTGCTGATACGGCCAACTACATGCATACCTTCAAAATAAGAGGACGTACCTTTAGAAAGGGGATGAGAGGAATTTCTTTAGTCAGAGGGTGGTGAGTCTGTGGAATCCACTGCCGCAAACGCCTGTGGAGGTCGAGTCAATGGATATTTTTAGGGCGGAGATTGATAGATTCTTTATTACTAAAGGTTAAAGGAAGAAGGCAGGAGAATTCGGTTGAGAAGGGCACACCTCAGCTTTGCCAGCTCTTATGGGGAGAAGTAAGAGAGTCCATTTTAGTCAAGTATGCCATGGGTGGCACAATGGTGCAGTGGTAGAGTTGCTAACAGCGCCAGAGACCCTGGTTCAATCCTGACTCTGAGTGCTGTCGGTACTGAGTTTGAACGTTCTCCCTGTGACCGTGTGGTATTCTTTGGGTTCTCCGGTTTCCTCCCACACTCCAAAGATGTACAGGTTTGCAGGTTAATTGGTATCAGTAAAATTGTAAATTAACCCTAGTGTGTAGGATAGTGTTAGTGGTCGATGATCACTGGTCGGCATGGACTCAGTGGGCCAAACGGTCTGTTTCAGCGCTCTATCTCTATAATCTAAAGTCTAAGGTTGCCCTTCAGGACTAAACCAAACTTTAGGTCCAGAAGCAGTTGCAAAGATCAGGACATGAACAACAAAACCCACAACTGAAATTGTACCAAATATGATAAGGATGTGTTTTGATGCAGCAAAACTTTCATATCAGTTGCACAACAAACTAGGCTCAGTCAGTGCTGTCAAGAATATGGCAGGTAGTATTACTTTTTAGGATTGAACCTGGCTTTTCTGATGTAGTTTTCTGTTGGATTGTGCATAATATTATAGCCTCAGAAGCATCAGAAGCACGACAAGTCTTCAGCTGTCACCTGTCGTAACCTCCTGAAGCTTCTGAGATTCTGAATCCTAATGATCTGGTGAAGAATAGGAAAATATCTATTCATAGCGTTCTCTTTTGAGGGCGGCACAGCGGTACAGTTGCTGCCTTACAGAGCCAGACCTAGATTTGATCCTGAACACGCATGCTGTCTAAACGGAGTTCGTATGTTCTCCCATTGACTGTGTTTCCTCCAATATTCCAAAGACATGCAGGTTTATAAATTACTTGGCTTTGTTAAAATTGTAAATTGTCCCTGGCGTGTAGGCTAGTGCTAATGTATGGGGGGGGGGGGGGGGGGGACTGCTGGTCGGCGCGGACTCCGTGGACCAAATAACTTGTTTCCACGCTGTTTCTCTAAAGTCTAAAGTCTGAATTGTGGTGGTAACAATGTTTCAACTTTTTTTATGTGTTATGTGCCTTCCTGAGCATTGTAAATGTCCACTAATTGCCATAACAGAGTCAAATGAAGGGTGGTGTAACAAGATACACAGGAAGGGAGCAAAAAAACAATATATCAATTGCATGTTGTACATGAAAACCTGTGTGTAAAATGATATTTGTAAAAGATGGTTGGAAGTATAACAGGATCATAGAGCATCTTGCGCATTTGTGCCGTCTCTAAATCATCTTCACACAATTAGGAGAGTGCATTCATATATGGAAGCTCGGTTGATTCAGTGCATTCTTGGGGCATTTGGCTGACTGACCTGAGCAGGTCACTAAAATCTCTGTAGAGCCGAATAGTCATCTGGGGAGTCACTAACTGCCAAAGTTGATTTAAATGAACTGTGCGAAACTCGATGGGACAAGTAGATGGGTGGAAATTCCAGCTCACTGCACCGCACTTCCATCAAAAACTGTGCTGCCACAGACAATCCCTTCTGACAGGAATTAGGCAGGAACCTCTTGAACAACTAGCACAAGATTTAATTGCAAAACCAAAAAGCATGAAGGAAATTGGTATGCAGTGATTCAGTTGTGACACTCGTTTTTAATCAGTGGAGATCTGAGCTCTGAAATCTGAATACGGAGTTTGATCATCGATAAATGAATGGGGAAGATGTGATGATGAGCAGAAAAATAGCACAAATCTTGCAGAGAGAACTAGTAAAGCAGAGAAGCTTCCCCGTGAGCAGCAACTCATATTTCGCTTGGGTAGTTTACACCCCAGCAGTATGAACATTGACTTATCCAATTTCAGTTTGTCCTTCCTTCCCCTCCCCTTCCCAGCTCTCCCACAGCCCACTGTCTCCACCTCTTCCTTTCTTCTTCCCGCCCCCCACCCCCATCCCCACATCAGTCTGAAGAAGGGTCTCGACCCGAAACGTCACCTATTCCTTTCCCTCACCTGCTGAGTTTCTCCAGCATTTTTGTCTACCTTCCCTGTAATATGTAGTTAGTTGTAGATGGCTTCGCTCAAGTAGATGTGTGCTTTTAATAATACCTTACACTCTTTCTGTTGTGAAGATGATGTTTAATTTAGTTTAGTTTATTGTCATGCGTTCCGAGGTACAGTGAAGAGCTTTTGCTGCATGCTAACCAGTCAGCAAAAAGACAATACATGATTACAATCGAGACATTTACAGTGCATAGATATATGATAAGGGAATAACATTCAGATCACCAGAAGTACCTGTGTTAAAGCCTCATAGTTACCTACGCCCTTCCAGAAGTTTTTTCTGGACAGTAATCAGATTCAGGAATCTTGATCTGGAGACTTGTAGTCACTGATGACACTCTAACTAAGATGAGCCAACTAAACATGCATTCATATTTTAATGTCCTGTAGCTTTCGCTTTTCTTTTATTCCACCAACATTTACTTACACTAGTTTAAGCCACTAGTACATTCTTATTAATCTAAACATTGCTTCCAAGCTGAAACAGGACAGAGGGATGAGCAAAAGTGCAAGGTAAGAGATAAAAGTGACAGAATAAAATATGCAGGTCGGGATGGGGTGGTGGGGGGGGGGGGGGGGGGGAGATGGGGGGGGGGGAGGGTCAGACACCTATAACCCTTTCAAAGTAGTTGTACATCGAGAAATTCCGCTGTGTTAAATTAGCAGCCAACAGATGAGCAATCTAAAAGGTTCATCCTTCTTGTCAAATAACAAAGTTATTTCTTAGGACCGTCTAAACCAATGTAGCACGGAGTGATTTCAGGCTGAAATGTTGATTAGCTGAGATCCTTTCTAGGACTCATAATCCCTCCAGTATAATGGCCTCTGTTGACAGATTGGAGTCTGCACAGTGATGCTTTTAGTTTAGAGTCGATTACTCATGCTGCTGCTAGTTTTTATCCCTGCATTAAATTCTTATCACAAGGTCATTTTTTTCAGGTGAATATTTCTAGCTTTCCACTTTATTCATGCTGACAAAGGTCTCTGGCTGCCATCTATAAGATAAATTATGAAATGGGGCAGTGACTGTGAGGATAGTTCTTTAGAATCAGCACTGGAAATCCTCTGTTTATAAATGAATAAATAGTTGTTTTAGGTTTGTTGCTTTTACTTTGTCAATCTTCACAGCCATGTGTTTTAAATCAGACCACCTGGCTGAAGATTCAGTTCAGGATATAATATTGATTTATCTTAAGCTCTGCAAAATAAAAAGAATAGGAACTATAGTCAAGAATGTTTTATTGTCATATGTCCTATAACAGAACAATGAAAATACAGCAGCACAACAGATATGTACACATAGTATTCTGTAAACACAATACTAAACAGCAAAAAATAGGTTCAGTATATAAAAAGCAAAGAAGCAATTATAGTGCAAAGACAAAACACTAAAAATACTGTCCCCCAAGTCTATGTAGTTCAGAGCATGGTTGGAGTTCGTAGTGTTTAATAGCCTGATGGTAGTTGGGAAGAAGCTGCTCCTGAACCTGGACGTTACAGTTTCCACACTCCTACAAATTCTTCCTGACGGCAGGAGTGAAACGAAAGCGTGGCCAGGATGGTGTGGATCCAAGATGATCCTGGCTGCCTTCTTGAGGCAACCACTCCTGCAGAACCGTTTGATGGTGGGGAGGTTAGTACCAGTGATGGACTGGGCAGCGTTCACCACTTTTTGCAATCTTCTTAGTTTCTGGGTGTTCGAGTGGACGAACCAGGACGTGACGCAACCAGTCAATATGCTCTCAATATATGTACACCGGTTGAAGTTCAAGAGCGTATTGGTCACAATATCAAATCTCTTCAATCTTCTAAGGACTTAGAGGTATTGATGGGTTTTCTTTCTGATTGCATCAATGTGCTGGGTCCAGGACAGAATTTCAAAGATATGCACCCCCAGGAATTTGGAGTTTCTGACTGTCGATGAAGGTTTGTGGATTCTCGGCTTTCCTCTTCTAAAGTTAACAATCAGTTCCTTGGATTTACTTTTGTTGTGAGCAAGGTTCTGGCGCCATTTGGTCAGTCGATCGATGTTACTCCTATACTCTGACTTGTTGTTATCTGCAATTCATCCAACAACAGTGGTGTGGTCGGCGAATCATGGGAATAGAGCAGGGGGCTGAGCATACAACCTTGAGGTGCTTCTGTGCTGCTGTTTATTGACCAGGAATTGTTGCTGCCAGTTGGTACTAATTGTGTTCAGTTGATGAGGAAGTTGAGGATCCAGTTGCAGAGGGATGCGCAGTGACCCAGTTTCATGAGCTTGGTAACCAGTTGCAGAGGGGATGATGGTGTTGAATGCCGAGCCGTAGTCTATAAATCGACAGGATGGTGGTGGAGAGAGTCAGCCTGTCATATGTGTTTTATTGTCCAAGTGGTCCAGTGCAGAGTGGAGAGCCAGCGTGAGATGCATCCTCTTTTGACCTGCTGTGGCAGTAGGCAAACTGTAGTGGGTCCAGTTTCTGGTTGAGGTAGGAGTTGATATGCGCCATATCCAACCACTCAAAGCACTTCATCAACATATACATTAATGCCACTGCTTGGTAGGTATTGAGGCATTTCACCTTGCTCTTCTTGGGCACCAGTATTATTGATGCCCTTTTAAACCAGGTGGGAACCTCACACCACAGTAATGAGAGGTTGAAGCTGTCCACAAAAACTCCAGCCAGTTGGTCTGTGCAGGTGTTAAGATTGTGACCAGATACACCATCAGGTCCAGATGCTTTCTGAGGGTTCACCCTCTTGGGGGATCTTCTATGTTGAGTTATTGCAGATGCCATACCTGGAGGAAGTGATCCTGCACATGCGGGGGTTTTAGTGGCTGCGGTCACATCTGTTACATTGCATCCTCGATAGTCATTAAACCAGGTTGGAAACTCAGAAGGCAGTGGAGGCCAATTCGCTGGATGGTTTCAAGAGAGAGTTAGATAGAGCTTTTAAATATAGCGGAGTCAAGCGATATGGGGAGAAAGCAGGAACCCGGGGTAATGATTGTGGATGGTGAATGGCGGTGCTGGCTCCACCTGCACCTATTGTCTATTGTCTATTGACCCCTGTGACTAAGATTGTAATACCAATGGAATCTATGGGGCTCGGGAAGGCACATCAGTGTTCCTCCTATCAAAGCATGCGTAGAGTGCATTGAGTTTGTTTGGGAGTGATGTTTCGCTATTGCTTGAGCTGCCACTGGTTTCATCTTGTAGGAAGTGATGACGTGCAAGCCCTGCCACAGCTGCCGAATGTCCAGCTCATTCTCCAGTTTACAGCAAAAGTCCCTTTTAGCCTTTTATGATGGCCGTATCAAGGTTGTATCTGGACTTCCTGCATGAATCTGAATCACCAGACTTGAATGCCCGAGATCTAGTTCTCAGAAGAATGCAAACCTCCTGGTTCATCCAAGGTTTCTGGTCGGGGAACACTTGGATGATTTTCATGGGAACACACTTCTCCACACTTTTCCTTATGAAGTCTGTGGTGTATTAATTTAGGTCCATTGCCGGATCCTTGAGTGTTGCCCAATCTATGGACTCTAAGCAGTCACGGAGTCATTCCTCTGAAGGAGCACACCACAGTGGTCCAATTTCTCAAATGAGGCAGAGGGAGGGAACGATAGGCATCTCTGATTTTGGTATAGCCGTGGTTGATGGTGTTTGATCCTGTGATGTTACTGCACACGTACTGATAGTAGTTATGGAGTGATTGTTTCGAGTTTGGCTTTGTTGCCCCTGGCTATGATGGGAAAGGTGTCAGGGTATGTCGTCTGCTGTCTATTGACCACGGTGTGCAGCTCCTCCAGTGCTATAGGGCCAATCTTAATTTTGTAGTTTGGACATGTTGATCGGTGTGGGAAATTGGGCCGAAAGGCCAGTTTCCACACTGTATAACTATATGACTCGATGACTCAGCAACGGACCTGAATGAATACACCATAGTTGTTACTGATTTCACAAGGAAATGCATGGAGGAGTGTGTTCCCACAAAAATCATCTGTTCCCCACCCAGAAGCTTTATCCCAATGTGAAACAGCACACATTTCCAAATAAGATTTCCAAATAATTCCAAATTAATACACCAAAGTTGTTACCGATTTCACAAGGAAATGCATGGAGGAGTGTGTTCCCACAAAAATCATCTGTTCCCCACCCAGAAGCTTTATCCCATTGTGAAACAACACACATTTCCAAATAAGACCAATATCTTAAGACGACGAGTTACATGATTTTTTTTGTGGAATAATCACAATTTCTGGAAATTTATTTTTATAACCCTTTGGGGAATTGTGGATCCATCCTGTTATCATTCATAACATTATTGCACTATGGCTCAGTAAAATCCCTTTATCTGTAAACCTCAGTTCACCTCATGCAATTTCTATGCAAACCTTGAAGGAACATTTATTTCCCTGATATATTAACACTAGGGGAAGGAGGTTGATTTTGAGTAGATAGCAACAGCACAAATTAACCATTAAGCATAAGAACACAATGATTGAGAATGGTGAATAAAAGGGTAGTGGAACAATAATCTAGCAGTGAACCCAGATCCATTGTACTAAAGGAAAGAAAGCTTATTGGACTTTAACCATTGTCAAACAAGCTCATTCACACAGAATAGAGCGTCCTCTTCCAGTAGCTTCACTGAGTTGTGTTGGCCAGCTGCTAAAGTCTTTTGGTACACAGCGTGGTTGAATTACTAACATTGCAATGTCGAGCAACAGTTTTATTATCAGAATATTTTTAAAGCGTGTAACCAGAGGCGCAAGTGGCATGGCAGTAAATTAATAGTGGAGAGGCTTAGCTAAAAATCATATTAAAAGTCTATTTTGACAAAACAATATCCTGCCAAATGTGCTGATGTCAGGTATTATAACTGACTGTTACCATGGCTAAGGATTGCCACAATGCACTTATTGCTGTGGCAACATGGCTTAAAGGCCTGGATTTTAGACTCTTGCCAAATGGCAGAAGAAATGTAAATTTATTTGATCGTTAGGTTTGCAGCATAACATCAAGGCCAGAAGAAATTCATAGGTCAACTGCCATTCTGCAATTGATCCGATGAGAAGGTACGGGGAAGGCTTTCTGGGGACCGGGATGGAGGTTGATTCATCTTTTGTCAAATGCTTTACTAGATTACTGCAAGAGCTTTGGATAATTTCATTTCCACAAGTAATTGGGCAAACCCAAGGTAAAACATCATTAACAGACATGTTGGCCTTTGGAAAAACAAGGAATAATTTGGAATTATGACCAGCAGGCAGCTGTTTAGTAGGTAAGTGCTTGTTAGAAATTCAGCTGAGGACTGACCGTGATGGCAGTTACTGAACTCTAACCTTTCAAGCAGACTGGATTGATGGGATTAGCTGAAACTGGCCCTTACCCAAAGCTGAGACATGACAAAAGCTCTAGGGAGATAACATACTTTTGAATTACTGCACTACACCCCTGTCAACGTTATTTAAAATAAATTCTGAAAACAGGCTACCGAGCTATTTGACATAACTGGCCAACAACTAGATAATATAATTACATGTGGAAAGTTGAGAAATAAAATGTGTGGTGTAAATATCTAGATTGCTGGAAGCAATTGTGTGTCATTTTATTGTAGAGACAGCACTGCCTTAAATAATCAAGAGCACAGTTGGATCGTGCTAATCACACACTTGATTTTCCAAGATATGTTTTTATCTTAAATCAGAAAATTTTCATAATAAAGTGAGTAATGCTCTGGCTTGGAATTTTATACTTCAATAGGAACTGTCTTTGTTGATATTACAAGGTGCCATCATTGTACAATTAAATGAGACACCAATTTGCTTCCAACCACCTAGAGATATACACCTCATCTCTCCCCACTCACTCTTAACTCCTCCCCCCTCCTTCTCTCCCCGCCACCACCACGCAGTGCGCACATATTTCTCCCGCCACCCCCATTACCCTGTTCCTTTCCCCTCCTCCTTACATTTCTCTCCCACCCTTCCCATCCCAGAGACTCCATGTTCCCCCTCTTTCCCCTATCCCCCTGCTCCATCCATCATTTTCCCTCACTCCAGCTTTACCATTTCCACACCTCCTCTTCTTTCCTTGTCTGACGCCCTCTCGTCTCCTTTTCACTGTTAACCTATGTCACTTTCTCCACCCATCTGCTAATCACCCCTCCCCTCTGGTACCCACCTATCACTTGACAGACTTTGCCCCATCACCACCTTACTCCATCAGTCTGAAGAAGTATCCCGACCCAAAAGGTTGTCCATCCATTCTCTCCATAGATGCTGCCTGACCCGTCGAGTTCCTTCAGCACTTTGTTGTTTCATCAAAATCAAGGTTTTTTTTAATTTTTGATCCCTACATCATTTAACATTTTTTTTTAGAGGTGGCCTCAGTAATCTCACTATTATTATGTGAACAAGCCATCAATGCCTTTGCTCCATTTGACAAGTGATTGCCAATCAGTAAACTAATCAGACAAATGATAGACATTGTGCTGGAGTAACTCAACGGGTTAAGGGCCTGTCCCACTTTCGAAACCGAATTCACAACTGTTTTTACTCGTGGACATTCTTCATCAGGCTCAGAAAAACGCTGCGACCTACTTGATGCCACGAGTACCTACGACTAGCATCACGACCTGCTACAACCTATCTATGACCTCCTTCAACCTCATGACAACCTCGTGACGACCATGCTGCGAGTATGAGTCAAGGGCAAACTTGGCAGAGGTCGTGAATTAGGTCGTGAAAGTGGGACAGGCCCTAGGCAGCATCTTCATGTACGGCGGCGCGACTCACGTTGCAGCGGCCCCTACAACCTGTCTGTCTTTTTATTATTTTTGTCTAGTTAAATGCAGTTGTTCTTGTTTTTGGTTTTTTTTGGTACTGTTTCTAAATGTGTATATGTGGGGGGAGGGGGAAACTTTTAAAATCTCTTCTCTGCACAGGAGACCCGACTTTTTCCCTGTCGGGTCTCCGTTGTCGTTGGGGCCTAGCACCGTGGAGCGGCCTCCGACCGGGACAACCTGGGGGCTACGGTCACGGAGCCTGCGGAGCTGCGGACTTACCATCGTGGGGCTGGCCGGCCTCGGAGCGTGGGGAGCGGTGGTGGCTCGCTGCTGCGGCCCAACTCCGGAGCTCCAGCTGCGGCCCGACTCTGGAGCTCCAGCTGCGGCCCAACTCCGGAGCTCCAGCTGCGGCCCAACTCTGGAGCTCCAGCTGCGGCCCAACTCTGGAGCTCCAGCTGCGGCCCAACTCTGGAGCTCCAGATGCAGATTATTGCCTGTGGACTGTCGGGATATCAGGAGCTCGCGGGTCCGGGTGAGAGATCGCTCTCCGGAGCTCCCGCAACACAACTTCTCCAGCCCGTGTCACGGGGTTGGAACGACCCGGAGCTGGGCTGTACATCGCCCGGCGCGGCTTTAATGGCCGCGGGACATTCCAGCGCCCGCCGGAGGCTCCAACTTTGTGACTTTTGGGCCTGGAGTGGGGGCCGTACATCGCCCCACGCGGCCTCAACGACTGTGGGACTTAACATCGCCCGCCTTGGGCTTCAACATCGGGAGAGAAATGGTGCGGGGGAGAGAGAAGAACTTTGTCTTCCATCACAGTGAGGAGGAGATTCACTGTGATGGATGTTTGTGTGAATTGAATTATTTGTGTGTTTTTTTTATGAATTGTTCTGTTTGTATGGCTTGTAGAAACGGAGTTTCGTTTGAGCCTCTCTGAGGTTCGAATGACAAGAAATAAAATCTAATTTAATCTAATCTAATCTGGAGAAAAAGGATGGGTGATGTTTCCGATCGGTACCCATCTTCAGACAGATCTTAAACGAATCATTTGGAATTAACTTAGCGCATGGTCGTAGACAGCAATGCCATCAAATGCAGAGAACCCAGTAAAAAGCTAAAACCAGAAATGGAACTACAGACTATGGAGCTCTGATATTTAAAATATAATAAATACTGGAAACGGTCTATAGGTCAGGCAGCACCTATAGAGAAAGAAACAGAGTTAATGTGTAGGAAGGAACTACAGATGCTGGTTTACACCAAATGACACAAAATGCTGGAGATGCTGCCTGACCTGCTGAGTTACTCCAGCATTCTGTGTCTCGCTACAGTGTTAATGTTTCTGATAGAGGCACAAGTAACTGCACATGCTGGAATCTTGAGCAAAGCACAAAATGCTGGAGGAAGCCAGTGGGTATGGGTGTGTGCAGGTTTGCAGCAGGGACCAGTGAAATGAAGGTAGACCTTACCAGCCACATAGTAACTCTTGCTCTGCTGCAATCCCATCCTCTTTCACATGGAAGTACGGACAAAAATCGCAACATCCTCATGGCCATCTTTGCCAGCACAGGCCATAGTACAAGTATCAATGGAATTAGATTTGGTTAAGTTCTTCAACACTCTCAATCAAGCTCAGTCCACCATTAACCAATTTACAGAGATCTTTTAAGTCAATACAGGCACTACACGGAACTGCACGTTTCAGTCACATTTGTGAGGAGATTTTCATTCACTAAATAATCAAAATAAACAAAATCCCTTTTGTTGATCATTGCGTTCTGACACTATTAAGTGTGGTTGGCAATGTCAAAGTTAGTAATCGATGCAAATAGTTCAGAGGCTTATTCAGTCATTGGTATTGGGCAGCAAGTGAAATGGTACACAGTGTCACAGCACAATTTGCCTTCTGACTATGGTGAAAAGGTGTGGCAGGTTGGTGCAGGCATTTAGTACAAATAGTAGACTGTATGGAACGAGTTGGTAGAGGAGCTAGTTGAGGCAGGTACTATTGCAATGTTTAAGAAACATTTAGACAGGTACATGAATAGGACAGGTTTAGAGATGGGTAGTATTTCGCTTGGGTAGTTTACACACCAGTTGTATGAACATTGACTTCCCTAATTTCAGATAGCCCTTGCTTTCCCTCTCCCTCCCCTCCGCCTTACCAGTTCCACTACTAGTCCCACTGTCTCCACCTACTTTCTATCTATGGCTCGCCCCCTCCGACATCAGTCTGAAGAAGGGTCTCGACCCAAAACGTCACCCATTCCTTCTCTCCATAGATGCTGCCTCACCCGTTGAGTTACTCCAGCATTTTGTGTCTACCTTAGATTTTATCCGGCATCTTTCTTCAGTTCTTTCTTACACATACAGGTTTAAAGATATATGGGCCAAACGTAGGCAGGTGGGACCAGTGTAGATGGAACGTTGACCAGGATGGGCAAGTTGTGCCGTAGGGCCTGTTTCGACACTGTATGACACTATAGGGCCTGTCCCACTTTGTGAATCCCAATATCCTGGGGCGTCAGACGCGACCGCGCGTCAATGCCACCATGCGCACATCACGTGTACGTCACGACGCACATGTCAAGACGCACATGTCGTGCATCGTGACGCATAAATGATGTCGCATAAATGAAGCGCAAATGACGCTCAAAAGGGACAGGCCCTTATGAATCTATGAAGTGAAACCAGCAAATTAAATTCAATAAAACAGATGCAAAGGTGATTACTTCAAGAAAACTATGAACAGTATATCAAAAATGAGAGAAGAATCTACAAATTGAATGTGGGTTAATTTTACAAGCAATGCTCAATCACTCCTCGAAACCTCATTTTGCCTGACATACAGCACAACATTCATTCATTCTGACCTTATATCATCCAACATATCACATAATATTCAATTAATCATTTACTTCAAACCATCCAACATAGAAATTGGCAATGCAACAGTCACATACACCATTCATTATCATCATGTAGACTCCGTTTAGTTTAGTTTAGATACAGCACGGAAACAGGCCCTTCAGCCCATCGAGTCCGCACAGACCAGTGATCCCCGCATATTAACACTATCTACACACACGTGACAATTTTCATTTACAGTGCATTCAGAAAGTATTCAGACCCCTTCACTTTTTCCACATTTTGTTAGGTTACAGTCTTATTTTTAAAATGGATTAAACTTTCTTTTTTAATCATCAATCTACACACAATACCCCAGAATGAAGAAGCGAAAGCAGTTTAGAAATATTTGCAAAGTAATTAAAAATAAATAACTGAAATAACATTTACATAAGTATTCAGACCCCTTGCCATGACACTCAAAATTGAGCTTAGGTTCATCCTGTTTCCATTGATTATCCTTAAGATGTTTCTGCAACTTGATTGGAGTCCACCAGTGGTAAATTAAATTGATTGGGCATGATTAGGAAAGGCACACACCTGTCTATATAAGGTCCCACAGTTGACAGTGCATGTCAGAGCAAAAAAAAAACCAAGCCATGAAGATGAAGGAATTGTTCGTAGACCTCTGAGACAGAATGGCATCGAGACACAGATCTGGGGAAGGGTAAAAAACAATTTCTGCAGCATGGCAGCTCCCGAAGAGCACAGTGGCCTCCGTCATTCTTAAATGGAAGAACTTTGGAACCACCAGGACTCTTCATAGAGCTGGCCGCCCGACCAAACTGAGCAATCGGGGGAGAAGGGCCTTGGTCAGGGAGGTGACCAAGAACCCGATGGTCACTCTGACAGAGCTCCAGAGTTCCTCTGTGGAGATGGGAGAATCTTCCAGAAGGACAACTATATCTGCAGCACTCCACCAATCAGGCCTTTATGGTAGAGTGACCAAATGGAAGCCACTCCTCAGTAAAAGGCACATGGCAGCCCGCTTGGAGTTTGCCAAAAGCAACTGAGGGACTCTCAGATCATGAAAAACAAGATTCTCTGGTCTGATGAAACCAAAATTGATCTCTTTGGCCTGAATGCCAAGCATCACATCTGGAGGAAACCTGGCACCACTCTTCACAGTGAAGCATGGTGGTGGCAGCATCATGCCGTGGGGATGTTTTTCAGCAGCAGGAGCTGGGAGACTAGTCAGGATTATGGGAAAGATGAATGGAGCAAAGTACAGAGAGATCCTTGATGAAAACCTGCTCCAGAGCATTCTGGACCTCAGACTGGGGTGGAGGTTCACCTTCCATCAGGACAACAACCCTAAGCACACAGGCAAGATAACGCAGGAGCGGCTTCATGACAAGTCTGTGAATGTCCTTGAGTGGCCCAGCCAGAGCCCGGACTTGAACCCAATCGAACATCTCTGGAGGGACCTTAAAATAGTTGTGCATCGACACTCCCTATCGAACCTGACAGAGCTTGAGAGGACCTGCAGAGAAGAATGGGAGAAATTACCAAATGCAGGTGTGCCATGCTTGTAGCATCATACCAAAAAAGATTTGAGGCTGTAATCACTGCCAAAGGCGCCTCAACAAAGTACTGAGTAAAGTGCCTGAATACTTATGTAAATGTGATATTTCAGTTATTTATTTTTAATTACTTTGCAAAAATTTCTAAACACTTATTTTCGCTTTTTTAAGTTTGGGGTATTGTGTGTAGATTGATGATAAAAAAAGAAATGAATCCATTTTAGAATAAGGCTGTAATGTAACAAAATGTGGAAAAAGTGAAGGGGTCTGAATACTTTCCAAATGCACTGTATACAGTAGACAATTAACCTACAAACCTGTACGTCTTTGGTGTGTGGGAGGAAACCGAAGATCTCGGAGAAAACCCACGCAGTCATGGGGAGAACGTACAAACTCCATACAGATAGCGCCCTTACTCAGGATCGAACCTGCGCCTCTGGTACTGCAAGCGCTGTAAGACAGCAACTCTACCGCTGTGCCACCATGCCACAGTTAATTTTTCCCTTGTATTTTCAATGCAGTGCAGTGTTGAAATCACCTGCTCACGTAGATAAAAAATGAATAGCACATGATTAAAACTTGGAACCAGGTCATGCTAGTGCTATTTATCTCATACTAAACACACAATATGCTCACTTTGATTTCCTTACACACCTAATAAATATGAACACACAAGAGATTTTAGATGATTGGAATCTGGAGCAACAAGGCAGGACGAGGGCAGCACAGTGGTGGAGCTGGTGCCTCACAGCGCCACAGACCCAGGTTTAATCCAGACCTTGGGTGCTGTTTGTCTGGAGTTTGCACGTTCTCCCTGTGATCGTGTGGGTTTTCTCCAGGTGCTCTGGTATCTTTGTGCGGACTCATAGATTAATTGGCCTCTGTAAATTACCCCTAGTGTGTATGAGTAGATGCGAAAGTGGGATAGCATAGAACTAGTGTGAATGGGGAATTGATGGTCGGTGTGGTCTCGGTGGGCCGAAGGGCCTTTTTCATGCTGTATCTCTAAACTATACTAAAGGAGCTCAGCAAGTCAGGCAGCATCTGTGGAGGGAAAGTAATGGCTGACAATTCCACTACTCTGGGCAAATGTCCATCTTTTAACATCTATTTTAATGGTTTAAATATTTTTGTTATTGGTATTTATTTATTTTTTAACAGGTTTCAAGTGACTTTGAATGTCCACGATATTCATTGATGTTCAATAGACATGACAGCTTTTAAGGCTGGTGGGCCTAGAGGGGGTGGGGGTGGGAGGGAGAGGGAGGGGAGTCGTACTTGTCAAAGTGCATCCATTTGTCAGTGCAGCTGGTTAGTTGGCCTGAATAGTCCAGCGCTGAACTGCCCTGCAAGATGATGTGCCAGCCACTAGACTCCCACAGAACTCTATGCCCATGTCCATGCAGGAAGAAACACCAAGGTTCAAGCCCAGCATAATCCCGGGACACCAGAATATTTTCCCACTTGATGGATTCTGCTGATGGGCCTGATTTCTGATCATTTTTGGAGGAGAGGCCTTCTATAAATGTTCAGGGCAAAACACAAAATGTTGCATGAAACTCAGCAAGTCAGGCAGTATCTGTGGAGAGAATGACAGTTCATTTTTTGGGTCAGGACCCCACTTCAGACTGGAATCAGTCCAAAGGATCACAATCTGAAACATCGCACATGCTTAACATTCAAGCATCTGCACTTCCGTGTGTCTCCACACTTTTTTGCTGGGGCCTTGGTCCTCTCCTTGGTTGTCCAACTCTTTTGTCAAATTTTCCAACCTAGCATCAGGGAAGTGGACTGACTGCCCCCCCGTCTATTCTCGGCACTCCCCACAACAGTACACCCTAAACCACATTACTTACCCCGAAGGTAGGCACAAAATGCCAGAGTAACTCAGCGGGACAGGCAGCATCTCTGAAGAGAAGGAGTGGGTGAAGTTTTGGGTCGAGACCCTTCTTCTGGTCTCGGGTGTAAACCAGCACCTACTCATAGAAACATAGAAATTAGGTGCAGGAGTAGGCCATTCGGCCCTTTGAGCCTGCACCGCCATTCAATATGATCATGGCTGATCATCCAACTCAGTATTCCGTACCTGCCTTCTCTCCATACCCTCTGCTCCCCTTAGCCACAAGGGCCACATCCAACTCCCTCTTAAAAATAGCCAATGAACTGGCCTCAACTACCCTCTGTGGCAGAGAGTTCCAGAGACCCACCACTCTCTGTGTGAAAAAAGTCCTTCTCATCTCGGTCCTAAAGGATTTCCCCCTTATCCTTAAGCCATGACCCCTTGTCCTGGACCTCCCCAACATCGGTAACAATCTTCCTGCATCTAGCCTGTCCAACCCCTTAAGAATGTTGTGTGTTTCAACAAAACATTGCTTCCCCTGTCTGTCCTGGCACTCCCCACAACAGTACACCATAATCCACCTCACTACTTCTAGCAGTGATTCTATTTGGGCAGCTCCAGCCAGAATGACATTTCTCTAGATATAGAGGTTATGTGGAGAAGGCAGGAGAATGGGAAAAAGAGATAGGTCAACCATGGCGGAATAGTCTTGATTGGCCGAATGACCTAATTCTACTCCTATCACTTATGATCTTACAACAGTTTATATATGGGATAGAAATCCTAAAATCACCCATGATTATATCTCAATGCAATGCAGTGTCCCTGTGCATTGCCACTTCAGAACTTGGTTCCGTGGAGGAGCCGTCATCTTTCACACTTCTCACCTGAGGTGACAAACCTTTCTCCCCCACCCAGCAGAAAAACAGAATCAGGACTCAGCTAATTTTGTTTTAAGTGCGTAGAGGTTTTCGTACCTTGATCCTTGAGAGGTTAAGCGTGGTATGGCAGGAAGTGAATGTGGCTGGAAACTTCAGAGACACCGTCCTATGCAGGAACCTTGCATTCCTTGTTACTCTGCCTTTGAAGTCGGTGGATTGAGTTAGGGGCTGTTGCTGTGGGCTTGTGTTTTCTGAAAGTGGATCTCTCTGTGTGAAGAAGTTTCTTCGCTCTGGGGTTAATCAGGGTAAGCAAACAGAGCTCTCTGTGTATAAAGTCTATAATGAGATTCTTCGTACTTTTGGGGCACATTTTGGCCGTGCAGCGAGCCTTTGATCTTGATTGGCAGCAGTTGGCTGAACTCGCTGGGTGACCTTGCCCCATGCTCTGTAGGTCAAATGTCTGTCTGAGCATAACTGACACTGGGTGTGGACCTCAACAGCATTCTGCCCGATATTTGCACTTTGTAGACATTTCTCACTTACTTGAAACTCCCTGGGCCCTCAATCAGATACAATGACTTTAAAACAAATTCCTGACAACAAAACACAATATTTCCCTTAAACTGAGGCAGAGAACTTATCTTATTAAGTTTTTTTTTAAAGGATATTCTTCTGTTTTTTAGGAGGGGAACATTTACATTTGTTAACCATCATTAGACTTTGGATGGAAGTTGTTTTGATTATATAGTGTTATATAGTATTATAAAGTGTTTATGGTAAATATCTTTAAAAAAAAAAAAAGAAAAATGAAAGGATTCTGCATTTATTTAGGAAATTTGTAAGCCTTTAAGAAAAATCTCAATGAAATATCATGATGCAGACCCCCTGCAAAAATCCAAGCAAACAAACCAGGGCATCATCTTGATGTAGAGGGAGCTCTGCACTGACAGATAACGTGTTGAACCAAAGCCCTGCCTATCCTATTGGGGAGGCATAAAGGATCCTCTCGAGACCATTTCAGAGAAGAGCAGGGGGTCCTGCACAAGTGTCCTTCTCGTTTTCACCCAACAAACAATGGTCTGCTTCTTTTATCATCGTTACTTTTTTGCATATCTTGCATTCATTATCCTACATTGTTCTTCATCATCGCCTATATCTCTCGTTTCCCTTTCCCGTGACTTCAAGTTTAAAGATGGGTCTCGACCCATTCCTTCTCTTATGCTGCCTGTCCTGCTGAGTTACTCCAGCATTTTGTGTCTATCTTCGATTTAAACCAGCATCTGTAGTTCCTTACTATATACTTACTATTGCCATATTGCCACCTGCGGGAGGTTGCTGTGTGCATATTGGTTACAGTGTCTCCATCATTACAGCACAGTCTTCCCATCAAAAGTACTTAAAAGCTTGAAAAGAGCTTTGTAACATATGAATAACCCCACATAACAGCGAGTTAATTTCTTTCACTCCATGTGGGTAAAGTTACGACATGTATTTATGCATGTTGAAATGGTGTTTGCAGAAGTGAGATGAAAAAACAGTTAATCCCTTGCTGGTGGCAGATGCTCAGAGATCAATGCTAGACAGGGAATCGTGAAGTCCTTAGATCTTTCATGGGATCCTTCAACATTCAATTGCCCTGTGAATGATGCAGCCTCCAACAATGTAGCACCCCCACAGCTTTGACTGGAGTATCAGTTCAAAATTTTTCCAGCTGTTATCGGACAGCTGAACCTTCCCATCAACAGCTAGAGAGCCGTCCTAAGCTACTATCTACCTCATTGGAGACCCGCGGACCATCTTTGATCGGACTTTACTTTGCACTAAACGTTATTCATGCTTTTCCTTTTATTGTGTATCTGTGCACTGTGAGTGAATCATGCATTCCGCTGACTGTTGACGAATGACAGAAATACACAGCAGATCAGAATGAGAAAGATGAGTTAATGTTCTCAACAGAATCCTTCATAGAAATAAACTGTAAACCTAGAAGTGAGCTTTGACTGGCTGGAAATTTGGTCCAGATTTCCTACACTCTGATACCCCAATACCTTCAGGGAAATCAGTTCAGAAACGCTGTGCACAACAGGTACACTCATCAGAGAGCTGTTCATAAAAAACAGGAACTCAAATAATTTAAATGGAGAAATTGCCCGCAGTATACAGTGCATTTGAAAAGTATTCAGACACCTTCACTTTTTCCACATTTTGTTATGTTACAGCCTTGTTTTAAAATTGATTAAATTCTTTTTTTTAAAAATCATCAATCTACACTACAGCCCAGAATGAAGCGGCAAATACAGGTGTTTAGAAAATTTTGCAAAGTAATTGAAAAGAAATAACTGAAATATCACATTTACATAAGTATTCAGACCCTTTACTCAGTATTTTGTTGAGGCACCTTTGATTACAGCCTCAATTCTTCTTGGGTATGACACTACAGGCTTGGCACACCTGTATTTGGGTAATATCTCCCATTCTTCTCTGCAGATCCTCTCTAGCTCTGTCTGGTTGGATGGGGAGCATTGATGCATAGCTATTTTCCAAGTCCCTCCAGATGTTCGATCGGGTTCATGCCCGGGCTCTGGCTGGGCCACTCAAGGACATTCACAGACCTGGTGCTCACCTGGAACCACCCGGACATTCCAAGAGTCCTGGTGGTTCCAAAGTTCTTCCATTTAAGAATGACGGAGGCCACTGTGCTCTTTGGGACCTGCAATGCTACAGAAATTGTTTTATATCCTTCCCCAGATCTGTGTCTCGACACAATCCTGTCTCGGAGGTCTACAGACTATTCATTCGTCTTCATGGCTTGGTTTTTGCTCTGACATGCACTGTCAACTCTGGGACCTTATATAGACAGGTGTGTGCCTTTCCAAATCATGTCCAATCAATTTAATTTACCACTGGTGGACTCCAATCAAGTTGTAGAAACATCTCAAGGGTAATCAATGGAAACAGGATGAACCTCAGCTCAATTTTGAGTGTCATGGCAAAGGGTCTGAATACTTAAGTAAATGTGATATTTCAGTTTATTTATTTTTATTTACTTTGCAAACATTTCTAAACATCTGTTTTCACTTTTTCATTCTGGGGTATTGTGTGTAGATTGATGATTAAAAAAAAAAGAATTTAATACATTTTAAAATAAGGCTGTAACATAGCAAAATGTGGAAAAAGTGAAGGGGTCTGAGTACTTTCTGAATGCACTGTATTGGAATAGAAGGTTTTTATCTAAATCTCAAAACCTGGTGCTCACCTGTCAAAGATGTGATCTTGTTTTTACTTTTTTATATTAAAATTCCACATAATGTGATGGAAATGATTGAGTCAAACTGCTCCTGGAGCCAAAGGTATGTGAGCTCATCCCTGTGAGCTGTACGTAAGGTGCCTTAAATTTGGTAACACATGGCACACTAAGAAAATCTTTACCCAAAGGATATTAAGACAGCTCTTGTTCTGGTTTTACAGAATATATTAAATGTCTCTCTGTATCAGTTTCTGCTGGGAATAACATAAACAATCTTGACATGTCAGAATGAACTTTATTAAGAGTGACAGTCTACTGTTTTTCACAGCAGATCTTTGATCTAACTGTTTCATGGTGTGTCGATTGCACACATGATTATTTTGGCTTTCAGTAGGTTAAAATGTTTGATGGATCTGATACTTACTGTCAGAAGTGTGCATATCATGTGAACCCCTGTGCTGAATAGGAGCAGATTAATAATCCTATTAAAATGGAAATATGAAAACCAGCAAGCAATGCGAGAATTGGTTAGTAAGGACAACTCACACAAATAATTTAATCCTTTTGCTGGGAAATGGCAATGTAAGAAAGGAAATAATGTTTTTGACCGAAAATTTGCTGGGAAAATAATGGCAGATTATTGAGTTGTGAATCGCGACAAATTGTATGGTGGTTTACAAACCTTGCTATTAATCGCAAAAGCAGGATTTGCTGTCGACCATTTGAAGACTTGAAGAAAATTGCTGGATTTGTTCTGTTGTAACAAATAAAAATGAAGGTTGATGCATGGAAACCAAAAATCATTTTAATGAGGAGTGTAATGCCAGAGACTGGGAATCCTGTGGCAAATAATTCTCCTCCTAATGCCACCTTGACTGTTTCTTACAATTCATTTCTTGGGATGTAGACATCGCTGACAAGGCCAGCACTTGTTACTCATCTAATTACCTTGTGAAGCTGCTGGTGAATGGCTTTCTTGACCTGCTGCGACCATTCTGGAGAACGTACTTCCAGTGCTGTCCAGCAGGGAGATCTAGGATTTAGACTCATTGACAATGAAGAACTGAGCAATATATTTCCAATATTAGTGTGCTCTACTCACTCTATACTCACGACTGTGTAGATGGACATCATTCCAACTCCATCTTCAAATTCGCTGACGACACCACTGTTGTTGGACGAATTATGGATGATGATGTCAGAGTATAGAAGGGAGATCAAATTGACCAAATTGCTCTCAACGTCAGAAAAACAAAGGAACTAATTGTTGACTTTGACAGTGAAAAGGTTGTGGATCCACGAATCATTCTTTATTAATGGTATGGTGGTGGAGAGTGTCAAAAATGTATTTATTTTTTATTATGATGTTTACAGAATATGTTTGCATATCTGTTGTGCTGCTGCAAGTAAGAATGGTATTGTTCCATTTTGGGACATATGACAATAAAACACTCTTGACTCTTGTTACTTGACTTACACAGAAATCTGCAGGTGGTGGTGCACCCCTGTGGCTGGTGGGAGAAGGATGAGCTTTGGAGGTGCTATCAGAAAAATATCCAGATAAGTAACAGCAGTGCATTTTGTAGATGTTACATCTTGCAACCATAATGGTAAGGTAGAGGAATGAATCAATCACCCTGATACCACAAACAACTTTCACCATTTTGTTTCGTTTAGTTTAGAGATACAGTGTGGAAACAGGCCCTTCGACCCACCGAGTCCACACCGGACAACCATTGCCGCACAATAACGTTTGGTCTCGCCGATATCAAGGACTCCACACCTGGAACAGCAGATGCAGTAGATCTTCTTATTGCGTCCACACACGAGATTAGAAGTTGTTCAGCCAGAGCTGAACACACTTCTCGGCATCTACACACAATGTCTTGCGCTTCTTGTGCGTGGTGGTGGAAAGATTGGGGAAAACAGGGCCGCGAAGTGAACGCTCTTTCCTTGACCCCATACAGTAAATGAGGTTGGAGGAGGTGCAAGTGAACCTCTGCCTCACCTGAAAAGGCTGTCAGGGTCCTTAATGGAGTCGAGGGTGGAGGTATAGGGACAGGTGTTGCATCTCCAGCGTTTGCAGGGGAAAGAACCTGGGGAGGGGATGGTTTGGGTGGGAAGGGACAAGTTAATAGGGTCAGGTGGTGCATCTCCTGCGATTGCAGAGGAAAGTACCTGGAGAGGGTAGTTCCTTCCTACACATCTGTACCTGCTGTCTGTGTACGCACACAGAAAACTGGGCGTATCAGTATTTGGAAAAATGAAGAGAAAGAGTGCAGGTTATGGTCAATGGTTCTTTTATTATCAAGAGTACCAAGGTACAGAGACGTTTTTTTTTGCAGATCAGTAAGATTATTGCCATAAATAATTACAATCGCCAATTAAGTATTTAATACATAGAAACACCGCCCCTGAGTCCATATGCAAGTCACCAGGTTTTGGTGCCATTTTCAAAGTTAGATCTTTTTTTTAAATTTGCATTAATCTGCACTTTACAGCACATTATAAAAAGTGGCTCAACACATTGGTTGTACTAATTGAGGGCGAAAGATGCAAATGCTAATTATTCTCATCTTTGAACAAAAGACATTTGATGAGCTATTTCAATTGAACTGTGACTGCAGAACAAAATGTAACAAGCACATTGACAAGCGTCATGCAAAACAAAAAGATAGAAAATGCTTCTCTCTCCCCCACAGATATGTGAAATGAACTCACATCCAAAAGAATAGTAAGATTGAACGAGAACTTACCAGTTCGAAGGTTGATCTTTATTTTATGAGGAGTCGAAGTGAGGGATTTCGTGAAGAGCCCGCCGGCGCGCATGCTCGACATACTTCAAAGTAGCGGCGTGAAATCACAGAACCCAACAATAGAAATGACTTTGCATAGTAAGATTGAAGTGACTAAGATTACCAGATGAAGGTGATTGAGGGTTGGGCGAGGAGGGCACGAAATCCCTCACTTCGACTCCTCATAAAATAAAGATCAACCTTCGAACTGGTAAGTTCTCGTTCAATCTTACTATTTCATTTCGGAGTCACGTGAGTGACTTCGTGAAGACTTCAAAGCTTCTGTGATGACACGCCCTGGACCACGTCCATGCTGACACACCACTACCAGGGATGGATGGGAGGAACAAACTTGCTCAATAGTTCATACTGCAAAACAAGAGCATATTTATTAATAACAAATCAAAAACCCCTCATGCGGGGACATCTCCACGCTCTGACCCTGCATTCAGCACGGCTTCTGCGAACTGTAGAGGAGCAGCAACAGGCTTGTTATAAAAACGCTGGAACACAGCTTCATTAGCCCATCCTGCTGTGGCGAGAATTTGGTCCATGGGCACCTCCATGACCCTCGCCGCTGACGTCGATGCAGCCCTGGTGGAATGAGACTTGAACACATTAATGTCGATACCTGACTTACCCAAGACGACTCGAAGCCACCTGGATATCGTCTGGACTGTCACTCGATGATGAGGTCTCTTATGAGTGACAAGCAGGTATCTCTCCATTCCTCTGATGCGTGCCGTCACCTTGACATAGTGGCGGATATGTGAGGCTAAACATAGCCTAGCATCTGCGGGGTATGCCGGGAACTTCAGCTGCAGCCCTGTGCACCCAGGTCTATGCTGCTTTAGTAGCTCGTCAATGAAAAAGACTACTTCTGTAGGGGTAGAAGTCATTCTGTCGACACGAAGTTTGTGTAGTGTCTGTACCCTCTGAGCTGAAGTCAGCGCTAGTAACATCACCAGCTTCATGGTGAGTTGGTCCAGTTGGAGCCCTTCCATGGGAGACCACGTCCTGAGCAGGGTTAATACGTCCCTGACATCCCAGGTGATATTATAGCGTGGTATAGGCGGATTCATATTGAATATACCCCGCATGAGTCTGGACACTAGCCTGTTGGATCCTACCCCAATATTGAGGTAGAATGATAGCGCACTTCTGGCGCTGTTGATGGCACTGTAACTTAAGTGTTCATCATGGTGCAACCCCGCGAGGAATTCCAGGACGTCGGTTATTGTCACGTCATCGTACGTGATGCGAGAGCGGCTGCAGTAGGCTTCCCATTTCTTAATATGCGAGCGGTATCTTCGCCTTGTGGACTCTCGACACGACGCCCCAATGGTATCCATGGTCCGAGCCGAGAGGCCGTATTGGACTAACGGCCTGTTCAGAACCTGCAAGCCAACAAATTTAAATAGCCATGGCAGGGATGTGGCTCCCCTGTGACAGGGTGAGTAACCAATTGTGGGCAACCCTTCAAAAGGACCCAAGGTTCGTTGAGCATGTCAAAGACCACCGGATACCAAGGCTGTGTGGGCCAGTCGGGTATAATAAGGATGCCCTTGGCAGCATCTGCCTGAATCTTTCGCAATACCCGACTGATGAGGCAAAACGGAGGGAAGGCATAGAAAAACCAATTCCCCCAGTCCAGCGAGAATGCATCTAGCGCTATTGCCCCAGGATCTGGTTCCCATGAAACGTAGGCTGGTACCTGATGGTTTAACCGTGACGCAAAAAGGTCAATGTCCGGTTTACCAAATTTGGCTGTGACTTTAGAAAAAATCTCAGGATGCAACATCCATTCAATATTGTCATTAAATTTGCGTGACCTGGTGTCCGCCACAGTATTAAGCTCACCTGGCAAATAGGTAGCTGAAATCCAAATGTCTCTTTGAACACACCAGAGCCAAATTGAGTTAGCCAATTTGTCACACGAAACTGACCTGGTACCACCCATATGGTTTAAATATGCCACAGCTGTGGTGTTGTCTATTTGGAGACGGACGTGTGCTCCAACAAGCTTGGAACAATATGCATGAAGTCCGTGGAATGCTGCCAGCAACTCCAAATAGTTAATCCCTTGAGTCAACAACATCGATGACTCAAGGGTGTCCCATCTGCCCCCACAACTAGAGCAATTATCAGTAGCTCCCCAGCCATTGGAGCTTGCATCAGTCTGTAAATATACCACCGGATTAGCCTCCCTAACAGGCTTGAATGAGTTGCTAATGTGACACACCCACCATTGCAACTCAGTTATCGCTTCGGACGGCAGCTGCATTGATCGATCGTAATCACCAGCGTTCCGTTTTAACGCAGTAATTTTAGCTCTTTGCAAATTCTGATAATGCAAAGGTCCATATCGTGCTGCCGGAAACAAAGCCACTAGCTTGCCAATTACTGTGGCTGTATGCCGAATCGATGGTATATTGGTGCCAATTAAATCTCTGCACACCTGAGTGACTTCCTCAATTTTGTTAATTGGTATAGTTATCCTCATGCTCATTGAGTTCACCGTGAACCCTAGGTAATTAATTACCTGGGCAGGGCAGAACTTCGATTTCTCTGGATGGACAATGAATCCTAATTGTTGAAATATATTGACAGCAGCTGCAACACCCTGTTCAGCCAATTGCAGGGTGTGGCCCACAATAAAGACATCATCTAAATAGGCCATAACTATATGATGTCGTTGTCTCAAATAAGCCATGATTGGCTTCACCAATTTAGTGAACAATCTAGGGGCTGTAGTGAGCCCATTAGGCAAAGCCTTATACTGCCAAAGTTGCCCCATCCAGATAAATTTCAAAAACCTTCTATCATATTTCTGGATGGATACTGAATAATATGCATCCCTCAAATCGATGCATGCCATAAAGCAACCATGAGAAATCAATGATTTGGCTGTTTCAAACGTATCCATTTTAAAATGAGTATATGTTACAAACGTATTCAAACGGGTTAGATCAATAATGACACGACAGCCTCCATCCTTCTTAGGTCTAGTAAATATGTTCGAAACAAATTCAATTGGCTCATGCACCGTTTTCTCAATCACACCCTTCTGTTCCAGACTTAAAATTTCCTTATAACCTGCTGCCTGTTCTGCAGCAGACAATTTGAACGTACGACCAGGCATGTGCTGGGATGGAGGAATGTCGCCATTAATAAACTCAATTTTATGCCCCTGAATATTCCGCAACACATACTCATCACCAGTAAAATTACCCCATGCACCCAAAAACAACCGTAAACGACCACCAACATGGGAAGTTAAACAGAGAGAAAAAAGAGAACCAGACCCCCTCACCTCCGTGGTTACCGGCGGTCCTTGACACGTGTGGGTGGCCGTGGAGGTGCTGGGTTGGCTTGAGGGCGCGGCGTCTTCGATTTCCACCAAGGTCTCTGCCGACCCTGTCCTAAAAAAGACCCTTGGTGCTGGTTCTGGTGCTGTTGTCGTTGTGGAGCTAGAGGGTGAGTCCTCGTCGAGGCACTGACCGACCCTCGTGAGCGAATGTATGGAGCTTTTGAGCCGGACGGCGTGGGGGCACTCTGAGAGCGCATGATCCCCACCGTTTTGGCTTGTTCGTCAAGCTCTTTGACTCTCTTCGAGAGGTCCTCACCAAAGAGCTGACGGGGCGGCGGCGGCGGCGGTGGTTTGCACAATCCTGCAAACTTCGGGTTGAGTGCTGGGCGGATGCTGTGTTTGCGAAACACGTTGATTTCGTGCTGGGTCGCGCACAATAGGGCCAGAGCATCTTCCTGGTCCAAATTCAGTTCGTCCCCGTCCACCGACCGCGCAAAGGCGGTAATACCGGCCGTGAGGAGTTTCAGGATCCGCTGCAATTTTAGCTCCTGTTGACGGATAGCCGCACTGATGTTGCCCCATATTGGCGTATTGACCACAGGCACGTTGAGGGAGTTGCAGTTTGATGGAGCCTTGTGACGGCTCATAGCCTGGATGAGGACTTCTTCCTGCAGCACCTGATTATTAAGAAAGTCCACTGTGGCTGCCAGCTTTGTATTTAGAGGAAGACCAGATGACTGTGGGGCCGCGAATTTGGTCGCCACATCCAAGAGTTCCTCCGCTGGCACCTCCAACGGAGGTGGTACGGGATCCACCAGAACCTCCTCCTCCTGCTGCTCCAGGCTGATAGTAGATGTTGGTGAAGACGCCCTGTGCCTGTTGCTGCCCTGCTGTTGTTGACGTTGAAGCAGGAGCTCCAGCAGCCGCTCCATACGGTCAATACGCCCTTCACCCTGAACACTCAGGTGGTCGGAGTCCTCCGGCTCTGAAAAGAAAACCGGGCTCCTGTCATCGGCCCGCACCTCGTCGAGGCCCTGCCGGTGCCGGTAGTTGTCGCTAACAGCCGCCGAGGCGAAACTGCGCGATTCCTGCGCGGGCGTGTTCAACCGCCTCCGTTTAGCGGGAGCTGAAGCCGCTGCCACTAAGGACACTTGCGGCGTGGTGTCGGCACCAGCCGAAGCATGGCTGCCTGGGGCCCGCGCAGTCTTGCCGGCTGCCCACATCGTGGACCTTGCCGACGCATGGTCTCGCCCACCCATCCATTGGGGGCTCGGCGACCGTGACGAGACCCGACTCAACCGACCCGTCCCGGCGTCGAGAGTCGGGGTGTGCCGGCTGGACCTCACAGCCACCCCGGTCTCGCCCTGGAACCTGACCGCTCCTCCGCGGCAGGCAATGCCTTAGCCCTAACAGGGTTAGGCTTCTGGGCTCCTGCCCTCCCCCTTCTCGGAGGGCTGAGTGAAACAGGCCGTGCAACGGCACGTGCCCTGCTCGAGGTCGCCAGCGAGCCCGCTGACGACCTGACTGCCATGGCAGGGTCCTCCTGCTCTGGCGGCACACCACACTCCTCCTCGTCGAACTCCTCCGAGCTGTGGTGTGCTGACGGATCTGGACCTGTAAACACAGGGCTTACCCACATCTCCGCCTGAGTCCCGGCCTGTGCTGCAGGTACTTCTGATGGTAATGGCCCCGGAACTGTTGGCCGTCGAATTCGTCCAGACATCCTCCGGCCCTTGAAACTCCCATCCATGTCCTTGCTGCAAGACATAATCAAACAACAAGGACCACCAACTAAAGGTAGAATACTTACCTCCGTGGCCCCTTATGAAGGGCTGGCGAGGAGCGCGCTCCACCGTCAGCCGTCGCAGCAACGCGGTACGACGATATGTCGAGCATGCGCGCCGGCGGGCTCTTCACGAAGTCACTCACGTGGCTCCGAAATGAAATTCAACTGCTGTGATAAATAACTCCTTGAAAAAAGAGCTGGGCAAATCAGTGAATCTTGCATGAAGAAAGTCATTCAGCCCATCGTGATTTTGTTAGCAGCATGAAGTAATCCCAGCCCGAATTAACTCGGTATCTTAAAACAGATTGAAAACTGCTCTGCTCAATAATAATAATAATAATAATAATAATAATAATATATTTTATTGTCATTACACATAAGTGCAACGAGATTTGGTTTGCAACTTCCATCCGATGTCATAACTTAATCGACAAATAAAATTTAGGTTTAAATACCCCGAGAACAAGGTTTGTAAAAACGAACATTTGATCAGTAAAATCAACACAGGCTAAAGTGCGAGGCTGGGGGAGACAGTCCATGGGGGTGGGGGGGGGTACTCAGCAGGGCCGGTTCAGAGCCGCTATAGCTCTGGGAATGAAGCTGTTCCTGAGTCCGGTGGTGCGGGCGTAGAAGGCCTTGTAACGTCTGCTGGAAGGGAGTAGTTCGAACAGTCCATTACAAGGGTGATAGGAGTCTTTATGTATGCTGACGGCCTTCCTGAGGCACCGTGTGTGGTAGATGCCCTCCAAGGCTGGTAGCGGTGTCCCAATAATCAGTTGCGCTCTGTGGACAACGCGCTGAAGAGCTCTCCTCTCCGCCTCTGTGCAGCTGAGATACCACACAGAGATGCCATACGTTAGTATGCTCTCTGTGGTGCAGCGGTAGAAGGTCGTCAGCAGCTGTTGGGGCAGACCAGTCTGTTTCAATGTTCTTAGGAAGAACAGTCGTTGCTGTGCCTTTTTGACCAGCGCAGCGGTGTTGGTGGACCATGTGAGGTCCTCTGAGATGTGAGTGCCCAGAAACTTGAAGCTGGACACTCTCTCCGCACTGTCTCCGTAGATGGAGATTGGGGCGTATTCCTCATTCTGTGACCTCCTGAAGTCGATAATCAGCTCCTTGGTCTTGGAGGTGTTTAGCGACAAGTTGTTCCGTGAGCACCAGTCCGCCAGGTTCTGCACCTCCGCTCTATAGTTTATTTCATCACCGTTGGTGATCAGCCCAATCACCGTTGTGTCATCTGCAAACTTGACAATGGTGTTGTTGTCAAATGCAGGCACACAGTCGTGGGTGAAGAGGGAGTAGAGCATGGGGCTCAGTACACAGCCCTGTGGCGTGCCAGTGCTCAGGGTTATAGTGGAGGACAGGTGCGGCCCCAGTCTCACTGCCTGCGGTCGCTCCGTCAGAGAATTCCGGATCCAAGACAAAGAAGGAGGCATGGCCCGGGTATTAACAGCTGGGTTCTAGTACATCCTAATGTGCAAGAAAGGCGGGAGAGAGAAAACAGCAAATTATAGACCAGTTAGCCTGACATTGGTGGTGGGGAAGATGCTGGAGTCAATTATAAAAGATGAGATAGCCGAACATTGGGATATAAGTAACAGGATCGGTCCGAGTCAGCATGGATTTACGAAGGGGAAATCATGCTTGGCTAATCTCCTGGAATTTTTTGAAGATGTACCTAGGAAAATGGACAAGGGAGAGCCAGTGGATGTAGTGCACCTGGACTTTCAGAAAGCATTTGATAAGGTCCCACATAGGAGATTAGTGGTCAAAATTAGGGCACATGGTATTGTGGGTAGAGTGCTGACATGGATAGAGAAGTGGTTGGCAGGCAGGAAACAAAGAGTAGGGATTAACGGGTGCCTTTCAGAATGGCAGGCAGTGACTAGTGGGGTACCACAAGGCTCGGTGCTGGGACCGCAGCTATTTACAATATACACCAATGATTTGAATGAAGGAATTCAAAGTAACATGAGCAAATTTGCAGATGACACAAAGCTGGGTGGCAGTGTGAACTGTGAGGAAGATGCTATGAGAATGCAGGGTGACTTGGACAGGTTGAGGGAGTGGGCAGATGCATGGCACATGAAGTTTAATGCGGATAAATGTGAGGTTATCCAATTTGGTAGCAAAAACAGGAATGTAGATTACTATCTAAATGGCGTCAAATTGGGAAAAGGGAAAGTACAACGGGATCTGAGGGTCCTTGTTCATCAGTCTATGAAAGTAGGCATGCAGGTACAGCAGGCAGTGAAGAAAGCGAATAGCATGTTGGCCTTTAAAACAAGAGGAATCGAATATAGGAGCAAAGAGGTCCTTCTGCAGTTGTACAGAGCCCTAGAGAGACCACGCCTGGAGTATTATGTGCAGTTTTGGTCCCCTAATTTGAGGAAGGACATTCTTGCTATTGAGGGAGTAGGTTTACAAGGTTGATTCCCGGGTTGGTGGGACTGTCATATGCTGAGAGAATGGAGCAGCTGGGCTTGTACACTCTGGAGTTTAGAAGGATGAGAGGGGATCTCATTGAAACATATAAGATTGTTAAGGGTTTGGACACGCTGGAGGAAACATGTTCCCGATGTTGGGGGAGTCCACAACCAGGGGCCACAGTTTAAGAATAAGGAGTAAGCCATTTAGAACGGAGACGAGGAAACACTTTTTCTCACAGAGAGTGGTGAGTTTGTGGAATTCTCTGCCTCAGAGGGCTTTGGAGGCAGGTTCTTTGGATGCTTTCAAGAGAGAGCTAGATAGGGCTCTTAAAGATAACGGAGTCAGGGGATATGGGGAGTAGGCAGTAATGGGTTACTGATTGGGGATGATCAGCCATGATCACATTGAATGGCGGTGCTGGCTCGAAGGGCCGAATGGCCTACTCGTGTACCTATTGTTTATTATCTATTGTCTATTGTCTATTAAGTATTATGTGTCTGCTTCTATTTTGGTATTTCATAGACACAGATTCTCCCAGCATCTGCATTTGGTAATGATGCTCTCCCATTGCCCCTTCTGTCACCAAAGGAAATGTAGATCACTGGAGACACAAGATTGCAGATGCTGAAATTCTGAGCAAAAAATAAAGTGCTGGAGGAACTCAGTGGGTCAGCCATTATCTGTGGGAGGAAATGGACGGAAGATGTTTCAGAGTCAGGCCCTTCTTCAACTGGTGCAGATCACTGACATTGTTAACATTTTGCCAATATTACGTTGCACTCTAAAATCCTGTGAATATACCAGAATTTAAAATATATATACACTTTCATAATTTGGCATAAACTAGCAAGGGCAAAATTAATGCTGATCTGCCATACCATTATTTCTACTTTCAGGTTTAAAAATTTAACTTTCAGCAAATTTCCTGTTCATTTTATATACTTTTATCAGCTCTATTGGGGAGAGAGATGCATGAATATATTGTATGTTTTATTATATTTCATATTATATTGTGGCATGGAAAAAAGGCCAATTGCTCCATTAAAGATAGACAAAAATGCTGTAGAAACTCAGCGGGTGAGGCAGCATCTATGGAGCGAAGATAATAGGCAACGTTTCGGGTCGAAACCCTTCTTCTGACTCCATCAAGTCTATCAAGTCTATGCCAGCTCTCAGAGCAATCCTATTAATTCCATGCTCTACTTATTTCCCGATAATCTATTCTCTCATGTTTGAAACCTGGCTAATGGAGGGACAGCTTAATTCCAGGTACAGGCATTATTGGTGGGGTAAAAGCTTTTATTGATTAATGAGAACATCAAGATAGTAATCGGGGATGACGTTACTGAATGACTGTCCAGTGTGGTTATATAAATGGAGCTGAGAAGTAAAAGGGGGTTGATCACCTTGTTGAGTGATCCACGATGATGAGAGAAATTGAGGCTCTGGTCAAGCCAAAGGAGGAGGCATGAGGCATGAGGCAGGTATAGGCAGCTGGGTTGTAGTATGCTTGATTACTATAGGCCCCCGATTAATCAACGGGAATTAGATGAACAAATATGCCGGGAGACTGCATTTAGCTGCAAGACTAATGAGGTTTAACTTTGCCAATATAAACTGGCACTGCCATAGTGCCAAGGGATTAGATGGGGGAAAATATGTCAAGTTCATTAACTTAACACACGGTGGCACAGCAGTAGAGTTGCTGCCTTACAGGCGGTTCGATCCCGACTATGGCTGCTGTCTGTAGCGGGTTTCTACGTTCTCCCCATGACCAAGTGGGTTTTCTCCAAGATCTTTGGTTCCCTCCCACACTCCAAAGACATAGTTTTGTAGGTTAATGGCTTGGTATAAATGTAAATTGTCACTGGTGTGTTTAGGATGATGTAAGTGTGCAGGGATCACTAGGCGGTGTAGTCTCGGAAGCGCCTGTTTCCTCGCTGTATCTCTAAACTAAACTAAACGAAACATGAACGTTTTTTCAGGAAATCTGTAGAGGGCCCGATAAGAGAAAGGGCAACGTTTGATTTTAGGTCATTGCGTAGGGCAAGTGACTGAAGTGTCGGTAGTCAAGCCTTTTGGGACAAACTGTCTCCATTCAATTAGATAGGGTGAGTGCACAGAGCTTTTTACCCAGAGTAGAGGAATCAAGAACTAGAGGGCATAGCGTTAAGATGAGAAGGGAAAAATGTAATAGATTGTTTTCCAGAGAAAACAATCCACGTGTGTCCAACCTCTCTGGTCGTGGCACCAGATTCCAGCATCTGCAGTCTCATGGGCCACCCTTTACAGCAGGTATAATTTCCCTTTGATCTTGGCATCATTCCTAAAATAGAAAATATTGAAATTTGTTGTGTTGGGCAGGAGAAGGCCATTCGTCCCTTTGAACCTGGTCGACCATTCAATATGATCATGACTGACCAACCAATACAGTCCACAAAATGCTGGAGAAACTCAGCGGGTGCAGCAGCATCTATGGAGTGAAGGAGATAGGCAATGATTTGGGCCGAAACCCTTCTTCAGACGTCTGAAGAAGGGTTTTGGCCCGAAACGTCGCCAATCTCCTTCGCTCCATAGATGTTGCTGCACCCGCTGAGTTTCTCCAGCATTTTGTGTACCCTTCATTTTCCAGCATCTGAAGTTCCTTCTTTAAAACCAATACAGTGCTCCATCGTTCTACTCATATCTGTGATCCCTGGTTCTGAACTTCCTGGCCATTGGGAACATTTATCTTGAATGTAATCTGCATGATGTAGGTTCCTAGGAGATACATCCTCTTTTTTTCATTTCTCATGAATATAAATGTAATGGATCCACTCTTTCTTCATGCATCAGAAATCCCATCGCATGAATCAGTCAGGTGAACCTTTGCTGAACTCCCTCCATATCACGCACATGCTTTCTCAGATTTAAAAAAAATTACAATTGCACACACAACTCAATGTGCAGTCCCACCAAGCCCTGTACAAGTGCAGCACGGCATCCCTGCTCCTAAACTCAAATTGTCTCAATGTAAAGGCCAGCAAACAATTTGCCTTCAGTGGTGAATGCTGCATTAGCATGCTTGCTTTCATCAGCTGGTGCAGAAAAATACCCAGGTCTCCTCCTTCTTGAATCAAAGGAAGATAAAACCTGCCTTTGAGGTGTATAAAATCATGAGAGGAATAGATCAGGTAGATGTACATTGTCTCTTGCCCAGAGTAGGCGAATTGAGAATCAGAGGGCATAGATTTAAGATGAAGGGGGAAAGATTTTGTATGAATCTGAAGGTTGACTTTTTTACACAAAAGGGTTGTGGGTAAATGGAACGAGATGCCGGAGGAGGTAGTTCAGGCAGGGACTATTGCAACATTTAAGAAACAATTAGACTGGTACATGAATCTGAAGAAATGTCTTGACCCGAAACATCACCCATTCCTTCTCTCCAGAGATGCTGCCTGTTCCGCTGAATTACTCCAGCATTTTGTGTTTATCTTACGTCCATGGATAGGACAGTTTTAGAGGGATATGAGGGCAAATGCAGGCAGGTGAGACGAGTGTAGATGGGACATGTTGGTCAAAGTGGTCAAGTTGGGCCGAAGGGCCTGTTTCCACATTATATGACTCTTTGACTCTATAATAATCTGTCTTCCTATTGCTGCCATCAACATGTTTACAATATTATAAATGTAGCCTAACTAATAATTTGTGTAGTTTAGACATAATTACTTTACCTTGCATTTTCTACCTCTATACCTCTATTTATGATTTCTATACCTCTATTTTATGACTTTGGTTTAATAAATTTAACAGCATATTATTTCTGTATAAAGTCCAAATCTGACCTCCTTAAGTCTCTCTGGGGTTTTAGTCCTTAGAATAATTCTACTTCTGAAAAGAGAAGAAAATACATGCCTCCATTTGTCTTTTCATGTTCATTTATTCTCGCTCGTAGGCATTCATCCAATGTATCCTTTCTTTGTTATGGCCACTTGCCTTGTGGGATCTTTGTTTGCTTTCCTTGTAGTCTGAGGTTAGTGTGATCTGCGCAAGCTGCCTTTTTCCTACCTATCTTATGGATCTTTGCAAAGGCGGGGACCTGTTCCGGAGACTGCTTGTTTTCATTAGAGTCTCTGGAGCAGGTTACCTGAGTCCTTTGTTTCTGTTACGGTCTGGAAGCTCTCTGTGTTTGGGGCATCGATTTCTCTCACTGTCTGGAGGGCAGGGAAGGTACTGTTTGCTCAAGATATCAATTTCTTGAACGATTCCGGAGAAGCTTTCAAAGAACCTGCAGACCTTCTGGTGGTCATTCCCTCTTATGTTAAATAGCATGAATTTCTCATATTCCGAATTGATCCAAGCTTTATCAAACAAAGTGTGCCCTCCCAATGCTTTCCGTTCAAATAACCTTTATTACCTATATGGCAGTTTATACAGTCAAGCTTTTTTTTTCCAAATCAGAGCTCCAATAAATAATTGTAGGTTATAAATGTTTTACTGTGTACATTAAACAGTCCATAACTCTATACAAAGTTGTTGTATTTGCTGTAAAATACTTCCCATGTCATGTTCGTAGGTTATAGGAGCAGAATTAGGCCATTCAGCCCATCAAGATTACTTCACCATTCAATCACAGCTGATCAATCTTTCCCTCTCAAGCCCATTCTCCTGCCTCCTCCCCATAACCCCTGATGTCTGCACTAATCAAGAATCTGTCATTCTCTGCCAGATTCACCACCCTCTGACTAAAGAAATCCCTCCTAATCTCCTTTCTAAAGATACGTCCTTTTATTCTGAGGCTATAGTTCTGCCTTAGACTCTCGCACTAGTGGAAATATTCTCTCCACATCCACGGCATTTATGGAGACTTCATAACAAGGTGGAGTTGGAAGGTCCTGTCTTCAGGCTGATACCACACTGTTTATTTCCTCTTCATACATGGGCTCTCTTTATTCCTTTAAGCAAACTCTTTTAGCACTCTGACATTCATGCTATCTGATAAGGTTTACAATTTTCAGCTCATGACCATTGCTCATTATTTTGACAGGATTTTCTTTGGAACTGCTTCACCGTAAATGTTATGAACCTACTGGTAAGATGACACATTGGAAACAAAAACAAACTGACAGGAGTCCACAAAATCCAATTGAGCAGGATCAGTTCTAATTGCCCTGATGAATACTATCAAATAATGAATATCAGATACCTAGGATACAGGGAAATAACCACATCTTTAGATGGCATCAGAAACATCCCAAGGGATTATGAGAATAAATGGTGCAATTGCTAGTTTATTCTGCTCTGCTGATACCTTTTTCTATTTTCTGTTCTTGGTGAAAATCACAGAGAATCAGTGGCAATGGTGACTGACATATGATGGCATGTTTACTGACGGATTTATGATTATGATACACGATAGCTAAAATAAAACTATTCCTCCGATTTAACGACTTGGAAAAGACCATCTACTCATTTATCTCCTCCCGCCTTGATTACTGCATCTCCCTTTACACTGGCATCAGCCAATCATCCCTGTCCTGTCTGCAATTGGTCCAAAACGCCGCAGCGAGACTTCTGACGGGTACCCGAAAAAGGGACCACATCACCCCGATTCTGGCCTCTCTCCACTGGCTCCCAATGCAGTCCTGAATCAATTTCAAGCTCCTCCTTTATGTATACAAAGCCCTTAACGGGCTTGCCCCCACCTACATCAGAAATCTGCTAACCAACCATACTACCTCCAGGTCCCTCGGGTCGGCCAATTTGGGATTACTGACCATCCCGCGGTCCAAGCATAAGCTCAGGGGCGATTTTGCGGTTGCAGCACCTAGACTATGGAACAGCATCCCTCTTCCCATCAGAACTGCCCCCTCCATCAACTCTTTTATTTTTACTCACAAGCGTTTTTTGAGGTCCTCTGAGGGAGCGCTGTATGTATGTATTTATGTATTGTTAGATCTATGTACCACTGTTAGAGCATGTTAGTACCTGTACTGAAGTAAAGCACTTTGGTCAACGAGAGTTGTTTTTAAATGTGCTATAGAAATAAAATGGACTTGAACTTTTCGTTCAGTGGCCAGCAGGAAATAGTACAGATTATACATCCTGCTGTTAGGTCTGGGCACTGACGTATCCAGATAAATGTTAGGTGCAGTATGTAACTGGTGAAATACATCACTACCTGCAGCGTAGCTGGTAGAACTGCTGCCTCACAATGCCAGATCCTCACAGGTTCGATCCTGACCTCGTCTACTGTCTATGTTGAGTTTGTACATTCTCCCTGAGGCCTCATGGGTGCATTGTGCCTGCTTATTGAAGAGAATGAAACGTACAATCCCTACATAGGTTTAAGATGAAGGGGTTCAATAGGAATCTGAGGGGCAACATTTTCACTCAAAGGGTGGTGGGGGTATGAACAAGCTGCCAGAGGAGGTAGTTGAGGCTCATTTATCCCAACATTTAAGAAACAGTTAGACAGGTAAATGGGTAGGACAGGTTTGGAGTGATATGGACCAAGCGCAGGCAGGTGGGACTAATGTAGCTGGGACATGTTGGCTGGTGTGGGCGAGTTGAGCTGAATGGCCTGTTTCCACACTGTATCACTCTATGACTCTATGAGTATGACAAGAATCTGAACCTTGGCAGATAATGTAGAAGGCTTTGGGTGGGGAATTTTGTCTTTGGATTCTGCGCATTTGATACAATTGTTAAAACGTTACCCTATACACGTCTGGCAAATGAGGCCAATGGAACTAAAGATCAGGTGAGATGGATATGAGTGGAAGAACCAATATCAGGTGTTTTACCCATTAACCAAATCCAGAGAGATGCTGCCTGACCCATTGAGTTACTCTAGTATTTTGTGTCTATCGTCGGTTTAAACCAGCATCTGCAGTTCCTTCCTAAACTAAACCCAACACCGTTCCCCACCAGGTCTTCCGAGGGGCATAGTGGCATAACTACTGCCTTACATTGCCAGAGACCCGGGTTTGATCCTGACCATGGGTGCTTGTCTGTCAGGAATTTATACGTTTTCCCCGTGACCTGCGTGGGTTTTCTCCGAGATCTTCGGTTGCTTCCCGCACTCCAAAGACGCACAGGTATGTATGTTAATTGGCTTGGTATAAATGTTTTTAAAAATTGTCCCTAGTGTACGTGGATCATTAGTCAGTGCAAATTTGGTAAGCCGATGGAGCTGTTTCTGCGCTGTATCTCCAAACTAAAACTAAACACGTTAATTTTGTTATCTTTCCACGGATGCTGCCTGACTTGCTGAAATCTTCAATTGTATTTTTGCTTTTACATCAAATTTTCAGATTTGCTTACATTCAAAATTCACCCCAATGAACATGTTACTCCTTCTTTGCAACCTACCACAGGGCTCAGTGGAAAATTCAAAATAGAGCGAATGGGAGGGACATACTCCTGCTGCTACCTCTGATTAGAACAATGTCTACAACTGCAATAAAAAACATTGCCATCACTTAGATTCTCTGACCATGGACTGGCACGCAGCTCAACTACAGTATCCATGGAGGTCATTGATTTATAACTCCCTGGAGTTCCCTGGATGCTGGGAGAAAACAACCAACAGCTTTCAAGAGAGAGTGTATGCACAGTTAATATCAAATTGTTCTGGTAACCATGGGATCAATGTGGGACATGGGATTTACATAATTTGAAGCATATGGAAAATGAAGCTGACTTGAAAGGATCAGATGGCCTTGGACATCTGGTTCGTAAAGCTTCCTTCACCTGCATTTTCCTTTAGTCCGAAGTGGATTAAAGCAAATCTTTTATGTATTTTACGACACAAGCATCATTCTATATGTGTAACTTTTTCATGCAGTTGGATCACTATGGTCAGTCGGTAACTATTCCTGTGCTTAGTAGACATTACCCACCGGGCAACATCAATTTACATTCATAAAGCTATAATAATGCATAGAAGCCTAGAAACTAGACTTTATGTTTCTTGTGGATTAAGATATTGTGCGTATCACTGCTATCAAATCAAATTCTCCACAAAATACTTCAAAATTGGCTGCGAAAGAAAGTGTGTGTTCTTTAATGTGTCACAGAGTCTTTGAGTCACAGAAGCGTGAAGCACGGAGCAGGCCATTGGGCCTACCACAGCCACCATGACCATGAGGCACCCATTGGTCCCTTGCAGTCAGAAACAGGTGAATTGATCATGGGGAACAAGGACATGGCAGACCAATTGAATAACTACTTTGGTTCTGTCTTCACTAAGGAAGACATAAATAATCTGCCGGAAATAGCAGTGGAACGGGGGTCAAATAAGATGGAGGAACTGAGTGAAATCCAGGTTAGCCGGGAGGTGGTGTTGGGTAAATTGAACGGATTGAAGGCCGATAAATCCCCAGGGCCAGATAGTCTGCATCCCAGAGTACTCAAGGAGGTAGCCACAGAAATAGTGGATGCATTAGTGATAATTTTTCAAAATTCCTTAGATTCTGGAGTAGTTCCTGAGGATTGGAGGGTAGCTAATGTAACCCCACTTTTTAAAAAAGGAGGGAGAGAGAAAGCGGGGAATTACAGACCAGTTAGTCTAACATCGGTAGTGGGGAAACTGCTGGAGTCAGTTATTAAAGATGGGATAGCAGCGCATTTGGAAAGTGGTGAAATCATTGGACAAAGTCAGCATGGATTTACGAAAGGTAAATCATGTCTGACAAATCTGATAGAATTTTTCGAGGATGTAACTAGTAGAGTGGATAAGGGAGAACCAGTGGATGTGTTATATCTAGACTTTCAGAAGGCTTTCGACAAGGTCCCGCATAAGAGATTAGCATACAAACTTAAAGCACACGGTATTGGGGGTTCAGTATTGATGTGGATAGAGAACTGGCTAGCAGACAGGAGGCAAAGGGTAGGAGTAAACGGGTCCTTTTCAGAATGGCAGGCAGTGACTAGTGGGGTGCCGCAAGGCTCAGTGCTGGGACCCCAGCTATTTACAATATATATTAATGATTTGGACGAGGGAATTCAATGCAACATCTCCAAATTTGCAGATGATACCAAGCTGGGGGGTATAGTTAGGTGTGAGGAGGATGCTTGGAGGCTGCAGGGTGATTTGGATAGGCTGAGTGAATGGGCAGATGCATGGCAGATGCAGTACAATGTGGATAAATGTGAGGTTATCCACTTTGGTGGCAAAAACATGAGGGTAGACTATTATCTGAATGGTGGCAGATTAGGTAAGGGGGAGATGCAACGAGACCTGGGTGTCATGGTACACCAGTCATTGAAAGTAGGCATGCAGGTGCAGCAGGCAGTGAAGAAAGCAAATGGTATGTTAGCATTCATAGCGAAAGGATTTGAGTATAGGAGCAGGGAGGTTCTACTGCAGTTGTACAGGGTTTTGGTGAGGCCACACCTGGAGTACTGCGTACAGTTTTGGTCTCCAAATCTGAGGAAAGACATCCTTGCCATAGAGGGGGTACAGAGAAGATTCACCAGACTGATTCCTGGGATGTCAGGACTTTCATATGAGGAAAGATTGGATAGACTCGGTTTGTACTCGATGGAATTTAGAAGATTGAGGGGGGATCTTATAGAAACCTACAAAATTCTTAAGGGGTTGGACAAGCTAGATGCTGGAAGATTGTTCCCGATGTTGGGGGAGTCCAGAACAAGGGGTCACAGTCTAAGGATAAGGGGGAATTCCTTTAGAACCAAAATGAGGAAAACATTCTTTACACAGAGAGTGGTGAGTCTCTGGAATTCTCTGCCACAGAAGGTAGTTGAGGCCAGTTCATTGGCTATATTTAAGAGGGCGTTAGATGTGGCACTTGTGGCTAAAGGGATCAGGGGGTATGGAGAGAAGGCAGGTACGGGATACTGAGTTGGATGATCAGCCATGATCACATTGAATGGCGGTGCAGGCTCGAAGGGCCGAATGGCCTACTCCTGCACCTATTTTCTATGTTTCTATGTTTCTATTTGCATTCATCCCATCCTCCTAAGCATGGCATGTAGCCCTCTATGCCCATGTGCTCATCTCAAAACCTCTGAACCTCAAAACCTCTGAAATGCTATCAGCAACTCTGCTTACAGCACTACCATTTTGGGGCGGCACGATGGCGCAGCAGTAGAGTTCCTGCCGTAGAGCGCCAGAGACCTCGGTACGATCCTGACTACGGGTGCTGTCTGTATGGAGTTTGTATGTTCTCCCTGTGACAGCGTGGGGTTTTTCCAGGTGCTCCGGTTTCCTCCCAAACTCCAAAAATGTGCAGGCTTACAGGTTAATTGTCTTCAGTAAATTATCCCTAGTGTGTAGGTTAGAACTAGTGTATGGGCGATTGCTGGTCGGTATAGACTCGGTGAACTACCTCATCTTTATTTATGGAGATTTAGATTAGAATTTCCTCTTTACTGAAACGTCCAACTGCAAAATCAATTTTCATTGTGACTACCAATAACAAATGTCCATTTGTTATTGCTGCCCCTGTTGCCCTTCTCTTGACAGTCATTTAGTGTATATGGGAGATCCACTTTATGTCAAGAATGCTGCAAACATGCATTGCCTGACAAATGATGCAATGAGGTGCACGTCCGAAGCTGGGAAAACATCAAGTGCAGATGTTCCCGATATTGGGGGAGTCCAGAACCAGGGGCCACAGTTTAAGAATATGCAGTAAGCCTTTTAGAACGGAGACGAGGAAACACTTTTTCTCACAGAGAGTGGTAAGTCTGTGGAATTCTCTGCCTCAGAGGGCAGTGAAGGCAGGTTTCCTAGATGCTTTCAAGAGAGAGCAAGATAGGGCTCTTAAAAATAGCGGAATCAGGGGATATGGGGAGAAGGCAGGAACGGGGTACTGAATGGGCATGATCAGCCATGATCACATTGAATGACGGTGCGGGCTCGAAGGGCCGAATGGTCTACTCCTGCATCTATTGTTTATTGTCATGAACATTACCAGGAGTGCCTGGCCAATGTTGTGATCAGTGCAAATGTGGATGGAAATGAGCACTGATGCCATAGACTTCAGGTTATGTTAGAACTGGATAAGTACAGGCTGAAAAAAATCAAATGAAAAAAAATGAAACAAATAGACCAAATAGATGAAACTAAAACACAAATAAAAAAAAAGATGAAATGGAGCAAAGCAGTGACTGGAGAGTGGTGAAGTAAATGAAGGAGCATCTGATCAAAAATATCATTTCTGGGATGACTTCCTCTGCCACATTTCAAAAATTGGCATACAGAGACACAACAAGACTATTGTGAGCCATCAGGCTGGTAGGGCGGCACCGTGGTGCAGCAGTAGAATTGTTGCCTTATAGCGCCAGAGACCCGGGTTCGATCCTGACCACGGGTGCTGTATCGAGTTTGTATGCTCTCCCCATGACCAGCGTGGGCTTTCTACAGAATCTCCGGTTTCCACCCACACTCTAAAGACGTACAGGTTTGTAGGTAAATTGACTTGGTATAATTGTAAATTGTCCCTAATGTGTGCAGGATAGCGTTAGTGTGCGAGGGTCTCTGGTCGGCGCGGACTCGGTGGGCCAAGCGCGCTGTATATCTAAACTAAACTAAACTAAACCTGGTGTGGTATCACAATCACTGCTTTAATTTAACCAAATCAACATTGATATAATAACAATATTTAAATTCCTGCAAACAGGAATAGAAAATGATGCCACATCAGCAACACCTGGTACTAAAGTTTACCGCGTGTCATAGAAACATAGAAACATAGAAAATAGGTGTAGGAGGAGGCCATACGGCCCTACGAGCCAGCACTGCCATTCATTGTGATCATGGCTGATCGTCCCCAATCAATAACCCGTGCCTGCCTTGTCCCGTGTCCCCATATCCCTCGATTCCACTAGCCCCTAGAGCTCTATCTAACTCTCTCTTAAATCCATCCAGTGATTTGGCCTCCACTGCCCTCTGTGGCAGGGAATTCCACAAATTCACAACTCTCTGGGTGAAAAGGTTTTTTCTTACATCAGTCTTAAATGGCCTCCCCTTTATTCTAAGACTGTGGCCCCTGGTTCTGGACTTGCCCAACATTGGGAACATTTTTTCTGCATCTTGCTTGTCCAGTCATTTTATCTATTTATATTACTAAAAATCTGATCTTGACCTCTTCCTGTTGTTTTATATATTGGTTTTAGAAAAAAAAAGCTGCCACTTACAACTGTGATTTTTGGCCATCTTTGGGGGATTTTTGGGGGATATTCATTTTTAAAATTGTTGAGATTCTCTCTCGTGCAGGCCACGCCCCTTCTGGAATGAATTAAAAACCCGGAAGTGTTGAGTGCCTCAGTCAGTCTCTGCAAGATGGGAGAGCGAGAGGGTCACGTCTCTCAGTCTGAGCAGTGAATAACACTGAACACATGTCTACAAAACTGTGAGTGGTTTTACTGACCTGTCAGTATCCTTAATGTGTCCTTTGAAAATATAGTTTGGAAATGCTAAAGCTGTCTTGCCTTTGGTTTGGAAATGCTAAAGCTGTGTTGCCTTTGGTTTAGAGATGCTAAAGCTGTGTTACCTTTGCTTTGGAAATGCTAAAGCTGTGTTGCCTTTGCTTTGGAAATGCTAAAGCTGTGTTGCCTAATTAAAGTTGCCTTGCCTAATTAAAGTTGCCTTGCCCAATTAAAGTTGCCTTACTTACTATATAATTAAATGTCTAATCTTGACCACTTTCTGTTTGCACTTTATATTGATTTTAGAAAACTCGCTACCATGTACGGCTATGATTTTTGGCCATCTTACTCAAAGTCCCACTCCGCTCATCATGTTCCAAGGAATTTTCCTATTAAAAAAGTTATTAGTGTTTTAAAAATGTGGAGATTCTCTCTCCTGTCAATCATGCCATGAAGGCCATGCCCCTTCAGGTGGGAGAGGGGAAGGGACTATAAATCCCAGAAGTGTGGGTATGGCTCAGTCTCTGCAAGATGGAGGAGGGTAAGGTCACGACTCACTGTCTTTAGTGGCCTTGCACCCTGCTTAAAGTGGTAAGAACTGCACTTGAATTTGGTGGCCTTGCACCCTGCTTGAAATTGAATTTCAAGGAGTAGCTGAGAGTCAACTGCCAGCCCACCAGCCGTGAGTGAATGAGCTACCAGCACAACAGGCTTGAATAACTGAGCCGCCAGCCCAATAATCCATTCGGCCCACAATGTCCATATTAGCCCTCTGGAAACCAGTCCCTTCAGCCCACAACACTCATACTAGTGCTCCAGAAAGCCCCCCCCCCCACTGGCCACCAATATTGCAATTGGTGGAGAGGTTGAATATTGCGTTGGGGGACCAGCCCTCCCGTGTGATGCTGGGACCCAACGGGTCTTACTTAGTCTAGTAATTTTATATGTTTCTATGAGATCCCCCCCCCTCATCCTTCTAAACTCCAGTGACTACAAGCCTAGTCTTTTCAATCTTTCCTCATATGACAGTCCCACCATCCCAGGTTCAATCTCGTGAACCGACATGCACTGCCTCAATCACAAGGATGTCCTTCCACAAATTAGGAGACCAAAACTGGACACAGTACTCCAGATGTGGTCTTACCAGAGCCCTATACAACTGCAGAAGAACCTCTTTACTGCTATACTGAAATCCTCTTGTTATGAAGGCCAACATTCCATTAGCTTTCTTCACTGCCTGCCGTAACTGCACACCAACTTTCAACGAATCCCAGGTCTCGCTGCACCTCCCCCTTACCAAACCTAACGCCATTGAGATAATAATCTGCCCCCTTGTTTTTGCCGCCAAAATGGATAACCTTACATTTATTTATATTATACTGCATCTGCCACGCATCTGCCCACTCACTCAACCTGTCCAGATCACCCTGCAACCTCCTAACATTCTCTTCACAGTTCACACTGCCACCCAGCTTTCATTTTGTCATCCACAAACTTGCTAGTGTTGCTCCTAATTCCCTCTTCCAAATCATTAATATATATTGTAAACAGTTGCGGCCCCAACACCAAGACTTGCGGCACTCCACTCGCCACTGCCTGCCATTCTGAAAAGGACCGGTTCACTCCTACTGTTTGGTTCCTGTCTGCCAACCAATTTTCTATCCACGTCAACACCCTACCCCCAATACCATGTGCTCTAATTTTAATCACGAGTCTCCCATGCGGGACCTTATCGAAGGCTTTCTGAAAGTCTAGATGCACTACATCCACTGGCTCCCCTTCATCCATTTTACTTGTCACATCCTCAAAAAATTCCAGAAGATTAGTCAAGCATGATTTTCCTTTCATAATTATTTTACTGCTATCCAAATGCCCCATTATTACCTCTTTAATAATTGACTCCAGCATCTTTCTCACCGAAGTCAGGCTAACTGGTCTGTAATTCCTCGTTTTCTCTCTCGCTCCTTTCTTGAAAAGTGGGATAACGTTAGCTATCCTCCAATCCACTGGAACTGATCCTGAATCTATTGAACATTGGAAAATGATCACCAATGCGTCCACTATTTCTAGAGCCACCTCCCTGAGGACCCTGGGATGCAGACCATCAGGCCCAGGGGATTTATCATCCTTCAGTCCCATTATCTGACCCAATACTATGCCTGCACAGTATCTCCAGGCTGGAACTCTTTATGAATTTGAAACGGATTCATATTAATTTCCTGAGTGCAGGATTGCTTACTTACAGATGTATGTAATGCAGTTGGTTGAAAGTCAGTCCGTAACCTCGATCAATAATAGATAGTATTTCAAGGATCATCTTTGTAGTCAGTTTCATATCAAGTTCCACACCGTATCAGTAACAAGTGATGGACCAGTTCTGGGACAAACCCACTCAATTCTGCCAGATGGCTGCTTCTAATTATTGAAAAGTGCATCAGTAAAGGAATTAAAAGTAAACAGAATTGCTGGTAATAAGAACAAGTACATTTACAAATATGAAATATACAAAAGTAGGTCATTTGCAATTATCAACTTTAGAAACCACAGCCGTCAGAATCTTGATTTTTAATCCATGTCCCCCACCGACTATTCCCAACACAGCCTATAGTATATGTGAAACATTCAAGCATTGAAAAATATTTCATGGCTGTGATACATGGTTGATCTTTCCATTACGGGCAGCTTTAATATGGCACAAGTTACATCCTAGATTTCTGGTTATTAAAAAGTGATGACGAGAGAGAGAGACAGAAAGAGAGACAGAGAGAGACAGAAGGAGACAATTAATTAATTAATGATGAGGCTCTCACCAGGGTCTCTTCTATACCCCGTGACTGCTCTCACTCCTCATCCCCCCACTCGTAACAAGGCCAGAGTCACCCTTGTCCTCACCTTCCACCCTACCAGCCGTCACATACAACAAATAATCCTCCGACATTTTCGCCACCTCCAACGTGATCCCACCACTTGCCACATCTTCCCATCTCCTCCCCTGTCTGCTTTCCGCAGAGACCGCTCCCTCCGTGACTCCCTGGTCAACTCGTCCCTTCCCATCCGTACCATCCCCTCTCCGGGTTTCTTTCTCTTGCAACCCCAGGAAATGTTACACTTGTCGCTTTACCTCCCCCCTTGATTCCATTCAAGGACCCAAGCAGTCATTCCAGGTGCGGCAGAGTTTCACCTGCACCTCCTCCACCCTCATCTATTGCTGCTCTAGATGTCAGCTGCTCTATATCGGTGTGACCAAGCATAGGCTTGGCGATCGCTTCGCCGTACACCTCCGCTCGGTTCGCAATAACTAATCTGATCTCCCGGTGGCTCAGCACTTCAACTCCCCCTCCCATTCCGAATCCGACCTTTCTGTCCTGGTCCTCCTCCATGGCCAGAGTGAGGACCACCGTAAATTGGAGGAGCAGCACCTCATATTTCACTTGGGCAGTTTGCACCCCAGCAGTATGAACATTGACTTCTCTAATTTCAGGTAGTCCCTACTTTCTCCTCCGCTTCTCAGCTCTCCCTCAGCCCACTGGCTCCACCTCTTCCTTTCTTCTTTCCGCCCCCCCCCCCCCCCCCCACCCTCACATCAGTCTGAAGAAGGTTTTTGACCTGAAAATTTGCCTATTTCCTTTGCTCCATAGATGCTGCCTCACCCGTTGAGTTTCTCCAGCATTTTGATCTACGTTCGATTTGATCTACATCTGCAGTTCCTTCTTAAACATAAATAATTAATTAAGGGTCTGTCTAAAATTGAGGAAAGTGTTATATGTGACCAATGGAGCTAATATTGTTGATAGGTGGTGAAAAAAACTATGGCACAATATTGGAAATATGCAATAGATCAGGGAGTATATGAATAAATCACATTGAAGTACTTCCCCTGGTACCTCAAAGCTACTGTTAGCCAGCAGTTGTTCATTGACTGCGGAAGTAGCGTGAAAATGCAATCACATCTTCATTCTCATTTTCATCTACATCTTCATTTTCACGAGATCCATTGTTTAACTCAATTGTTCAACAAAGCCAAGCAAACAGGATTAGAAAACAATGCAACACGCTGCCTAATCTGCATTTATTTCAGATTTCCAGGATCTGGAGCCTTTTAGAATTTCAATGAGAGGAAAACCATTTCCTTTGATGGTAGGGGACTAAAATAATATTGGGTAGCTTCTTGAATCACATGCAGAATCAGGCACCTATGTACACAATGCTACACCAATCACCCCTTATTCTCCCCACTTCCCATCAAATCACTCCAACTAATTAAACTACCAACCATTGAGGAGAGATGCCAGGGAGTACCTCTGCACAAAGCCTTGAATTAATTACACCAAAAAACCTTGATTTTAGATAAATTGAATTGTCGAGACCGAGATTAGGCAAAGCTATTAAGAGTTCTCGACGCAAAGCAGGTAGATGGAGTTAGAATACAGAACACCCTGGATTTAATCAGTTGAAGAACAGGCGCAAGAAGTTGATTGGCCTGCTCACTGATTCAACACTATTGAACTTCACCATGTACTTAAACAGGGGTCGACAACCTACGACCCAAGGCCGGATCTGGCTCATAACCGAAAACCATCCGATACGCAGGCGTATTTTTTTTAATTCGTTTTCGCGACCTGGGTGCTACAGCCAGTCCCGGGGCAGGCAACCTGGGAACTGCAGCCAGTCCCGGGGCAGACGACCTGGGAACTGCAGCCAGTCCCGGGGCAGGCAACCTGGGTGATACAGCCAGTCCCGGGGCAGACGACCTGGGAACTGCAGCCAGTCCCGGGGCAGGCAACCTGGGTGCTACAGCCAGTCCCGGAGCAGACGACCTGGGAACTGCAGCCAGTCCCGGGGCAGGCAACCTGGGTGCTACAGCCAGTCCCGGGGCAGGCAACCTGGGAACTGCAGCCAGTCCCGGGGCAGACGACCTGGGAACTGCATCCAGTCCCGGGGCAGGCAACCTGGGTGCTACAGCCAGTCCCGGGGCAGGCAACCTGGGTGCTACAGCCAGTCCCGGGGCAGGCAACCTGGGAACTGCAGCCAGTCCCGGAGCAGACGACCTGGGAACTGCAGCCAGTCCTGGGGCAGGCAACCTGGATGCTACAGCCAGTCCCGGGGCAGGCAACCTGGGAACTGCAGCCAGTCCCGGGGCAGACGACCTGGGAACTGCAGCCAGTCCCGGGGCAGGCAACCTGGGTGCTACAGCCAGTCCCGGGGCAGACGACCTGGGAACTGCAGCCAGTCCCGGGGCAGGCAACCTGGGTGCTACAGCCAGTCCCGGAGCAGACGACCTGGGAACTGCAGCCAGTCCCGGGGCAGGCAACCTGGGTGCTACAGCCAGTCCCGGGGCAGGCAACCTGGGAACTGCAGCCAGTCCCGGGGCAGACGACCTGGGAACTGCATCCAGTCCCGGGGCAGGCAACCTGGGTGCTACAGCCAGTCCCGGGGCAGGCAACCTGGGTGCTACAGCCAGTCCCGGGGCAGGCAACCTGGGAACTGCAGCCAGTCCCGGAGCAGACGACCTGGGAACTGCAGCCAGTCCTGGGGCAGGCAACCTGGATGCTACAGCCAGTCCCGGGGCAGGCAACCTGGGAACTGCAGCCAGTCCCGGGGCAGACGACCTGGGAACTGCAGCCAGTCCCGGGGCAGGCAACCTGGGTGCTACAGCCAGTCCCGGGGCAGACGACCTGGGAACTGCAGCCAGTCCCGGGGCAGGCAACCTGGGTGCTACAGCCAGTCCCGGAGCAGACGACCTGGGAACTGCAGCCAGTCCCGGGGCAGGCAACCTGGGTGCTACAGCCAGTCCCGGGGCAGGCAACCTGGGAACTGCAGCCAGTCCCGGGGCAGACGACCTGGGAACTGCATCCAGTCCCGGGGCAGGCAACCTGGGTGCTACAGCCAGTCCCGGGGCAGGCAACCTGGGTGCTACAGCCAGTCCCGGGGCAGGCAACCTGGGAACTGCAGCCAGTCCCGGAGCAGACGACCTGGGAACTGCAGCCAGTCCTGGGGCAGGCAACCTGGATGCTACAGCCAGTCCCGGGGCAGGCAACCTGGGAACTGCAGCTAGTCCCAGGGCACGCAGGCGACCTGGAAACTGCAGGAAATTAATTGAAAAACACGTGAAAACTATGTTTTATTAGTATGCATTATTACTAATTAGGTTAGTATGTATTATTATTACCTCCATTGATTAACAATGGTGATAGATGTGGCCCGCCATCCGTTCACAAACATGGGTCCTGGCCCCTATGCAAAAAAGGTTGTCGACCCCTGGCTTAAAACCATCAGCTAGGCAGCTGAGGGTCTCACTGAGATATTAAAACCATTGTCTGAGGATATTATTCACTTTTGATCACACATTGAGGAAGGGTCAGGGACTAGAGCACACACTGATAAATAATTGAAAAATAATTTTCTATATTTGTCCCTTTTTTTGGTCTTAGATCATTATTGTAAGGTATAGGCCGCAACCAATCACCACCTTTGTGCGTTTCCTTTCACAGTCTATTGAGGTGAGTTTAAATCATCATTCCTGGGAAAAAATAGTGCGAGCGTTTGCGCGACTAACACGAGGGGCGTTACTTAGACATAAATGGGCAGGAGGAAATTATGTAGCAACTCAGTGGGTCAGGCAGCATCTCTGGAGAAAAGGAATAGGTGACGTTTCGGTCGGAACCCTTCCTCAGACATAGGTTCTGACACTAAACATCACCCATTCCTTCTCTCCAGGTTTGCTGCTTGACCTTCTGGGTTACCCCAGTATTTTGTGTCTATCTTCGGTATAAACCAGCATCTGCAGTTCCTTCCTACAGTGGGGGAAATCATTTATAATTTGAAGCCAGTTATTGCATGTTGAGAAAGTGTGGAGAAATAAGGATTTGTAGATGCTAGCTTACCCAAAAGGGACACAAAGTGTTGGGGTAACTCAGCGAGTCAAGCAGCATCGCTGAAGAACATGGATGCTCTCCAATTATCCAGAGATGCTACTTGACCCGCTGATTTACTTTGTGTCCTATTCACTTTGTGTCCTATTCATAAAGCATGGAGTGAGGATGAGCGGTGAGGTTGAACAGGCGATGGAAGTGGTCAGGGAGAGTCATCAGAATAAATGGCTTTGTGAATAAATGGCAGAGAAGAAAGGAAACACTGCCACTGATGGAAATCAATAAGAAGAAGCAAAATGTTGGTGCTACAGGAGGATCATCTACATCAGAAATGAGAATAGCTAGATTAACCATAGGAAGGGCAGCACCTGTCCATTCACCTCTTCCCTTCTCTACTGTCCTAGTGGAGCAGTGATTCACTTACACTTCCTCCAATGAACGCAACTGGATTTGGTGATCACACACTGTGTCCTCTTGTACACTGGAGTAACCAAACCCAGATGAGAGAATTACATGATGGAGCACCTGCACTTAATCTGCAGGGCTGATCCTGAGCTTTATGTTGTGAGTCACTTTAAATCTCACTCACATTCCTATTCCAACCTATTTGTCTGTGATCACCTCCACAGCTATAGTGAGGTCTAACATAAACAAAGGGAACACCGTTATATCACTTACCACGAGCCAGGCTTTGTCCCTCCCCCACATCTGTTCCAGCTTTCTCCCCAATATTACAACCAGTCTGAAGAAGGGTTCTAAACCAAACTATCACCCATCCATGTCCTCCAGGGATGCTGCCTGATCCACTAAATTACTCTTACACATTGTGTTCTTTGTAACTTTCTGGAATGTACACTGAATTTTCCGACCTATGGTAAAATGCTCTCTAATTGCTTCCCATTAGTTTCAGTTTAGTTTATTCACAAAAGAGACAAGACAAGAGACATTTATTGTCACATGCACCAATTAATACAGTGAAATTTGTGGTCACCATACAGCCATACGAATAAAATAAAGAACACAGAACACGATAGTCTTTAACATAAACATCCCCACACAGCAGAATCAAAGTTTCCCACCGAAGTTCAATCCTCCTCCTTTGTTGTCCTCTGTTGTTCACCCGTGATCGGGGCCTCCCGAGCCCCCCTGGAATAGCCGCTACGGGTGGCCCGATGTTCAGGCCATCTCGCCGGGATGATGAAACTCCAAAGTCGGAACGGGAGAACATCCTCAGCGGCTTGGACCTCCAAATCGGCCACTTCTTACCGGAGTCCACGGCTCCCGATGTCCACAGGCTGAGCTGGGCGGAGATTCACACTGGTGATCGACAGCAAAGGATCCCAGGACTCTGCGATGTTGGTCAGCGCCACCCACGCTGGAAGCTCCGCAAACCGCAGCTCCACGATGTTGAAGCTGTGTACTGAGGTACAGTGAAAAGCTTTTGTTACATTATCACATCTTATCACGATAATATCCCTTTCTCACCACATTTCTATTAAATGCCTCCCTACTAGTATTATTAATATTATTGCTTCGTATCACGTGAATGGTCTGAACCAATCTCCTAAATCGTTTGTCTTACACATAATTCTGTATTGAAAACTGTATGCCCTCCGCTCTTCACCCAAATCGCTGACCTGAAGCATTAACTTATTGCCCTTTCCACATATAGAAACATAGAAAATAGGTGCAGGAGGAGGCCATTCGGCCCTTCGAGCCAACACCGCCATTCATTGTGATCACGGCTGATCATCCCCAATCAATAACCCGTGCCTGCCTTCTCCCAATATCTCTTGATTCCACTAGCCCCCAGAGCTCTATCTAACTCTCTCTTAAATCCATCCAGTGACTTGGCCTCCACTGCCCTCTGTGGCAGGGAATACCACAAATTCACAACTGGGTGAAAAATGCTGCTTAACTGAGTTCTTCCAGCATATTATGTTTATATTTCGGATTCCAGCATCTGCAATTTTATTTGTTTTCCATTGGGAGAATCATACTTTGCTTGGAATTACGAAAATACTTCTCAAAGTAATGTTCTGACGTACATCAAGCAGTCTCAGCCACAGGGGCAAGTATGAGAAACATGGGTAAGTGTGTAATCGTGATTTGCTGACCACATGGTTGAATAAGTGCTTCCATCAGGCCAAGAAATCCATCAAAACTGAAATTTGAAACATTATTTAATTTAAACCGTTTGTTTTATTTTTCACGGGTTCTTGGTGGATCTTCCAAATTTTCTGATTTTGTTCCAAACTTCCACTAACTTGATCTATTATCCTGTCACCCCACTTACCCATCCCATAACTTTGGGTTATGTTCCCTTTTAACGTGACCAGTTGTAACTTTAAGTATCATTCATTTAACCAATTCCGTTACACCAGGGGTTTACAGTGCCACAGAATGCGTTAAAGAGATATCAGTCTGAAGTTTCTATTGGCTTCGCCCAAAGCCATTATCCTTGAAGCAAATTGTATAATTTGTACTTTTTTATAATACTTTCAATGTATTTAAAAAATGTCTTAGTATTTTCTTTTCAAAACCCTGGCAGGTTACGTTGTACTGATAGAGAGAGAAATAAACTGAACCTATAACAGAAATGGAGAAAAGGATTAGGTGACGTTTCGGGTCTGAAGAAGGATCTCGACCCGAAATGTCGCCTACTCCTTTTCTCCATAGATGCTGCCTCACCCGCTGAGTTTCTCCAGCATTTTTTGTGTACCTTTGATTTTTCCAGCATCTGCAGTTACTTTTTAAACTATATCAGAAATGGATAATTTACAGCAGAAATTACCATTTCATATCTGGAGAAAGCTGAAAGGATATTCAGGATAAGCAAGGATATTCTAAATTCTATGAACTTCTCATTCCATCTAAACCGCTGCAGGAGAATTCCAGAGAAGATCCTTCCCCATTGTCCACTGAAGGCAATTGAACCACCTACCAACAATTAAAGAGCGGTCCTGAGTTGCTATTTACCTCATTGGAGACCCTTGGACTATCTTTGATCGGACTTTACTGGGCTTTATCTTGCACTAAACGTCATTCACGTTGTTCCCTTTATCATGTATCTATACTGTGGATGGCTCGATTGTAAAAATGTATTGTCTTTCTGCTGACTGGTTAGTACACAACAAATTATCACTGTACTTATCACTGTACCTCGGTGCACTTGACAATGCATACTCAAAATAGTTCACTATGCACCACCTATTCACCGTTCTTTTGATCTCATTCACACTAAATGAGTGACTGTCCCCAACTATCCTTGCTGAGCAACCAATAGCTGATTTAGTTGATGACTCCTGTCCCCAGGTTCAGTCAACCACCAACATCGACCCCTAAATTAAAATTGAACTTTGACTTCTCAATCCATGTGAACTTCCGGTCAGTCTGTCATTTTCTGTTTTACTCAGGGCATGGTGCATCTCGCAAAAGCATGCTAATATTAATAACAACTGCATGTTCTTAGATTTTCACCTCTATTTAAGCACTGAATTGTCTCTAATGAAGGCACCTCAGGGAGGGCGGTAGAGGATGTTTCTAAACAAGCTCTTGAGTCAGCAAGCTATATAGCACCGTGGACCAAGTGCTCACAAATGGGGTTAATGTTCAATGCTTCCATGGTGCTTTATTGCCACATGAAATTATTTTTTGCATATTTACACATGCAGGCGCCACAATGTTTTGGTGCCACTTCCACAAGCCCAAAGTCTGGTCCACCCATGCTCTCCGTCTTCTGAAGCAGTTCCTGATCTAGCTAATCCGCAGGCTCCCACAGGGCCTTCCTCCGTCACCTTCGACAAGAGTAGCCCACAGATCGATTCTTAATGGTCGGCATGGACATGGTGGGCTCACGGACATGTTTCTGTGTTTAACGATTCTTTGCCTTAATGTTTCTGCGCCTTCATGAAAGTGATGAGTGGATTAGTTTGCAGCAGTGATCATGGTGTATTATCCATGTTCTCCTCTACCTTCCCCCTCACAATCGGTTTTCTGTATCGCTCACTTTTCTCCACTGGCCAGCTCAATGCGACCAACCTCATTTAGTTCAACTTTTGCATATATGATGAGAGGCAGCCTTTTTTCTTCCTACCCCCTTTCATCGCTGTTTCCCAAGTTCACCAAAAATTTAGTTTGGTTCCAAACTTTTATTCTCACCCCGCCATCCCCACATGAACATTTTATATGGTATAAATTAGCAAATAAAATGAACATCTCCAATCAGTCCACAAGGACAACCTTGAACTGTCAATTGGCCATCACCCTGCCATTAGCCATTGCACTCCCATTTTAATCCAATCTTTGCCCAACATAAGCTTGAAGAACACCTCATCCTTAATCTGACCACGTTGCAGTTCTTGGGCCTTGATGATTTCAATTTCAATTAACTGCTCCATCCCTTCCTTTTGTTCTCTTTCAGAAGTTGCATCTTACTATTTCATTTTGTTTCTGTTTTATTATCCATTTCTACGACATTGCAGACAATTCCTCCCTTCTCTCAAACCTTCTCACTCCCTGTGTCTTAAAACTTGTTTTACCACTTGTCCAGTTTTGATGAAATGTTCTGATCATCAATAACCATATAACATATAACCATATAACAATTACAGCACGGAAACAGGCCCTCTCGGCCCTTCCAGTCCGTGCCGACCATTTATTTTCCCCTATTCCCATCTACCTGCACTCAGACCATACCCCTCCATTCCCTTCCCGTCCATATACCTATCCACTTTACTTCTAAATGTTAAAATCGATCCTGCCTCCACCACTTCTGCTGGAAGCTCATTCCACACAGCCACCACTCTGAGTAAAGAAGTTCCCCCTCATGTTACCCCTAAACTCTGTCCCTTAATTGTCATGTCATGCCCTCTTGTTTGAATCTTCCCTACCCTCAATGGGAAAAGCTTATCCACGTCAACTCTGTCTATCCCTTTCATCATTTTGAAGACCTCAAACAAGTCCCCCCCTTAACCTTCTGTGCTCCAAGGAATAAAGACCTAACTTGTTCAACCTTTCTCTGTAACTTAGTTGCTGGAACCCAGGCAACATTCTAGTAAATCTCCTCTGTACTCTCAATGCCAACCCTTTTGCTTGCCTTTCAGTTTAGTTTCATTTAGTTTAGAGATACAACACTGAAACAGGCCCTTCGGCCCATCGGATCCGCTCTGACCAGCGATCCCCGCACATTAACACTACCCTACACATCCTAGGGACAATTGTTACATTTACCAAGCCAATTTACCTACATACCTGTACGTCTTTGGCTCGCTGTATTCCTTTACCTCCCTGATGCTTCGGCCAGAACCGTTAAGTGTTTTCCACATTTTTTTTATTTTTGTGCCTGCCATTTTAATCATCTCTTCTATTTAATTGCGAGTCCTTTTGGACTGGCTGTTCCTTCAGCACACCTGAACACACCCGAGGCACCAAGAACACAACGGGGAGAAATTTGTCTCTGGCGACCAGCTTCAAAGGGTATTACTGACTTCAGTGAGACTGAGTGGCGACAAGTGAGCACAGCCAGTGAGCAAGTCTCTTCCACTCTTCCGTGCCCGAGACCAGAAGCAAGTTTCTGCACCCAGAGTACAAAGTTGCACGAACCTGGTGTTAGCCACAAAAATACACCAGTCATCACCCAATTCCCAATTAGGGGTGTTGTTTCAACATAACTCATATTTACCTTAGATGGTCTGCATTAATGTCATGAATATTGTTAACCTGCTACCATGTAATAATTAATAAATGTCAGAAGTCTCTACCTAGGAGCTCTATTAAATAATGCTGTCTCTCGGCTTTAATGAAGTCTGTGCCACCAGCTGCACCTGACATTTAATCCCATCCTTGGTGTATTGCATCATTCTGATGCAATGTCTAGCAAGGCAAATGTCTTAATGATTAACCCTATCAACACTGGATTATTATCTATTCAAAAATACTATGTGGAACTAATCGTGCCAGTAAATTCAGAAATTAGAAATGCTAGTGTACGCTACTCTGAATATTCATCAGTTCAATTCATTTAATGTGATTCTAAAATCTGAAGAAGCATCTCGGCCCGAAATGTCACCCATTCCTTCTCTCCAGAGATGGTGCCTGTCCCGCTGAGTTTCTCCAGCATCTAAAATGTTGTTTTGTTTAGTTTAGAGATACAGCGTGGAGCAGGCCCTTCAGTACAACGAGTCCGCGCCGACAAACGATCTCCACACACTAATACTCTCCTACACACACTAGGGACAATTTACTATTTACCAAAGCCAATTAACCTACATACTTCTACATCTTTGGATTATGGGAGGAAACCGGAGCACCCGGAGAAAAATTATGCGGGTCACGGGGAGAACGTACAAACTCCGTACAGACAAGAACCCATAGTCAGGATCGAACCAGGATCTCTGGCGCTGTAAGGCAGCAACTCTATCGCTGTGCCAACTTGCCTCCCATGATTTTTAGCAAATATTGATCCAACATATAAGAATTATATATTTGCAGCAGACTGAAATATTTATTATTTTTTGTGTTTTTAAGTCTACCAGGAATCCAAATGGAAAGTTACAAACACACTAGCTATATGATGTTCAATACTCAGCAACAGCCAATCTTCATCTTGCTTCTGTTGAAACGAGGTATCAAGAGGTCAAAACCTTAAGGAAAGTAAACATTCAGATTCCCTTCTTATATAATTAATACCGTCTCTAAGTGGTTAATGTTTATGTATTTCTGTCAGTGCGAGAGCTATTGTGATAGGAGAAGTATGTGTCTTGTAGAAAACATCCTGCTCTCTGAACAGATCATTAAATAAGCAGATGGCAGTTTAAGATTTTTGAGTCTTTCTTCAGGATTCATGTATTCTTACACCACACAACCTAGCATAGATCTTGCTGTATCGGTTAGGTTCATCAACCAGACTGATTGGGTGCATATTCTCCACTTTCAAACCAGGCAGCCTGTGGTTCTAATACAATACAAGAGGGTGGCGCAGTGGCACAGCTGATAGAGCTGCTGCCTCATGGAGTTAGAGACCGGGTTCAATTTTGACCTCGGTGCTGACTGTGTGGAGTTTGCACGTTTTGCCTGTGACCGCATGGGTTTCCTCCAGATGCTCTGGTCTCCTCCTATAACCCAAAGATGCATGGGTTTGTAGCTTAATTTGCCTCTGTAAATTGCCCCTAACATGTAGGGAGTGGATGACATGATATTACTATGAATGGGTGAATGATGCACCTCCAGGTTAAATTCCATTTGGAATATTTTGGAAGACCAGGAAACCAAGAAACAAGAAGATGGTCGGCCTGAACTCAGTGGGCCAAAGGGCCTGTTTCCATGCTGTATCTTTAACATCGAATTTAACCTAAAGCTTGTTTTTGATCACAAAGTATCACTCCAATTGTTTGTGGGAATATGGCTTCACATTTTGAAGGATAAAATAAATATATTTCCTTTTATAACAACAAAAAGATGTTGGAGATACCAAGTTGGTCTGGTAGTTTATGCGAAGTGAGGAGAAGTTTTATAGACAATAGACAATAGGTGCAGGAGTAGGCCATTTGGCCCTTCGGGCCAGCACCGCTATTCAATGTGATCATCCCCAATCAACACCCCGTTCCTGCCTTCTCCCCATATCCCCTGACTGTGCTATTTTTAAGAGCCCTATCTAGCTCTCTCTTGAAAGCATCCAGAGAACCTGCCTCCACCGCCCTCTGAGGCAGAGAATTCCACAGTTTTACTTCACATCAATTAAAAGGCTCAATGTGCTGCAGTAACTCAGCGGGTTAGGCAGCATCTCTGGAAAACATGGGTAGATGACATTTTGGGTCAGAATCCTTCTTCAGACTGATTGTGATGTGGAAAAGAAAGCTGTAAGAGAGGACAGGCAGGACAAAGCCTGGCATGCAGCAGGTTGATACAGGTGAGGAGGGCTTTTTTTATAGGCAGAAGGTTGAACAAAGGCCAGAGATGAAAAGGTTGAAGGTGTGAGACAAAAGGACTAAAGTGTTGTGAATTGTGAAGCTAGACGAAGGAATGTAGGTGGAAGGGGAGAGGATCAGGGAAGAAATAGGTGCGAGTGCAGATGGGGCACAGGGGAGGAGGAGAAAGAGATGGGGTAGAAGGGAGGTTATGTGGGAGAAGAGGAGAGAAGAGGAGGGTTATGTAATTATCTAAAATTGGAGAATTAATTGTTCACTCATTGAGTTGTAAGTTACCCAAGTGGAACATGTGATGTTGATCCTCCAATATGCATGTAGCCTCACTCTGGCAAAAGAGGAGGCCCAGGACAGAAGGGTCAGAGTGGGAATGGGAAGAGGAATTAAAATGGTTGACAACCGGGAGATCCAGCAAACCCTGGTGGCTAAGCGCAAGTGTTTTTTTGTTCTTTCTGGGTTTCAGATCGATGATCTCTTTCACTGCACTCCTTCCTGTTTGTCTTGATTAGATTATAGTGAAGGGAGAGCAGAAGGAAAGATACAATTCTCCCCAACATAGTTTGCTTTCAGTTTAATGTTGTGACAATAGATCAGAGAAGGATGCCATTTGGCCCATCTTCTCCACACTAGTATTTAAGAAAGTTTTACAATTAGCACCATCCCCTCTCTCTCTCAGGTTTATCTGCCATATCCTTATTCAAATTAGATTTCATTTTGTTGATCCAAGGGCAGTTAAAGATATGTAAGAATGCAAACGAAAATACACAGAAACCTCTAAACAACAGGAAAAAGATGTCAAGCAGTATGATTAAAGAAAGCAAACAGACAAGCTATGGGCTGGCCCAGAACAAAGTTGCAAGTGAACATTCACAACCATTTATTGAAGAAGACAACAAAGGTTGTGGGCCCCAGTAATCTGCACTCTAAAATCTCCCCAGCACTCATGTTTTATCTGGTTTACATAAGCTCCATCAATAAATAATTATTTGTGGATAAGAAATATGAAAACCAGGATGCCCGAGGCTCCCATTTGTAAGGACAATCTTAATAATATAAACTTGTGTCTGAAACTGCTGATAAAGGTCACGTCATTCTGTTACAAAAAGAAATGAAGAAGTAGATTTGTGTTAGATGTTCGAGAATGAAATGTGTTTCACCCAAACATCTGGATTAAAATTATACCGAATGATATTCATAACAAACAAATTAATTGTTAAAATGAAATATTCTACAGTTTCAGGCTTTAACAGAAGCATTCTTTGAAGCACCTTTGTTAAAAAAAAAAAGCAGAGACAATTCATATATACTTTTGCATTGTTTCTGTTATTAACTGCATTTCAAAAATTAAGTCATAGAAACATAGAAACATAGAAATTAGGTGCTGGAGTAGGCTATTCGGCCCTTCGAGCCTGCACCACCATTCAATATGATCAGGGCTGTTTACTTGTTTACTTTGCACCTCAATTAACTATTGAATATTCATTTTAAAAATAGTATATTTTCACCTCAAATCACTGCTGAATGTAACAAAACTGACTAGCAGACCCATTCGCCATTAAATATTGAAATCCAAATTTCAGCGGTGACTTAAACATCGGTGAAAACACCAGCTGGGAGAGGAACTGCAGATGCTTGTTTAAACCGAAGATAGACTTAAAATGCTGGAGTAACCCAGCGGGACAGGCAGCATCTCTGGAGAGACCCGAAACGTCACCCATTCCTTCTCTTCAGAGATGCTGTCAGTCCCGCTGAGTTACTCCATCATTTTGTGTCAAGCTGGGAGAGGAGGAGGTTTTGTTTTAAATACACAATAATTAATTATGATTGGAGTACAATTTCTGAAATGGTTGGTAGTTATAGAAGTAATAGAAACTTTTAAAAGGAAATTATATTATACTTGATTATATAAGAAAGTAAATGTCTTCAGTGCTAAGACAGAGAATAATGCTCTAATTCCTTCAATACTGACACAGATAGGCCAAATGACCTCTTCTATGCTCTACAATTATATGATCAAGCTCATTAATTATATTGAGTGTTTTTGGAGCACTTTTAGAGTTTATTTTTCTATAGATTTATAAGAGACATAGATCCTTCATTTTAACTCACTTCCTTAAGCGAAACAGTCAGGTTTAAAGTTTTATAGCCCATTGCACACAAGCCATTTACTGTTCTCCTGGCTGTGTATTTTGTTAATGAGTCCCTACCATTGGAGAAGCAGGACTTTACGCTCAAGTGAAATTCTCAACGTGGCCCGAGATGCACCCTGGAGCCCTACAAATCTGCGTGAGGGCCGCCAAGAGCGAGGAGAGACCCGAGCTACAGAGAGCAAGGAGGAACCTACGCCATCAAGTGTAATCCGGCGTGGGGCTGCCTAGAGTGTGGGGGGACCCAGCAGGGAGCCGCCGAGAACACAGGAGGACCCAGCAGGGAGCCGCCGAGAATGTAGTGGGACATGGCGGTGATCGGCCGAGAACACAGGAGGACACCGGCAGGGGGCTGCCGAGATCGAAGAGGGGGGCAAGCGTGAGGGCCATGCAGTGGCAGGCCTGGTTCACCGCTGCGAGAAGATAAGACTGTTCAATCAACTTTTGTCAATTTGTTGGTGCCAGAAACGTTGCGAGTCTTTGTGTACTGCCTCGGTGAGGTTCGCTGTATGACTTTACTGGACTGTAAGCACAAGACAAAGAATTTCCCTGTACCTAGGTACATGTGACAATAACATATCATTGAAACATTGAATTGTGGCATGAGAAATTTATGTTTCTTACGGAGTTTGTATGCTCCCCCTGTGACTGCGTGGGCTTTCTCCAGGTGCTCCGGTTTACTCTCACACTCCAAAGATGTACAGATTTGTAGGTTGATTGGCTTTGGTAAAATTGTAAATCGATACTATTGTGTAGATAGCGCTAGTGGACAGGGTATTCGCTGGTCAGCACAGACCCAGTGGGCCGAAGGGCCTGTTTCCGTGCTGTGTCATGAGAGTTTAAAGTTAAGTCTAAAGTTTGTAATTTGTGGATAGAGTGGAACTGAATGGGGTGCATTGATGTTTTACATTCAGTATCATGTATTCAAATGCACATTTTTAACTCGCATGCAAAAACATCAAATCTTTTCAACCATATCTAACATGTTTTCATAAAACATTTTCCTATTTTTCCTCAAGATATTTATCCGCATTCCCCCCCAAAAATACAGAATCTTATTATAGATTGTTGTTTATCATTGTTCCTGATTGTTCCTGCTCCACATCCTAAAATCCCTGTACATAAAATAATTTTTTGGACTGATCTTCAACTCATGGCTTGCGGTTACTGGTTCACTGAAAACAGGCACTTGAGTTTTTTCAATTTGCCTTGTAAAAATTCTTCATTAATTTTGAACAGTTCGCATCAATTCTCTCTTTAATCTCCTCTGTTCCATTGACATTAAGTGGCTTCACTGATCTCTTGTCACGGCAGAAGCCTTTCATCCCTCATGTCAGCATAGTATATCTTGCACGTGACAAGTGTGCAGTAATGGGAGCTTATTATTTCCTGTGTGAGGCTTTGTACAAATATAAGGAAATGAACGGATATATTAGATTGTTAGAGCCATTCAGTCTGTTCAGCCCATTACAACTGTCCCAAAACACTGAAAGACACTTGCAACGTGTAAATGGTGAGAGGCATAGATAGAGTAGACAGTCAGAACCTTTTTCCCAGGCTGGAAATGTCAACGTCTAGAGTCCAAGGTGAAAGGGGCAAAGTTCAAAGGACTTGTGAAGGGCCAGTTTTTAACGGAGAATGGTGAGTGCATGGAACACGCTGCCAAGGTTGGTGATGGAGGCAGATACGATAGTTGCGTTTAAGAGGCTTTTGCATACATCCATGGATATGGAGGGAATGGAAGGGTATGGATCATGTGCAGGCAAATGGGATTAGTTTAGCTTGGCATTATGTTTGGCACAGACCTTGTGGTCGAAGGACTTGCGACTGTGTTGTACTGTTCTATGTTCTGTGTTTTGTTAACTTGTGACAGTGCTCGAGCTGTGTCGCCCAGCTTTTGAAGTCTGACACCCAGTCATACAGCCAACCTTTGGGTATGCGCCCATTGTGCTCATTGGAGCTCTCGCTGCTGAGCAACTGCTACGCTCGAAGCTCCCCTTGACATGATCCACAAATGATTGAATTTTACAAAAAAAGAGATGATTCATTAGCAAATGAACAATAATATTTTCCCTGTCAATGGACAGCACTGAAGATACTGAGACCGTGAAAATGCTGTCCTTGATTAATTTTCCCTGCCTGGGTTCTGCCTGTCACTACAAGTTCCTGCTGTAAATCACAAAAGTTTTGTTTATCACTTCCTCATGGTCTAAAGCGACGAAGCAATGAAGCAAAAGCCATTGGAGAGAGAGAGCACCTCAAAGGCAAGTTCCCCAGAGGGGTTATTTCCTATTGTGTCATTGTCTGGAGCCACTGAGGATAAAAATAACATGATGCAGCTTTTATGTTCTTTCACTGCGGAGAATGTCGTCAGCTAATTGTCAGTTTGTTTGAAAACTGTGGAAACCCTTCCACTCTTCTCTTCCTATTACTACCTTTCAGTGTTCAAAAAGCTAAAGTTGGCCTCATCATGACTTCCTCGTATTTTTTTTACTGCCTTTGCTGTCGTCCTGCATTGCCTTTCATGTGCCTTCCCCGAAACACCAAATGTCAGTGCCTGCAAACTATTTGTAACAGGACGTGAGCTTGGTCAATAATGATTTTGTTTTGTTGTGTTTTCACTTGCCAGCACAATTTATATGCATTTATAGCAGTGATTTTCAAACCTGAGTTAATAGGAAGAGATTGCACTGTAAAATCTGCAAGAGCAAATTCTAAACAATCAAATCTGGTGGAGTATAACATTCTCATAATCATAAACATAATCAAAAAATTGTGCTTGAGGTTACAGGAGGCAGGTGATAATACAAGTTCCAGCCAAATTATATTGGCATACAGCCCCAGTCAGATGTGAATAGAAGTCAATAGTCTGAAGAAGGGTCCTGACCTCAAATGTAACCCATCCTCTTTCTCCAGAGATGCTGCCTGACCCATTGATTTACTCCAGCACATTGTGTCTATAAACCAGCATCTGCAGTTCCTTTCTACACATAAACTAAACATAAGCTTTTTTTGATGTTTAATTGCATTGCAATGTATTCCTGAATGTAGGATGGAAACTTGGCTGCCTGCGATAATTTGGTTCCCTATGCATGATACACAAAGGCTTGTAAGCAGTGATCCTGAACAACAGGTCCACAATGGATCTATTCTGTATGTTTACTCCTGTCCTGTAAAGAGTTAATCATCCGTTTCCAAACAAAAACTTAAAATAAGATGGAATGTATTGAGTTTAAAAATCAGTTGGCTGGATTACTCAAAAACAAAAAAGGACAAGTACCCCAGTAACAGAAGAGAACATTTTAGCAAACATTTATTTCAATGTAAATATCATGATTCAGCTCATCCTGTTTCTCTTAATGTTTTTGCATTGATGGTCCAGAATAAATTGAACTCTAGGCTTGCTCGTGATTGCAATGACTATTTGGCCCCAAAGTGTGTTGTGAAAATGCATTGCCTTTCAATATATTTTGTGAATAACTTATGTATTCTAATGCTGCTGGTAATTACCATTTTCCACCAAAAGTATTGAAATGGGCACCATAAACAAAATTCCTGGGTCATGTGGGGACTATAAAGAACTTAAGTAGCATGGAAATAACTGCTATATACATGTTAACTAACCAAATAAAGCTTCTCCCCCAGTTAAACTTAATCAGAAGGAGGAGGTTCTGTGTGTTCTCCATATTAAAGTGCATTACCCATCTCCAGGTGATTCCATCAGGAACCCTGTTTGGATCAGATAGAGTGCTTGAGTACTCATCGAGTCAGGCAGCATCTCTGGAGGACATGGATAGGTGATGTTTCGGGTCGAGACCTTCTTCTCACAGATCGTGAGGGAGTGGGGAGGGGAAATAAGGCTGAAAGAAAGGAGGGGCAACACAAGGTCTGTCAGGTAATAGGTTTATACAAGTGAGGTAGGGTTTTTCATAGGCGTTTGGTTGGCCAGAATGAGGCCACGCACAGGCTGAAGTCATAGAACACAGAAACAGGCCCTTTGGCCCAACGTGCCTCATCTACATTGGTCCAATTGCCCACGTTTTGCCCAAATACCGCTAAACCTTTCCTATCCATGTATCTGCCCAAATATTTTTCGATGTTGTTATAGTTTCGGCCTTAACTACCTCTCCCGGCAGCTCATTCCATATACTCATCTGTGTGAAGAAGTTGCCCCTCGGGTTCCTATTAAATCTTTCCCCTCTCACCATATACCTATGTCCTCTGGTTCTTGATTCCCCTACTCTGGGTAAAAGACTCTGTGCATCTGCCCTATTGATTAGGATTTTTTATGTTCCACAGAACAATTTTGAAGAACTAGATGAGTTGAAAGTAGTTACAAAATGCTGGAATAACTCAACGGGACAGGCAGCATCACTGGAGAGAAGGAATGGGTGACGTTTTGGGTCGAGACCCTTCCTCCTTATCCTCAACAACATTCCGACAGTTGAAAGTAGTGCTTCCCACAGCATGTAAACCTGACTGTTTCTGTTTCCTGATGCTCAATGGACTGGATACACCAGCAGGAGTAATCTTGATCTTTCCCTCTGCTCCACTGCTAAAGGTAATGAACTGTGTTGAAAACCTTACAATGCCTCGCTAAAGGAGAAGCCTTTTGGGACCAGCGACCACTGTTCTTTTAAATTAAACCTGTTCACTGCCAAGTTTTTATTGTTTCACTATTGGCCATGACCCGAGTATACTCGGGGTGGCACTGAACAGATTAAAATAGTTACGGATAAAGACAGGGAGGGGTTCGGAGTCAAAACTCTGAATTGGGGCAAGACATCTTTGATGGTACTGGACAGGAATTTGCTAAAGTTGATTAGACTAGGTTTTTTTTTTCTATAGGAGGGAACTGCAGATGCTGATTTAAACCAAAGATAGACACAAAATGCTGGAGTAACTCAGCGGGACATAGAAACATAGAAAATAGGTGCAGGAGTAGGACATTCGGCCCTTCGAGCATGCACCGCCATTTAATATGATCATGGCGGATCATCCAACTCAGAATCCCGTACCTGCCTTTTCTCCATACCCCCTGATGCCTTTAACCACAAGGGCCACATCTAACTCCCTCTTTAATATAGCCAATGAACTGGCCTCAACTACCTTCTGTGGAAGAGAATTCCAGAGATTCACCACTCTCTGTGTGAAAAATGTTTTTTTCATCTCGGTCCTAAAAGATTTCCCCCTTATCCTTAAACTGTGACCCCTTGTCCTGGACTTCCCCAACATCAGTAACAATCTTCCTGCATCTAGCCTGTCCAAGCCCTTAAGAATTTTGTAAGTTTCTATAAGATCCCCCGTCTAACTTCTAAATTCTAGCTAGTACAAGCCGAGTCTATCCAGTCTTTCTTCATATGAAAGTCCTGACATCCCAGGAATCAGTCTGGTGAACCTTCTTTGTACTCCCTCTATGGCAAGAATGTCTTTCCTTAGATTTGGAGACCAAAACTGTACGCAATACTCCAGGTGTGGTCTCACCAAGACCCTGTACAACTGCAGTAGAACCTCCCTGCTCCTATACTCAAATCCTTTTGCTATGAATGCTAACATACCATTCGCTTTCTTCACTGCCTGCTGCACCTGCATGCCTACTTTCAATGACTGGTGTACCATGACACCCAGGTGTCGTTGCATCTCCCCTTTTCCTAATCGGCCACCATTCAGTCAATAGTCTACTTTCCTGATTTTGCCACCAAAGTGGATAACCTCACATTTATCCACATTATACTGCATCTGCCATGCATTTGCCCACTCACCCAGCCTATCCACGTCACCTTGCAGCCTCCTAATACTCCTCACAGCTAACACTGCCCCCCAGCTTCGTGTCATCCGCAAACCTGGAGGTGTTGCATTCAATTCCCTCGTCCAAATCATTAATATATATTGTAAATAGCTGGGGTCCCAGCACTGAGCCTTGCGGTACCCCACTAGTCACTGCCCGCCATTCTGAAAAGGACCCGTTTACTCCTACTCTTTGCTTCCTGTTTGCCAGTCAGTTCTCTGTCCACATCAATACTGAACACCGAATACCGTGTGCTTTAAGTTTGTATACTAATCTCTTATGTGGGACCTTGTTGAAAGCCTTCTGAAAGTCCAGATATAACACGTCCACTGGTTCTCCCTTATCCACTCTACTAGTTACATTATCGAAAAATACTATAAGATTCGTCAGACATGATTTACCTTTCGTAAATCTATGCTGACTTTGTCCAATGATTTCACCACTTTCCAAATGTGCTGCTATCCCATCTTTAATAACTGAGTCTAGCAGTTTCCCCACTACCGACGTTAGACTAACTGGTCTGTAATTCCCCGTTTTCTCTTTCCCTCCCTTTATAAAAAGTGAGGTTGCATTACCTACCCTCCAATGCTCAGGAACAACTCCACAATCTAAAGAGTTTTGAAAAATTATCACTAAGGCATCCACTATTTCTGGGGCTACTTCCTTAAGTACTCTGGGATGCAGCCTATCTGGCCCTGGGGATTTATCGGCCTTTAATCCATTCAATTTACCTAACACCACTTCCCGGCTAACCTGGATTTCGCTCAGTTCCTCCATTTCATTTGACCCACGGTCCCCTGCTATTTCTGGCAGATTATTTATATCTTCCTTAGTGAAGACAGAAACAAAGTAGTTATTCAATTGGTCTGCCATGTCCTTGTTCCCCATGATCAATTCACCTGTTTCTGACTGCAAGGGACCTACATTTGTTTTAACTAATCTTTTTCTCTTCACATATCTGTAAAACCTTTTGCAGTCAGTTTTTATGTTTCCTGCCAGTTTTCTTTCATAATCTATCATCCCTTTCCCAATTAAGCCCTCTGTCCTCCTCTGCTGGACTCTGAATTTCTCCCAGTCCTCTGGTAGGCTGCTTTTTCTAACTAATTTGTACGCTTCATCTTTTGTTTTGATATTATCCCTGATTTCCCTTGTTATCCACGGATGCACAACCGTCCCTGATTTATTATTTTGCCAAACTGGGATGAACAATTGTTGTAGTTCATCCATGCAGTCTTTAAATACCTTCCGTTGCATATCCACCATCAACCCTTTAAGAATCAATTGCCAGTCCATCTTGGCCAATTCACGCCTCATACCCTCAAAGTTACCTTTCTTTAAGTTCAGGACTCGTGTTTCTGAATTAACAATGTCACTCTCCATCCTAATGAAGAACTCAACCATATTATGATCACTCTTGCCCAAGCACAACAAGACTGCTAACTAACCCTTCCTCAATACTCAATACCCAGACTAGAATAGCCTGCTCTCTCATTGGTTCCTCTACATGTTGGTTTAGAAAACTATCCCGCATACAATCCAAGAAATCCTCTTCCTCAGCACCCCTGCCAATTTGATTCACCCTATCTATATGTAGATTGAAGTCACCCATTATAACTGTTTTACCTTTGTTGCACGCATTTATAATTTCCTGTTTGGTGCCTTCCCCAACTCCACTACTACTGTTGGGTGGCCTGTACACAACACCCACTAGCGTTTTCTGCCCCTTAGTGTTTCGCAGCTCTACCCATATCGATTTCATATCCTCCAAGCTAATGTCCTTCCTTTCCATTGCATTAATCTCCTCTCTAACCAACAACGCTACCCCACCTCCTTTTCCTTTCCATCTATCCCTCCTGAATATTTAATATCCCTGGATGTTCAGCTCTCAGCCTTGGTCACCCTGGAGCCATGTCTCCGTGATCCCAACTATATCATAATCATTAATAGCTATCTGCACATTCAACTCATCCACCTTATTACGAATGCTCCTTGCATTGAGACACAAAGCCTTCAGGCTTGTTTTTACAACACTCTTACCCCTTATACAATTACGTTGAAAAGTGGCCCTTTTTGATTTTTGCCCTGGATTTGTCTGCCTGCCACTTTCACTTTTCACCTTGCTACCTATTGCTTCTACCCTCATTTTACACCCCTCTGTCTCTCTGCTCACACATTTAAGAAACCCACCACCTCTTATTTTCTGTTTATTATTTTGTTCTTCTTTTCTCCCCTACATGTTGGGTCTGAGTGCTTCTCTTCTCTGCCTCCAGCCTCACACACTGTCTACTAGCTTTCTCTATTTGAGTCCCTCCCCCCAACCGATCTAGTTTAAAGTCTCCTCAGTAGACTTTTCAAATCTTCCCGCCAGGATATTGGTTCCCCTCGGGTTCAAGTGCAACCCATCATTTTTGTACAGGTCACACCTTCCCCAAAAGAGGTCCCAATGATCCAGAAACTTGAATCCCTGCCAGCTGCACCAGTCCTTCAGCCACGCATTTATCCTCCACCTCGTTCCATTCCTACTCTCACTGTCATGTGGCACAGGCAGTAATCCTGAGATTGTTACCTTTGCGGTCCTTCTCCTTAACTCTCCTCCTCACTCCCTAAATTCTCCTTTCAGGATCTCTTCTCTTTTTCTACCTATGTCATTGGTACCTATATGTACCATGACCTCGGGCTCCTCTCCCATTTCATGATATCTTGGACACGTTCAGACACATCCCAGACCCTGGCACCAGGGAGGCAAACTATCATCCGGGTCTCCGGACCGCATCTGCAAAATCGCCTGTCCCCTAACTATAGAGTCCCCTATTACTACTGCCCTCCTCTTCTTTTCCTTACCCTTCTGAGCAACAGGGCCAGTCTCTGAACCTGAGGCCCGGCCGCTGTTGTTACCCCCAGGTAGGCTGTCTCCCCCAACAATACTCAAACAGGACAGGCAACATCACTGGAGAGAAGGAATGGGGAAGGAACTGCAGATGCTGGTTTAAGCAGAAGATAGCCACAAAATGCTGGAGTAAGACCTGAAGAAGGACTCAACCCGAAACGCCACCCATTCCTTCTCTCCAGAGATGCTGCCTGTCCCGCTGAGTTACTCCAGCATTTTGTGTCTATCTAGATTAGGTTGCTTGCAGGCAAAGGAATGTCCAGGGAGTGGGATGCTTTTAAAAGTATGATGGCAAGGGTTGAGGCATGTATATTCATGTTCGAGTGAAGGGCAAGGCAGATGGGAGTGAAACAGCTTGGATGACAAGAGAAATTGAGACAACGGTCAGGAAAATGAAGGATGCATGACACCTTCAATCCTTTGATTTTGGATCACATTTGCTACCCAAGGAACTGTTGTTTGCTGAAACAGTTGCATCTGTGTCCATTCCTCAGTGGGAATACCTTATTTGCAGGAATGTCAAAGAATTGTTTTCCAATACCTTACATCAGAACTTAAGAAACAAAAGAAACAGGAATAGGCCAGTTAGCTCCTCGAGCCTGCTTCATCATTTGGAAAAAATCATACCTGATCTAATCTTGACCTTAACATTTTTCCCGCTCTCTCTCTGCATACCCACTGAGTCCATTGTCTGATCAACTGCACCCTGAATACATTGTGTTGGAAGGACCTGCAAATGCTGGTTTACACCGATGATAGACACAAAATGCTGTAGTAACTCAGTGGGACAGGCAGCATAGAAGGAATGGGTGATGTTTCAGGTTGAGACCCTCCTTCAGACTGAGAGTCAGGAGAGAGGGAGATATGGAAGGGTAAGGTGTGAAACCGAGATATTATATATTGAATGACTTTGCCATCTCAGTTCTTTGGGTTGAGAATTCTAAAAATGTGTTGCATATCGAGAGTAAAAATTACTCTTATCCATCTGAAATGGGTGGCCCTTTATCCTGAAACCCTGCCCCCTAATTTCAGGTATCAATTGCTCAATGGGTGAATGTTGTTTCATTATCACATGTACCAAGGTACAGTGGAATTATTTATTTTGCAAACAGATCAGTAAAGTTATTGCCATACATATGTACAATCCCACAAATAAGTACGGAATGCATAGAAATGGCCCGCTGAGTCCAAATGCAAGAGTCACCAGGTTTTGGCACCATCCTCAAGTCCCAGCTACAGCTGGCCATGAAGGTCCATTGCAGCCATCACCTCCATCCCGTTGCCCCATGAACCGCCGTTCCTTGCCTCGCCCGTCTATCTTCAACCTTTGTGGCCCAGGGGAGCCTACCACAGCCAACCTTGAAGGTTTGGAAGATAAGAGCCCTGGTTCTTCTTACCAACCCTTTGTCAGTGTCCGCCGCCATCTCCAACTGTTTCCCTGGACCTCTGCCATGCACAGCTTGTAGAGACCTTCTAGCGTTATCCCTGCTTGGGGCAACATTTCAACATCTTCCTACTTCATGAAGATCACCTCTCACTACTCTCCACTTCATCAAGTATAGGCTCAACTTACTTTCTTCATTACATTCATCCCAAGAATCATCCTCGTGAATCTTCTATATGTTGCCTCCATTGCAAGCTGATCCATTTTAAAAATGGAATCCAAAACTGTATAAAGTAATCCAGATGTGGTCTCACCAGCACCTGTAAAGTTGCATCAAGCTTTTCCTACCAGCTTCTAGCAAGTAAAGGGCCTGTCCCACTGTACGAGGTACTTCAAGAGTTCTCCCGAGTTTCTCCAAGTTCGAATCAGGGGAAAACTTGGGAGAACTCTTGAATTAGCTCATACAGTGGGACAAGCCCTTTAAGGAAACATTCATCAGCCTTCCTAATTACTTGCTTCTTGGTTATTTTTTGTAGGCACAAGGATTGCAGATGTTGGAAGCCTGAGCAAAAGACATAAAGTTCTGGAGTAACTCAGCCAATTACTCCAGACAGCAGCCTGATGACGGGTATCGACCTGGAATGTCACCTATTTCTTTTCTCCAGAGATGTTGCCTGACCCGCTGAGTTACTCCAGCATTTTGTGTCTACTCCAGTCAACATCTCTGGAGAATATGGAAGGTGATATTCCAGGTTGAGTCTGAAGAAGGGTTCCAACCCCCAATACCACCCATCCATGTTCTCCAGAGATGCTGCCTGACTTATGGAGTTACTCCAGCACTTTGTGTTTTTTGGTAAATAATTGTCTCATCTACTAATATTTTCAGATCTCTTTGTAACACAGTATGTAGTCAAATTGCCTGTTTTTCATTCCTCCTTTCTAATTGGATGCTGTGGAGTATAACCACATGGAAATTTCGACCTTTGTATAACTTGTCCACATTATAGCAACCATTTCCTTGCAGCCTGGTTGCGGGCAGAACGTAGCTGAGGACAAAGTTTGGCAGGGTGGAATTCTTACATTGCAAATTCAGAGGAGTAGAAGGGAAACAGCGATCTGCTTTATAAATCTGTACTTTAAAAGGGAGCTATTGTATTTGGACAAACAGTAAATTTGGCATCAAATTAATTAGAAGACAGACACAAACTGCTGGAGTAACTCGGCAGGTCAGGCAGCATCTCTAGAGAAAAGGAACAAGTTTTGGGTCGAGACCCTTCATCAGACAGAGTAAATGAATTATATTGAATGAATCAGATGAATTAATTAAATAGATTGTTTTAAAGATGTAGCCAGTTATCTGTTAGTTTTTACAAGCTATCATTACAAAAGTAAAGATAGTTTTTACAAGCTTTCATTGCAAAACTAAAAACCATGAGAAACATGTTTTATTTCCACATAAGCTCTGGGAAGGGCACTGCACTGAACCAACTTAAAAGTTGACCAAAGTCGTGCAGCTATAAAGCAGCAAAGCAGAACTGCACTTCTATTATACACTGGCACCAGTTTGGGTCATGCATCACCAACGTTAGTTGAATCTTACCACTACTGCTAAAGAGAATTTGATACATTGCAACATCTGTCAACAACATTAACACTGTAGTTCCCCGCAAACTGCCTAATGTTGTTTTAAAGTCCAACACAAATTTCACTTGCAAAGAATTACATTCTGGCATATTTAGTACTGAGCTGATTTCTGCAGCTCTCTCATGGGTGAGTTCCTTAGAAAGTGGCCAGCAAACAGGCTGTGAGCCCTGTAGGGCTTGTTACAATTAAAAAATATGGTAAGATCTTTGTACACTGGTTTGTGGAATGCAGATGGGAAACACTTCTACCATGCACTAAAACTTGATTTTACTTCGGAGTCACGTGAGTGACTACATGAAGAAACCCCACCAGGCGCATGCGCGTCATTACGTCCGACGCATGGCGCACCGACGGGCTGGAGAGCTCAGCTCCACCAGCGGTAAGTAGTAACCCGCAGGTAAGTCAATGTTAAACCTTCCCTGCGAGTATTTTTAAACTCTGTAAGTCTGGCTCAGAGAGCCAGCTAGAATTAGTGATATGAAGGTATTGTAAATATACACTGCCATAGTGGAGCAGAACGCACGGGGACCGCAGTTACCGCTTATAGATCGGGTCGGGAGATAACGGCTGCGCTAAAGCCGGCTCCGCGATTACCGCTATATCGATCGGGTTTGGAGATAACGGCTGTGCTAATGCCAGCTCCAATACTGGCTACTGTTTCTACCGGCAGCTCAACTGCCTCCATCAGTTTCCACTGCTTCAGGGCACTGAGGCTACTCCACCACGGAGGAATCCCAAAACAAAGTACTCTCAGGCTCATCTTATCTGATGGGTCTGATGATGTGGAAGTCTTCCCTCCTTTTAATGTAAAGGTATGGGGATTTGCTCAACCAAATGGGAAAATGCTCCAAATTTAAAGAGCTATGTAAAATTTCAATTGGGGTCGAATGCCCCTAGGATTCCCCACACAGCCTCTTGCAGAGGTCCATATAGCGAAGGAGAACACCACTTATGGATACCAGTGGGGATCATTTTCTCCAGCACCTTGTTTAGGGCTGGAAGAGACCTCCCTAGAGCATGACTCTGGAGAAGCCAGGGCAGGAGGAGTCTGACCCTGAAGCTGGTGTCACTGCTTTTGTGCACACACCAGAGCACATGAGCCATGCTCTAGGTGTCCCGGATGTAACGTTAAACTTTGTTAATCCGGAAGGGACTGGTGAGGCTATGGAGGAAACTCTAGCCACCAATGTTAATTACATGGCTTCTCTCCAGCTCCAGGATACGATTATGGAAGAGACGGCCACAAGATATAAAACACCTGTTAATTGGGCGTTGCTCAAAGTGCCCACCGTGAACTCTGCTATATGGGCACAAATGAGTGCAACGATACGTGGACAAGAAATCATGTTTCAGCGGGTCCTCAAGTTGGTGGCAGCAGGCATCCCTGCATTTGGAAAAATGGTCCAGGGAGGGCACCAATGTCTGGCACACAACAAGATATGCTGGCCCTGTTCTGTAAGCGCATATTTTGAGGTCAACTGCATAAGAAAAATAGCTAAAAATCCGATGCTGAACCGGAAATTTGCAGCTTTGTGTCGGCCACCAATATCCAAGCCCAGATTATTTATTTGGGGTGGACCTCCTCAAACAAGTCAAGGGCCTGGAGGAAGATGCTAAAACAATCCGTCTCATGAAGACATACGTCCCTTCTGCCAGGATGCCACCTCGCAGGTCATTTTCAGCGCGGAAGGGGACGGATCCAGGGGCAGGGCCAAGCAGAGTTGGGCCAGTGGGACGATGGTATTACTCACCTGTGTATCTCAGCTACAACCCCAATGTGGGAAGAAGGAGTCAAGGCCGATTGTAGAGGTACAGGTGATTTATTCTGTCCAGGATAAGATTTCGGGGGAATATCTTTCGGTTGGGGGTAGGTTGCAATTGTTTATGATGAATGGTGCTGCATAACATCTGATCAGTTTATACTAGACACTGTGTCAGGCTCGAAGAGAGTTTATGTCAGGAATTGATCTGCCTGTACAGAATATGCCTAATAGAGTATTGGGGTTTTTTTCTGCACCAGAAACTCAGCTGGTAAAGTAAGAAATTACAGTTTTGTCCCATAAAAGGGGTAATTGAGAGGACGACAAACCATCCTGAACAATTTGTGTCCAATATATTCCCCAGACAGTGAAAAGATGGGGGATGTAGAGTCATTCTGGACCTAAACCAGTTAAATTCCTATGTTCAGTATAGGCATTTTTAAAATGGACACCTTCAATACTGCGAAACAGCTGTTATCACAAGGCTGTTATATAGCAACTATAGATCTGAAAGATGCATATTATTCAGTACCTATTCATCATCAATATCGGAGATATTTGAAATTTAGTTGGATGGGACAGCTGTGGCAATTTAAAGCATTACCCAATGGGTTAACCTCAGCTCCTAGGCTGTTCAAGAAATTGTTGAAACCAGTGCTGGCACTACTTCGCGCCCTGAATCACATGGTAATGGTTTATCTAGATTATATTTTAATCATAAGCAACACTCTGGAGGCAGCTGAGGAATCGGTTTCAGCAACCAAATGCCTGTTTGAAAGGTTAGGGTTCCTGGTCCATCCAACCAAATCCAAGTTAGAGCCATCCCAAAAAAAAGATTATTTGGGATATGTCATTGATTCAGTTGATATGTCAGTGACTTTGCCTACAGCCAAGGCTGTGGAGATCAGAGAGGTCTGTACTTGTCTCGCTGAAAAACAATATCCCTCCATCCGGAAAGTAGCCAATGTTATTGGTAAATTGGTGGCAGCTTTCCCTGCAGTGCAGCTTGTACCACTGCACTACCAAAGTCTGCAACGAGCTAGAGAACTAGCACTTAAAGAACATGCAGGTCATTTTGATAGACCTATGCAATTACCAACCAGAGCCATAGCTGAATTACAATGGTGGATTATCAATATTGTACAAACTACCAAAAACATTTTGGTTCAGCAACCTTCAGTGGTTGTACAGATAGATGTGAGTGCTGCCAGATAGGGAGCTACGGACAGCGAGTCTAGATGTGGTGGTAGATGGAGTGTGCAAGACGATTTAATCTTGCACAGGCATGGTATAAATTATTTAGAATTGCTGGGTGCATTCTATGGATTAAAAGTTTATTGTTCAACAATGAATAATTTACATGTTCAACTCCAGATTGATAATACCACGGCTGTGGCATATATCAATCACATGGGAGGAATAAGGTCAGTATCATGTGATAATATGGCTAACCTCATGTAGCACTGGTGTATTTCCAGAAACATCTGGGTCTCAGCTATCTACCTACCAGGTAGAGATAATGTGGTGGCAGACAACAGGTCACAAAAATTTAATGACAACATAGAATGGATGTTAAATCCTGATGTTTTTAAAATGATTGTCAGCCGCTATGGTTTGCCAGATATTGATCTGTTTGCATCCAGGCTAAATCACCAGTTGCCTAAATACGTTTCATGGGAAACAGATCCAGGAGCAGTAGCCGTGGATGCATTCTCGCAACATGGGGGACGTACATTCTTTTATGCTTTTTCCCCATTCTGCCTGATTAGGCAATGTCTCACGAAAATAGAGCAGGACTCCGCCTCAGGCGTTTTGGTGGTTCCGGACTGGCCTACACAGCCATGGTTCCCATTGGTGCTCAGAATGATAACTCAGCCATTCATGACTGTCCCAACAGCAGTAATTTGTTGGTGCATCCAGTAACAGGAGAAAGTCATCCTTTATATGATCATATTAATTTGTTAATCTGCAGGTTCTGACCAGACCATTCGAAGGCCTTGGACTGTCAAATAGGACCATGGATGTGATAACTGCAGCTTGGACAGATAGCACTAACAAACAATATGAGTCTCATATTAAGAAATGGGAGATGTTGTTTACATTCAGATATATCTTATCATACTGCAAGCATACCGGATGTATTGGAGTTCCTTCCTACATTGCATTTGATGAACACTTGTGTTATAGTGCCATTAATAGTGCTCGGAGTGCTTTGTCCTCCTATTTAGGGCAGTTTCAGAACAACAACCTATCGGGTCTCATCCATTAGTGTCCCGATTCATGAGAGGAATCTTTAACAAAAATCCTCCTAAACCTAGATATACAGAAATCTGGGATGTCAGTATAGTTCTCACACTGCTTCGGCAATGGGCTCCAATTACGTCATTGTCTCTTCAGAAGTTAACACTTAAAGTGGTTAAGCTCATGGCGCTAGTATCAGCGCAATGAGTGCAAACATTGCAAAGGTTACGACTAGATAGCATGTATTCTTCTGCAGGTAATATTACATTGTATGTGTATGATTTAATCAAACAAAGCAGGCCAGGAATGGCCGGAACCAAAGTAAGTTTTAAAGCATACCCTGTTGACCAAACGTTATGTGTAGTTAAGCACCTGAGTCAATATATCGAGGTAACTAAGAGTCTCAGAGGCTCTGAGACAGCAATGCTCATCAGCCACAAAAAACCTCATAAAAAGCTGTCAGTATAAACTATTTCTAGATGGTAAAACAGGTTTTGGATTCCGCTGGAGTAGACACTCATGTGTTTAAATCTCACTCCACCAGGGCGGCATCAACATCCGCAGCGAGGCTGCAGGATGGTCTAAGGAATCAACTTTTCTAAACTTTATGATAAACCTGTCCTGACAGTGCCAGGGTTTCGGCATGCTGTTTTGAGTTCCATTTGATTTGGTTTGCTTTGTCTTTATAAATTTCATTTGTTATTTCCCCTGGGATAGAGGGGTTATTACTGTTTTGTTATTTAAAAAATGATTATTGGATAATTCGAAGCAATGTTCAATACATTATTTATTCACTACTGTGTCAACTGAAGCAGTGTGTCATATGGAATGGATCTATGGCATGAAATCACAGAGCTTTGAAATCTTCACATAGTCACTCACGTGACTCCGAAGTAAAATAGTAAGATTAAATGAGAACTTACCAGTTAGAAGTTTGATCTTTATTTAATGAGGAGTTACGATGAGGGATTACGTGCCCTCCATTCCCGGCCCTCATAATCGCAATGGTCATCTGGTAGTTCTAGTCTTCTGAGTCTTACTATATCACTTTGGCTATAGTTTCTGTCTTTTCATGCCGCTGCTTTGAAGTATTATGTGCCTGCGGCTGGCGGGGCTTCTTCTTCACGTAATCCCTCATCGTAACTTCTCATAAAATAAAGATCAAACTTCAAACTGGTAAGTTCTCATTTAATCGTACTATTTTAATACATAAAATTTTAAAACGTCCCTACCGTTGGAGGGAGGCGCCCCCCTCCCACACCCTCCCCCCCCACTCGGTCGCTCCACTCGCTCGCCAGGTACCCCCAAGGCCAATGATCAGTGATCGCTCAGCCCCCCCCCACTTTCATAAATGCTCCGCTCCCTGGGTATTGGTATCAGTTTATTATAGTGATGTAAAACACTTTGTTTTGTCTGCTACCCAGTCAAATCAAATCATCAAGGTTAGTACCATCAAGCCATAGAAAGTACAACAGGTAGTACAAAGTGAAAAATAAACAACGTGCAAAATATATGTTACAACTACAGCAAAAGTGAAAATAGAAAAGTGCAAGGGCAGCATTCATTTAGGTTGGGAGGTCAGGGCTAAACCTTTAGCTGATGAGAGGTCCTTTCAATAGTCTAATGACTTTGGTGCATAAGCTATTCCTGAATCTGATGAAGATGCAGCAAGCAATTGAGCATAGGAATAATATTGTGGTCTTTATTTCAACTGGAGGATAGGTGGGTGGCTGAGGGCTGTAGTACAAAAGTCATTCCAGTTATGTAAAATTTTGTGAAATCATTTTGGTCTGTGTTCAAGGAAATGCCATGGGCACTGCAAATCAACCAGATAAATTCCCGGGGTGTCATCTCGGCTTGTGAAGACAGAATAAGATGTCCCTCTACACATTGTGGAAGAATAGAAAAATTAAACGAGAACTTACTGTTTGATCTTTATTTTCAATTAAGTTTCATGTTGAGTCATCCTTAAAATCGTAAGAGGCATCTACTGATAAACCCCTAAGTCTTATCAGCTGTAAATTTTGCATGTCATCTAAAACTTGATGACACAATGCCCTTTGATCGGAGTAGGGCAGCATTAGCTTCCACCACTGGCTCTGTTTTCAAACACCAAATATGTCTGTGCCTCTTGTGTATAGTTTTGGCAAAGTATGCAGCTTCAGCTAAATTGCTGAAAGCCAATCATCCATCTCAAACTGGGTAACCAAACACATGATCAAATTAGCCAAATCCTAGCCTGATTTGGCATGCTATATGTTCCTACAATCTTGAGAAATATCAGATATATACCCCTTTTGTTCTTGGGCAGACTACTCATTCTCTGTGAGATGTCACTGATTCCACTTGAAACCACCGTTCCTCTATTGACGATACAGACGGAATTTATTTGGCTTCTCTTGCCATGGAGGATGCATTATCTATGCATTATTCAGTCAATTCGCTGATAACATATAATCAGAACGTTATGACTAGAGCAGAAACACAGTATCCACTTGATGTGTGAATACGAGTTCCCTGTCAACTCTTGACTATTAGAGTCACCACAAATCCTCAGCATTCTTCCTCAGTGTGGAAATTAGCATAATGCAAGCCTGAACCAGGAATTGCTTCGCAGTCCTCTGACTGAAACCGCCTGTCTGAGTCGCCAGTGTGCGCAACACAATCTCTTCGACCAGCCACTCAATCAGGAATACTGGTATCGAGAGCCTACAGATTATTATATATACCTTTTTGGTACACAACATGAACTTGCAGGTCAGATAAAATACTATAATCCAGACCAGCTTCCTGCTAGTAGCTATCTATCCCAGAGAGGATGGCAATCATGTTTTCAACGAACTGGCAATTCCACTAACTGAGCAGAAATTTAATCATGTGTTGAGGGAGACTTCAACTACTTCACTCTACTGAGCAGCCTGATAATCTCAATCACAGATGTTGAGACAGTGCTTCCCTGGTCAATATGACCCATATGGCCAGCCAGTTCCAGGGTAACCAAGCTGTTCCTACTTGGAAATTACATAGGTTAGTATGCAAGGCACCCTGCCAATATCTCTGCATCAATCTGTCTACTCCAGAAACAGTGAAAAGATACTAGACAGCCCATGCTGCCAGTAAATCCAAACCTGGGCCGACAGACTGCTCCATTTCGGAGTTTTACGGAGGTTAATAAAGAGACCTTACCTGCCAGCGTCTCTGAACCCTGGTCGACCTGCTTGTTGGAGCTTCAGCGAAGTTCCATTTGCAGACCCTGTCTGACCACATCTTCAGCCCCATGCTTGCCACCAGCTCGTTTCCAGAGCTCAAAAGTTATATTGCTGTGCAAGGCATGCCTGCCAGCATTCTTGAACCAAATGGGACAGACTACTTCTTCGACCTACAGGCCTTGCTGGAGCTTTATTGTGCAGGCCACACTATCAGTTTATTCCCAGCCTGGTTAGACAGGCTGCTCCTTTGGCCAGCTGTTCCTATGGAGCCTCAGCAGGACTCACTGGACAGGTCACGTCGGCCATTACTGCAAAAATGTGCAAATTTGGAGTTTAATTCTGGCTTAATGCCATCTTTACGGAAGCACTCGAAATGAGTATTGCACAACAGTGCCATCGCATCCTGCTGTGCTTCCGACAGCTGAACCCCATCCACTGAGCTAGCAAAGGTCGTAATACCTGCTGACAATAGCCTCAGGATCCACTGTAATTTCATCTCTCTGGACCTTGATCTGCTCCCGATGTTTTTCCAAAATGGTAGCATTGACTATGGGAACATCCAAGGTTTTGCAATTTCACAGACTGGGATATCTCCCAGCCGTTTCCAGTATAACATGTTCCTTCAGCTGGTGTGATGTTGGTTAGCTGATGCTGCTGGCCAACTCCTCTTGTAGTGGGTTGCCCATTCTCAAGGGAACAGCAAATTTAGAGGCAAGAGCAGGCAGCTCTTCCTTATGCGACTCTCGCATATCATGCATTAAATCATGGGATTCAAGCACATACTCATATTTGGAGTCAGCTCCATACTGATCTCCGACACTCCCCTCATCCGAGTTGGAGGAATATTGCAACCCTGAACCAGGTGTTGTCACAGGCATATGGCTCGAACTGCCTGTGCATGCCTCCGTAACACGGAGCATATTTTGTGCTACCATCAATTCCATCAGATGTTCCAATTGAGACAAACGGCCAATCACATCGGCCATAGATGTGGGGACAGAATCCTCTTGTCCCGAATTGTCCGACAGGACTTGTCTCACAGACTTGCCTTTGGCTTTACCCCGACTTGGGGTTGCCAGGCTGCTCCCTCTAGGAGCCGAATCGGAACTAGCTGTGCAGAACAGTGCTGCCAGCGACTCCGAAGTGGAAACGGATGGCCGTCGGCTTTTCACACTGCCATGGTCCTCTGCTGCTGGTATCTCAGCAGCCCCTTTAAATATTTGTTTGTTTGCTTATTCATTTATTTATTGTACTTACCAGACAGGTTGCGCCTGCTAGTGACTCCGAGTCCTTGCTCCCTTCTGGAGCCTCAACGGAGTATTTCAGGGGAGGAAATAGAGCGCAACACTGGAACAGGTGTTGCTTCCTCAGTCCTCTGGCCCCCATATGACCCAGTGGAGCCGGCATCATAATTGGAGTCACCTCTTTCCGATACTCTCCTCGACAGAATGGGAGAAATACTGCAACCCTGCCAGGTGTTGCCACAGGCATTTGGCTGAAGCCGCCTGTAAATGCCTCTGGTGCACGGAGCATTTCTCTCTGTACAGAACCTGTACAGCAGTCGCTGTCCGGTCCTTTGTCGATAGCTGCTAGATTTAAACGCCGGCTCCCATGGGACGTCCACGGCGTTTAGCTACCCCGGCCGTTGCTATTTCTAGAGCATGAGCTCCCACGGCTCCTCAGCGATCAGCTCTGCCGGCTGTTGCTGTTTTTAGAATGGGAGCTCCCGCGGCTCCATAGCATTGAGCTCTGCCGGTTGCGGCGGCTATTGCTATTTTTATCCCGCCTTCACGGCGGCAGCTGCACAAGCTGTGTCAGCTTCTCCGGGCCCGCTGCCCCTGTTTTCCAAGCAGCGGCCCATTACTGTAAAAAAAAAAATTCCCCTTACCTGTCGGGAGTAGTTTCGAACTGCTCCGATTCCCGCGCCAGGCGTCGATGTATTGAAGCGCATGCGGGCTGGCAGGCTCTTCACGTAGTCACTCATGTGACTTTGAAATAAAATGAGAAGTGACTTTGGAAAGGTACATTGATAAATATGTAATGGGGCAGACAAATAGGAGTTGGTCTTGGCACCATGTTCGGCACTAACATTGTTGCTGCATATACAACATTTTGAAAGGGATTGACTGGGGAATTGCTTTTAGGCTGTTTTCTCAGGTTGCAGAATATAGAGTCTGCTCCAGGAGAAGGAGTCGGACTTTAAGACTCAGATGAATAAAAGGACCTTCACTCAGAGGGTTGTAATTTCTGGAATTCTCTATCACAGGTTCCCTGTGAGTGCATTTGAACATGCCTTAGGCTGAAGCTGAAATGTTTGGATTAATTGAACCATGGGAAAGGGAAATTGGACGGAAAATTGGATAAGGTGAGTGATCGAACATGAACTCTTTGAACAATGGAGCAGTCACAAGGGACCACATGGCTTAATCCTATTTCGGTTTCTCATGTTTCAGACAAGAGAGGGATTGGGAATTTTGGAGGGCAGATTGTGGAACTTCGATATCTTCCCTATATGTAAGGCTTGAAGTAAGTTCAGTAAGTTCCAAATGCACGCATATTTGGAGCAGCTGCGGCACTGGGAAAAGCATGGAGTATTGAGGGATATTAAACGGGCCAAGATTTTATTTTTTAAACGACAGACATACCCGGTTTTGAATAAGCTGCTTTGCCTTTGTCAAGACTTCGTGATGAACTCTACCTGCATCGATACCTTCGACAGCAGCCAGCCTGTTAGCATTGAAAGGGAACAGAAGAGACTGCAAGTGCTGGAAACTGGACCAAAAAACAAAGTTAGACACAAAACGCCAGAGTAGCTCAGCATCTCTGGATAAAGGGAATAGGTGACAATTCGGGTCGAGACTCCATCAGACTGAGAGTCAGGGAGGGGAAAACTAGAGGTCTGGGAAGGTACAGAACAAAGCAGAGCCTGCATTGACGACCTGCGCAAAAAAACAAAGTGATGGAGGAACTAATGGGTCAGGCAGTTTCTGTGGAGAGAAATGAACAGGCGGCGTTTTGGGTTTGGGCTCTTCTTTAAGACAGCATTATGTGTCATGAATAGTAGTAAAGACAGCGGAGGCTCAATGAAGAACACAATTGGGGCGGCACGGTGGCGCAGCGGAAGAGTTGCTGCCTTACAGCGCTGGAGAGCCAGGTTCGATCCCGACTAAGGGGGCTGTCTGTACAGTTTATACGTTCTCCCAATGATCCCATGGGTTTTCTCTGAGATCTTCGGTTTCCACATTTCAAAGATGTACAGGTTTGTAGGTTAATTGGTTTGGTATAAGTGTAAATTGGCCCTTGTGTGTGTCGGCTTGTGTTAATATGCGGGGATCGCTGGTCGGTGTGGACTTTGCGGGCTGAAGGATCTGTTTCCGTGCTGTATCTCTAAACTAAACTAAACTAAACTAAACTAAGAGGAATTCCCCCACTGGCAAGCTCAGCTTGCCTGACTCATTTCTTTCAGTGCTGTCTACGCACGATCAATTCGCCCAGAGTAGGATGTGCTGGCTCTGGAGAGGGTCCAGAGGAGGTTTACAAGAATTATCCCAGGAATCAGTAGGGTTCACCTATGATGAGCGTTTGTCGGCACTGGGCCTGTACTCACAGGAGTTTAGAAGAATGAAGGGGGACCTCATTGAAACATACGGAATAATGAAAGCCTTGGATAGAGTGGATTTGGAGAGGATGTTTTCACGAGTGAGAGAGTCTAGGACTAGATGTCATAACCTCAGAATTAAAGGACGTTCTTTTAGGAAAGAGATGAGGAGAAATTAATTTTGCCAGAGGGTGGTGAATCTGTGGAACTCTTTGCCACGGAAGGCTGTGGACGCCAAGTCAGTGGATATTTTTAAGGCAGAGATAGATTATTGATTTGTACAGGTGTCAGAGGTTATGGGGAGAAGGCGGGAGAATGGGGTTAAGAGAGAGAGTTAGATCAACCATGATTGAATGGCGGAGTAGACGTTATGGGTCGAATGGCCTAATTCTACTCCTATTCCTTATGACCTTATGACCTCAAACCCACACAGATGGGGCTGAAAGTGCTACCCCACATTCCTTGCTCCTGGAATGAGGATCAATCAGATTGGAAAGGCAGGGAGATAGTTTAGGCATTTTACATGATTAAAACAATTGCTACAGTAGCTGGTATCAGGGTAGCTCAAAATGTTATCATTACCATTTTTGTTCAAGAGAGTGTGCCAGCTGAAAGTTACAAAAATAGGACAGGCATGAGTACTCCCCATTAAAGGAACGCTGTTATGATCAACATCCCTATATGTGGGATATCCAGTAATATACGTAGTATATCACTATACATCCCAAGTAATCTTTGCAGGATTAGAAATCGAAGAGCAATTTAACCCAGAAAGGATGTATTTTTTCTCTGTAATACACTAGACAACAGAAACTAAGGTCTGGGTAAATGTTGATGGGGGGGAAATTAAAGTCACGCCAGGCAGTTTGGCTGGAGACCTGACTGAATAATTATCCACAGGGAGTAGGAGAATGAATGTTACACCTTTTCAATATAAACTGGATTTGGCAGCACCACCGATGGATTTACAAGGATTCAAAGCAGAGATTACCTAAGATCAGAGTTGATCAAGAAAATAGACGCTGTGAGATTTGTGACAAGTCACAGCCGAATGACTGACGTGATTGAAATGAGGTGCTTTACCAATTTCTAAAATCAGCAGAACATTAGGACCACCATGAATTGCATCAGAACAAAACACCAAAAGGAACAGTTTAGCCAAGGAGAAAGTTAGAAAACTGCTGTTGCATACAGCCCCATTGTGGTGACCTCCCATCCCAAGCCGATAACGCTGAGGGTCATCGTCAAGCGGAGTGTCATTTAGGCGAGAAGGAAACAGGTGCCAATTGTTGGGTCTCATTTGGCTGTGAATGATGAGCTGCCAGCATTCCCCATGCAGCTTGTGGGCAGCTCGCCATTAGGAAGGCAGGGACATCTGCTAAGCCAGATGCTTGCTGAAGCCGGTCTACCCTGTATCACTACATGCAGTCCTCCTACTTGCCTGGTAGAGTCAATGAACCAGTGCCCATGACTCAAGCCCACCCTCTACATTGTATTGTTTTCGATGCTGAAGCTTTGGAGGGTGGCTCAGTAGCACAAAGTTAGAGTTGCTGCTCTACAGTGCCAGAGATCTGGGTTCGATCCTAACCATGAGCTCTTGTCTGTATGAGGTTAGTACGTTCTCCCCATGACCTGCGTGGGTTTTCTCTAGGATCTCCGCTTTCCCCTCACATTCCAAATATGTACAGGTTTGTAGGTTAATTGGCTTGGTACAATCGTAAATTGTCACTACTGTGTGTCGGATAGTGTTAGTGTGCGGGGATCGTTGGTCAGCGTGGACTCGGTAGGCTGAAGGCCCTGTTCCGTGCTGTATCTCTGAACTAAAGTAAAAAGTAGATAAATCATGCTTGGATGAATGGTTCCCTTACACCTCTACCATATTCCATCCCATCAGAATTGCTTGGTACCAAAAAAGGTAAGATGGGAGCATGTGGTGAGAGGAATAAAAGGCAACATGATGCAACACTAACTAGTCAAGCAGAGAGTACAAGAGAGATCTAAACATAAAGAGAATAGAGTCACACAAAATGGAAACATGGTCTTCAGCCTAACTTGCCCAAGCCTATCAAGATGCCCCATCTACATTGGGCCAAACTGCATATGGTTGGCCCAAGATAGACACAAAAAGCTGTCAGCTGGTCAGACAGCTTCTCTGAAAGAAAAGGATCAGGTGACGTTTCGGGTCGAGACCCTTCTTCAGAGTGGGAGTCAGGGGAAAGGTAAATGATAGATATTATTAGTGATGTAGAGAGATATAGAACAAATGTATCGTAGGAGGCGCCGTCGAGTATGCCTGCCCTGCCAGCAGCCGTTGGTCCTTTCACCCTTTTTTATTTTTTAGTGAATTAAAAGTCTTTGTTTTGGAGGCCTTCTAGTCTTTTTATGTGGGGGGTGGGGGGGGGGGAAGGGGGAAACAATTTTTCTCAGTCCCTACCTGGTCGGAGATGCAGCTTTTCTCCGAGCCGTATTTTCGCCTCTTCCTCGCGGCCTACCAGTGTTGGAACAGTGTTTTGCAGCTTCGGCGACGGCACAGTGCTGAGGCACCATCATGGAGCGGGCGTTGCCTTACCCTGGTCGCCGTGCGGTGGGTTCCGGAGTGCTGTGACCGCCGACTCCAACATCGCGGAGCTGCGGAGCTTCCAGCCATGGGCGGCACTGAACTTTAAACACTGCGGACCCTGGGATCTCTTGCCGAGATCACCAGTGTTGGAGCTCCGACCAGCGCGGCCCGCGGACTTCGGGAGCCGCGGTCTCCGGGGAGAAAGCAGCCGTTCCAGACACTCCAAGCGGCTGAGAGGGTTCTGCTCCATCAATCGACGAGAGGACCTGAAGCATCGGGCTGCGTAGTGGCGACTGCAGAGGCCTCAATAGGCCCGACTATGGGTGAACTGGGGATGGGACTGGACTTTGCTGCCTTCCCTCACAGTGGGAACCATTGTGAGGGGATGTTTTTATGTTTATTGTTAAATTTTTTACTGTTGTGTCTTATCTTTATTCGTGTGCTGCAATGGCAAGTCCAATTTCACTACACCAATTGGTGTATGTGATAATAAATGTCCTTTGTTTGTTGTTGTAAAAATGAATGAAAGATATGCAAAAAAAGTAATGTTGATTAAAATAACCAGGCCATTGTTAGCTGTTTGTTAGGAGAGAATGAGTACAGGCAATGAGACACAACAAGACGACTTTGAAGCTGGTACGACTTGGGGGGGATGGAGTGATGGAGAGAGAGAAGGAATGCAGGGGTTACTTGAAGTTAGAGAAATAAATATTCATACCACTGGGTTGTAAGATGCCCATGCGAAATATGAGGTGCTGTTTCTCCAATTTGCATTTGGCCTCACTCTGACAATGGAGGAGACCTAGGACAGAAAGGTCAGTGTGGGAATGGGAAGGGGAATTAAAGTTTTAAAGTCTGAAGAAGGGTCTCGACCCGAAACGTCGCCTATCTCCTTCGCTCCTTAGATGTTGCTGCACTGCTGAGTTTCTCCAGCTTTTTGTGTAACCCCCAGGAGAATTAAAGTGTTTGGCAACCGGGAGTCAGGTAAGTCCAGGCAGACTGAGCAAAGATTTTCAGTGAAAAAATCGGCCAGTCTATGTTTGGTCTTTGTCTGCACTCGTTCTCACCTAACAAACAGTTAACAATGTCCTGGTTCCTTTATCATTATTGCTTTTTCCGCATATCTTTCATTCATAACTCTCTACGTCACCGTCTATATCTCTCCTTTCCCTTTCCCCTGACTCTGTCTGAAGGAGGGCATCAACCCGAAATGTCACTATTCCATTTTTCCAGAGATGCTGTCCAGCTTTTTGTGTCTATCTTCGCTTTAAACCAGCATCTGCTGTTCCTTCCTATACGTTTGGCCCATATCCTTCCAAACCTTTCCTATCTATGTACCTGTCAATATTTATTTCAAATGTTGTTATAGTACCTGCCTCAACTACTTCCTGTGGCAGCTTGTTCCATATACCTACCACCCTCTGAAAAGGTGCCTCTCAGATTGACATTAAATTGTTTCCCCTCTCACCTTAAACCTATGCCCTCTAGTGCTTGATTTCCCTGCTCTGGGCAAAAGAGTCTGTGCATTCACTCTACCTAATCTCTTCATGATCATGTACACCTTTATAAGATCACTCCATTGTATCCACTTCAGCCCACCAAGTCCACATTGACCAGCGATCACCCCATTCTCTAGCACTATCCTACATACTAGGGACAATTTACACTCTACAGAAGCCAACTAATCTACAAACCTGTACGTCTTTGGAAAGTGGGAGGAAACCAGACCACTAAGAGAAAACCCATGCAGTCGTTGGGAGAACATACAAACAGCATCCATAGTCATGATCGAAGCCGGGTCTCTGCTGCTACAAGCCAGCAATTCTACCATTGTGCCACTGTGCTGCCTCCTGCACTCCTAGCCTGCCCAGCCAAGATTCCTCTGCTCTGCAACGCCCCTCAGGGCCCTGCCATTCATTGTGAAGTGAGTAGAATCTCCGACAATTCTGGTTTCCCATTTCAACAGCTCCAAACCAGCATGGAAAGATGCCCTTTGGAACATCACATCCTGTGAACTATCAAGCTCCCATCTACCCAGTACCCTAATCCCTAATCCCAGTTTCCATTTTACATAAAGGGCATCTTATATCAATACACAAGCCAAACTATAGCACCCGGGGGACACTTGGGAGAATAGGCAAACTGTCCACAGACAGCATCCCAGACAGCAGCATTAACCATTTTGATTCCCCTGCTTTGGGAAAATGATTCTGTGCATACAGCCTATCTAATCCCCTCATGGTCTTTTACACCTCAATAAGATTACCCTACTGATTCCGTTACACTTTAGATTTTAGAAATACAGCATGGGAATGAAATGCCTCTTTAGATTGTCCCATCAACAATATTGCCTATAAGGTCACAGCAATACAGTTCAGTTCAGTTTAGTTCAGTTTAATTTATTGTTACGTGTACCGAGGTGCAGTGAACAGCTTTTTGTTGCGCGCTAACCAGTCAGCAGAAAGACCATACATGATTACAATCAATCCATTTATAATGTATAGATAAATGATAAGGGAATAGGGGTTCTTAAGGGGTTGGACAGGCTATATGCAGGAAGATTGTTCCCGATGTTGGGGAGGTCCAGAACAAGGGGTCACAGTTTAAGGATAAGGGGGAATTCCTTTAGGACCGAGATGAGGAAAACACAGAGAGTGGCGAGTCTCTGGAATTCTCTGCCACAGAAGGTAGGTGAGGCCAGTTAATTGGCTATATTTAAGAGGGAGTTAAGGGCCTGTCCTACAAGCATGCAACTCCATGCGATGAGCGTGACCTAACGTGGTCGCTTGAGCCGTCTGGCGTCGCGGGGCCGGTCCCACTTCGATAGCCGGAGCCGTGCGGAATTGTGCGGAGTTCGTCCCAACATCGCGCGGGGCTCCGAAAAACTGACTTTGTTCAAAAATTCCGCGTGGCAACGGCTTGTTGGCTCGCAGTCGCCTCGACGCATTACACACCGTCTCGACGTCATGCCTCCGTGACCCTCTCTGTAGGTGCCTTCGTGACCCTCTATGTGTGTGGCTCCGTGGCCCTCTCTGTGTGTGCCCCTCTCTGTGTGCCCCTCTCTGTCCTGGCGAACTTACCTTAAGACTTCACTCCAAGTTCGCCTCATTTTGCGCCGTGTTGCGCCACTCACCCGACCTCCGCGCGGCCCTCGCTGCCGGTTTGGTCGCGCTTGCCGCATTCAGGCGCATGCTGGTGGGAACGGCCCTGTACAGGGGATCGCCCGACCTCCGCGCTGCCCCCGCTTCTAGTTTGATCGCGCTCATCGCATGGAGTTGCATGCTTGTAGGACAGGCCCTTTAGATGTGGCCCTTGTGGCTAAAGGGATCAGGGGGTATGGAGAGAAGGCATGTACAGGATACTGAGTTGGATGATCAGCCGTGATCATATTGAATGGTGGTGCAGGCTCGAAGGGCCGAATGGCCTACTCCTGCACCTATGTTCGATGTTTCTATGAATAACGTTTATGTAAAGCCAGCACAGTCCGGCTTTTTGCAAAGGATAGTCCGAGAGACATCAAAGAGGTATATAGTTCAGCACTGCTCTCTGGATGTGGTAGGATGATTCAGTTGGACTTCTTCCAGTTCTTCAACATTCTTCTAGGTATGCCAGCATCTAAGTGTGATTTAGCCTTCATCCTGTGGAATAAATATGGTGATAGGTGGGGTAATTTCAGCCCATAAACACTTTCGTTTAGTTTAAAGATACAGCGCGGAAACAGGCCCTTCAGCCCACCGAGTCTGCGCCGACCAGCGATCACCCCGAACGCTAACATTATCCTACACACGCCACTAGGGACAATTTTTACTGATGCCAATTAACCTACAAACCTGTCCGTCTATGGAGTGTGGGAGGAAACCGGAGCACCTGGAGGAAACCCATGCCGGTCACGGGGAGAACGTACAAAGTTCGTACAGGCAGCACCTGCAGTCAGGATCAAACCCGGGTCTCTGGCGCTGGAAGGCAGCAGGTCCACTGCTGCGACACTGTGCCTTTAGTTAGAAAAAAAATCAAAAACATCGATTATCAGCACTTGGTAATCGCTGAGAACATTTTGAGTCACTTGTTTCATTTCTAATGAGTTCTGTGCAATTGAACTAGAAAGTGACAAACCACAGTGGCTCTGTGTAATGATATTCCTGGTGAGGAATGTGTAGCCACAGACTAGGGCTTTCTGCAAGGTCACAAACACAATTGTTTTTCTCCAGCGTTGGATTTGCATCAACACCATGTAGCTGAGATTATGCAACAAATTTCCATTCCGCAGATGTCATTTGCTTTCCATTTTTCTTTTCAATGTCAAAGAAAGCTGGCGAGAGCTTTTTGTTCTGTGATGTTTCTTTCATTTCTGGAAGCACAGCTCAGGCTGGTGTATTTGTCAAGCTGTTGTTGAAAGCAAAATCCCGACTTATCAGACTTTATCAGTCGGCTTGACGTTTTATTAGCTTCTGACAGGCATTCTGCTGCACGCCAGTTGTCAAATCAGAGCCCTGCAGCTGGTCTATGTATTCAGATGGCTACATCAGATACTAAAGAACAGCTTGTTGTAAATGGATTGTGTAGGGGTGAGGGGCAGCGGGGGGATGGGAAGCAATCTGGAGCAGGGTGGGGGTAGGGGACAATCTAACAGAAGCTGCCCTTTAGAAAGCTCAACCCAGCCTGTAATGCGACTGCCGCGATTAATCGGCAAAATAGTGCGGTTGGCTGGTAGCTGTGCAGTTGTCGACTGGAAACTGCACACGAGAAATACCTGACTCCATCTGTCCTCTATTACTCCTTGTTCCATCCACCCAAGGCCCATTTTTCATTTTAAGTGCATGGTAGTCCGGTTGCCTGCTTTCTTTGATATCCGAGGCTTTTGCACATGATATTGCATTAACACTTCATCCATAAATCGGAATCCCTTTGCGTGTTTTATGTTGAAGTATTCCAGCTCATGAGTCCCAAGTGGGTGCATTTTCCAAACCACCTTAATGAATGACCCAACCAAACGGAGCTTTATTACCTGCCAGCTGGGGAGGAAGGTTTACTGATATTGTACAGTGTCCAGCTGGAAACACTATAGAGTGCATTCAGGTGGATGTCTGTACGAGAGGAAGAGAAATGAACTGAAATCCCTTCAGCCCACTCATCAGCATTCTACACCACCTCACTACACAGTGGTTTTCACAGGTAATGAGGTCTGGCATGACTCTCCCCATTGTTTTCCAGCGATAAGATAGTTGTCACTGAGAAATGAACTTTTATTAACTGTTTTGTTTTACTCCATTTTAACAAAATTGACAACACTGTCAGTGCCAAAGCAATCAAAACACCTCAGACATGGATTTTTGCAAGTCTTTGCTCTAGGATATGAATCTTTCCCAACCCTTGGGGCAACTAATTAAGATTAACCGAGGGGGAGTCACAGGGAGCTTTATCCAATATAAGCAGCTGGCACTCAAGGCTTATAGCAATCAAGCTCATTTATAAAATACCCATAACTATTCCTTTTGATCGTTTTTTTGCTTAAAAAAAAAACTGGTGATGCTGGAAATGATGAGCAATTGAGATCTCGACAGATCTGAGGATTGAATGAGACTCAAGATTTCAAAGGTTTTCCTATACATTTTATATTTCCAGCAATCAAATATTCTTCAGATTTTGTGCGGAGTCATTCAAGAGATACAGTCTAGCGTGTTAAAACATGAGCTGCATGCAACAAAGAGGCTTGTGAAAAGAACCTGTCATCCTACAGCATAAGAATCAGGAAGATCATTTGAGGGGGCCCAAATTAATATCTTAACATTCCTATCATGTATGATTCAGATTCACTGAAAATGTTGTTGGCATGCAGAAATGATAACGTCTTTACAGCACTCAATTTAGATCCAGGTTAATTATGTAAAACATTTATGTTATGTTGTTACAAAAATGAAATGGAACTACATTGTTGTAAATGAACTATTCGTACCTATTCTTCTGCATAGATCACTAGTGAACTTTCATCATGCATAGAAAACAAATATCGTATTGCTTGACACCAATTTGTTTCACTGACTACTTGACATGCAGGCAGCTGGCAACCTCAGCTCTTTCTGCCCATCTTTAATTCCCATTGAAAAGATGGTAGTGAGTCACTGCTTTAATCCACTGCAATCCTTCTAGTGGGGTGAAAGTTGCAAAATTGAGATGCAGTGACAATGAAGGAACAGTGATGTATTACCAAGTAGGCTCGGTGTGTGACTTGGAGGAGATTCTGCAGATGCTGCTCTTCCCCTAACCATAGGGAAGGTTGGAATTGGCCGAAATTGGGATGGTAGGAATGTACAAATTCCTACACTGGCAATTTAAGAATTCCATCCTGCCAGACATTGTCTGCCATGGTCTGCCCCACAACCAGGCTGAATGAAAACGGATGCTCTATGTTTGAGATCACACACAATACCAGTGATCAAAAATTATCAACCATTTTTTTCCTTCTGTGATCTCTAAGAATGCTTAGATCCTGATCCAGATTCAGTCCAATTCCCAGGCTTCCTCTGGTGCTATTCCATCTGGAAACTCCTAAGGCCAAATCCCTTTTCCTTCCACCAATGTGCAGACCCACTAATGCTGAACCTGGGAAGTCTTGGGACACTGTAGTAGGTAGGATGGTGGGATACACATTGGTCCCTAATTTTCTCTTTGCAATACAGTAAGTAAGGATGAAGATTTCATTGGTGTAAAAAAACTCATTAACAGACCTGTTTTATCCCATCTTTTTTTCATTTATCCTATCCTATGGCTCAGTAAATCTGAACATTATGCAGTTCAGTAGAGTGTATCACTGTATTTCAAACACAAAATAAAAGAATTATATTAACATGAGAAATGAAGTAAGCATTTAGTTTCTTGGGCCTGTTCTGTCATTCAATGATATTGTTACTGATTTTTTGACAACTTAAAGCTGCACAGTGGCGCAGTGGTAGAGTTGCTGACTTACAGCACCAGACCTGATTCGATCTTGACTACGGGTCTTATCTGCACAGGGTTTTCTCTAAGTCCTCCAGTTTCCTCCCACACTCCAAAGTCGTATTGGTTTGTAAGTTAATTGGCTTCAGTAAAAAATTGTAAATTGTCCATAGTGTGCAGAATATTGGTCGTGCACGAGGTGAACGCTGGTCAGTGTGGACTCAGTGAGCTGAATGGCCTGTTTCCGCACTGTATCTCTAAAGACTAAAGCAAAAATTTCACATTTAATGCCTTTGCTCCATTGTTACTAATGGTTTGGTTAATAAAAAATCAATGCCAGTGGTGGCCACTTTGCGCTAGTTATTTGAAGGCACTGTCCATGTAGTCCACCTTACCTGCCTTTTCATATAAGACCTGGATTTATTTTCTTCTTTTAGCATTGCTCCATTCCTTCATGAAAGCTACAAATGAAAATGTTTCTATCAACTTCCAGGCAATGTATTTTACATAAATACAACACACAGTAGAAAACCAATTCTTCTCAACTCCCTTTGGTTCTTTCACTGATTATATTCAAACTATGTCCTTGGATAATGATTCTTAACACCAGGAAACAATTTCCCCTCATTTATTCTATCAAAACTCATAATTTCAATCACACTGTAATTCAAAGAAGAATCAAATACTAAATTAATTTCAAACAATGCAGTTTTAAGCAGAGGCGTGTAATAAACCGGCAACAACAGCAAACGCCACATTATTAAGGCATAAGGAACTGAATCTGTTTGGGAGACTGCCGGCATACTTAGGGGGCAGGGACAGCACGGTGGCGCAGAGGTAGAGCTACTGCTTACAGCGCCAGAGACCCGGGTTCAATCCAGACTATAGGTGCTGTCTGTATGGAGTTTGTACATTCTCCCCGTGATCTCCATGGGTTTTCTCCGAGATCTTCGTTTCCTTCCACACTCCAACGAAGTACAGGTTTGAAGGTTGATTGGCTTGGTATAAATGTAAAATGTAAAATTATCCCTAGTGTGTGTAGGATAGTGTTAATATGCGGGGATCACTGGTTAATGCAGGGTTACACAAAAAGCTGGAGAAACTCAGCGGGTGCAGCAGCATCTAAGGAGCGAAGGAGATAGGCGACGTTTCGGGTCGAGACCCTTCTTCAGACCCACATCCCCAACCACTGGTTAATGCAGCCTCGGTGGGCCAAAGGGCCTGTGTCTGTGATGTATCTGTATCTCTAAAACTAAAAACAGAATGATGTTTGGCTGAATCTTGCTCGTCCTGCTTTGCTGCTCATTAGGCTAAATTAGATAGAAAGATGGAGGGCATATTAAAAAAAAAATCTTTAATCAGTTTTTACTTGTGCCGTTAAGTCTGTTGTTCAGTGATTCACCACAGCATGGGGTCAATGATCTGCCACAGTTTGTCTTCCTGCCGGTTTCATCATTCTAATTACAATGATTTATTTGGTGGGAGTGGTTGGTAAATTTACTGGCCACAGGATCACTATTTCATATGTGTGAAATGCTCCTAATAGTCTGCAGACATACTGAGGGTTTTTTTATTCAATGGATTGGGAGCCTGTAACCTAAAAATAACAAAAAAGTAATAAAGCCTAGATATTACGTAAATATAGTAATGCACCCTACATAGAATATATATTTTTGATTTTGATTGATTGGATGAAATGCAGGTCAAAATAAATGAACTATCAGCAGGTGTTAGAAGTGATATGACCATTTTCCACAATCATCCAAAGCTAAAACCAATCTTGATGTAATTTATAATTTTATTTCCACTGATGTTGTTGTTGATATGTTGTTAATGCACCTCTCTTTCTTTCTCCTTCAACTCTTCAGTGAATATATTCTACTCTATAATGTTCGATTCTCAGTTCCGAACTTCCTGTAACCATATCACAGCAATATGTTCAATATTTGTTAATTTGCAACATATTGAATAATATCAGCTCTGTTCTTTTATGGACATCATGTGCATAGCTGTACAGGTGGTTGAACTTCCTTTATTAACAGTTCCTCTTGTATCAACCGTAGCCAATCCCTTTATTGTCCTGTTCTCCAACGGTTTCTTCCCTTGATATTCATGTCATCTGGATTGGTCTGTCATTAATCCATCGGGTTGGTGGGTAAAATTGAAGTGCATAGTATTAGGGTAATGGATTGGCATGGACTGACAATTGGTTAACAAACGGAAAAAAACATCATTATTGGGGCAGTAGTTGATAACTTGTGAGGTACAGTAGGAATCAATGCTTAATTCCTCTGTTTGGGAGACTGCCGGCATACTTAGGGAGCAGGGACTCTCGTCGCAGCGGTCTCTGCAGTCCGTCTGTCTTTTTTTTTGTCTCGTTTGAGTGTAGTTAGTGTTTTGTTTTAATTAATTTTTTAGCTGGATATGTGTGTGGGGGGGTGGGGGGCGGGGTGGGGGAAACTGTTAAAATCTTTTCCCTGTACGGAGGACCCCACCTTTCCTCTGTCGGGTCTCCGTTGCTGTTGGGGCCTAGCACCGTGAAGCGGCCTCCAACAGGACCTGGGGCTCCAGTCGCAGAGCCTGCAGACTACTCACCGTCGTGGAGCTGGCCGTGATAGGAACGGGAGGAGCTGTGGTGGCACGCTGCTGCCCGATCCCAGAGATTCGGAGGCTTCAGCTGCAGGCCGGTGGATGGTGACACCGGGAGCTTGCGGGTCCCTGGTGGGAGACTGTTTTTCGGAGCTCCCCCGGCGGCAACTTCTCCCGCCCGAGTTGCGGGGTTGAAAATGACCTGGAGCGGGGCCTTACATCGACCGGCGCGGCTAAAACGGCCGTGGGACTTGCTAGCACCCGCCGGGGGCTCTAACATCAAGACCCGGAGTGGGCCCTTGCATCGCCTGGCACGGCCTGAATGGCCGCGGGACTTATTTATCATCGCCCGCCGCGGGGCTTTGACTCTGACATCGGGAGGAGAATGGGGAGTGCAGGGGAGAGATAAGACTTTGCCTTCCATCACAGTGAGGAGGAGATTCACTGTGATGGATGTTTGTGTAAATTGTGTTGTGTCTTGGTTCTTTTCTTGTTTGTATGACTGCAGAAACTAAATTTCGTTTGAAGCTCGATGAGGTTCAAATGACAATAAACGGTATTGTATTGTATTGTATTAAGCATTTGCCATTCATAATGTATATCAATGATTTTGATAAGGGAACAAAATGTAGTGTCTTAAAGTTTCTTAATCACATCAAATTTGGTGTGACAGTGAGTAGTTAGTTAGTTAGTAATCACATGTACCGAGGTATAGTGTAAAGCATTTGTTGCATGCTAACAAGTCAGGGAAAGACAATACATGATTACAATCGAGCCATTCACTGTATATGTAGGAATAGAGGTTTAAAAGTGTGGAGCGATTGTAATGTGTGATTGAAGATCCCCTTCTGTGACTTGTACACAAATAGCTGCCTGTGTTGAGCGCCAAAAAGACAATGCAACTTAGACAAATAGAGAAAATGGCAAAAAACTTGGCTGATGAATTATAAGGTGGAGACTAATGCAAAGTCATCCACTTTGGTATAAAAAACAAAGGCACAAAAATAACTTAAATGGTGTTAAATGAATAAGTTTTGATGTGCAAGGAAACTTTGATGTTCTTGATTAATCCTCTGTGAAAATATATATGCTCTGCAATAATTTAAGGCAGCAACTGGGATCTTGGTTTTCAGAGAGAAAGTTTTAAAGTGTTTTTTAAGAAGTTTTTAAGAAGAAGAATGGCTTGCTACAATTATACAGGGCTTACTAAGACCACACTTGGAGTATTGTGTGCACTTTAAGTTTCCTTACCAAAGAAAGGATATACCTGCTTTGGGAGAAACTCCATGGAGGTTTATGATATTAATTCCTGGGTTGGTGGGAAAATAGATCAGGTTAGTATTCACTACAGATAAGAAAAATGAGTGGAGATCTAATTGAAATGTGCAAAATTCTGACAGGCCGAGATAGATTAGATGTGAGAACATGTTTCCCCTGGATTGGATGGTTAGAATGAGGAGTCAGATTCTCAGGTTACAGGGGAAGAGTTTCAGACTGAATTGAGATATTTCTTCACAAAAGATGGTGAATCTGAAGAACTCATTACTGCAAAACACAGTTATTGACAGGGACAAGGTTGCTGAATATAATCAAGAAGGAAATTGATAAACTTCTGAATAGAAAAAGCATCAAGGTTTAAAGTAAGAGAGCAGCAAAATGTTATCCAGATGGATGAACAACATTGAAAGGCAGAGCTGGCTTGCAGGGTCAAATGACTTTTTCCCTCATACTGTATATGTTGCTTTACCTTTGGGCTTGAAACATAGCCCACATTATCAGAGTGTATTCTTCAAAAGTACCTAATTGGTTGTAAAAACCCGAGATTATGAGAAATGAAATTGAAACATGATTTATTTTCCTGTACATTGACGTTTGTTTAATTTCTTCAATCCCACGTGTGCAGGGATCTTAAAAGGGTGAAATATTGTGCAGAGATAAGGAGAGGCAAGACAAAGGATGAAATTTGGAATTAGCAATGTTGACCTAGGAGTCAGCTTAAGCCAGCAATGTTTTGGTCATGGAAAGAAAAAACAGAGTTACTGTAACATTTCTGAAGCAGGTTCTTTGAATTGAAATGTTAACACTGTTTCTCTTTCTATTGATGCTGCCTGTCCTACTGGGCGCTTCCAACATTTTCTGGTATTGCTTCAGATTTCCAGTTCTGCAGCTTTTTGATCATTTATTGGCATGGAACTATTTCATATTATTGAGCAGCATAGAAACATAGAAACATAGAAATTAGGTGCAGGAGTAGGCCATTCGGCCCTTCGAGCCTGCACCGCCATTCAATATGATCATGGCTGATCATCCAACTCCAGCAAAAGTAGACAAGGTAACTTCTCAGGCTGAGACCATCCAAAGAAAAACATCATACTTGCCAAATTAATGCTATTGTACTCGCTTGTAAGCTATTTGCCCCATATGCCAAAACTAATCCCAACTGTTTTGCCTATATATATGTGATTTGGTGTCACAACCATATGACGGTAATGCCCCTTCAAGCTCATTTCCCCTGGCTTTCATTGTCAAACACAAAATCCTGCAATCACATCTTCCTCAGCATTACAAATCACAGTATCAGCAGCACTTCCAGTAAAAGCTAGATTAATTTAAAGCAACATCAAAGCAACATTTCCTATCTCTGTCATGTAGGAAGTTGGCATTGAGCAAAGCTGACTCAAAGTAAGTAAAGGAAATATATATTTTTTTAATTCAGATGGATATTGAACAAAAAGACATTCAAAAAGTACAATAATGATGCAGCACAGAATACAAGACTTTTCTTAATTACATTCTTTTTTTTTTATCAATCTACACACAATACCCCATAATAAAAAAGCAAAAACAGCTTCAATTCAATTCAATGTCATTGCACAAATACAAGTATAGATACACCGAAATGTAGTTTAGCGTCGTAGTGATAGCAATATAGAAAATAAATACAGAATGCAGACAATGTGGACGAAGAGACTGGAGAAATCTATCGGCGGGACTCCGAGTTAAGCAGTGTGATGTGGTTATTGTAGAAGCTGTTCCTCATCCTACTAGTGCGGGACCTGAGGCCCCTGTACCGCCTCCCTGATGGTAGGAGGGCAAACAGTCCATGGTTAGGGTGTGAGGGGTCCTTGATGATCTTCCCGGCCTGTTTCAGACACCGTTTTCGGTGGAGGGCCTCCATGGCAGGGAGCGGGGCACCGATGATGTACTGGGCGGTTTTCACCACCCGTTCTAGTGCCTTCCTATCTGCCATGGTGCAACTGCTGTACCATACCGTAAAGCAGGTGGTCAGGATGCTTTCGATGGTACAGTGGTAAAAGGTGGGCTTTTTTGAGTCTTTTTGATCAGCTTGGAGATGTTGAGGGACCAGGACAGATCCTCCGAGATGTGTACCCCGAGGAATTTGTAGTTGGAGACCCGCTCCACCTCCGTCCCATTGATACGGATGGGAGTGTGTCTGCCCCCTCTGTTCTTCCTAAAGTCAACAATGATTTCCTTTGTCTTCTGGGAGTTGAGGATGTTTAGAAATGTTTGCCAAGTAATTAAAAGAAATAACTGAAATATCACATTTACATAAATATTCAGACACTTTACTCAGTATTTTGTTGAGGCACCCTTGGCAGCAATTACAGCCTCAAGTCTTCTTGGGTGTGATGCTACAAGCTTGGCACGCCTGTATTTGGGTAATTTCTCCCATTCTTCTCTGCAGGTCCTCTCAAGCTCTGTCAGGTTGGATGTGGAGTGTCGATGCACAGCTATTTTCAGGTCCCTCCAGAGATGTTCGATCGGGTTCAAGTCCGGGCTCTGGCTGGGCCACTCAATGACATTCACAGACTTGTCACGAAGCCACTCCTGCATTGTCTTATCTGTGTGATTAGGGTCATTGTCCTGTTGGAAGGTGAACCTCCACCCCAGTCTGAGGTCCAGAACTCTCTAGAGCAGGTTTTCATCAAGGATCTCTCTGTACTTTGCTCCGTTCATCTTTCCCTCGATCCTGACTTGTCTCCCGATTCCTGCCACTGAAAAACATCCCCACAGCATGATGCTGCCACCACCATGCTTCACTGTAGGTATTGTATTAGCCAAGTGATGAGCAATGTCTGGTTTCCTCCAGACATGACGCTCGGCATTCAGGCCAAAGAGATCAATCTTGGTTTCAACAGAACAGGGAATCTTGTTTCTCATGGTCTGAGAGTCCTTTAGGGCAAACTCCAAGCGGGCTGTCATATGCCTTTTACTGAGGAGTGGCTTCCATCTGGCCACTCTACCATAAAGGCCTGATTGGTGGAGTGCTACAGATATAGTTGTTCTTCTGGAAGGTTCTGCCATTTCCACAGAGGAACACTGGAGCTCTGTCAGAGTGACCATCGGGTTCTTGGTCACCTCCCTGACCAAGGCCCTTCTCCCCCAATTGTTCAGTTTGGCCGGGCGGCCAGCTCTATGAAGAGTCCTGGTGGTTCCAAAGATTTTTTATTTAAGAATGACAGAGGCCACTGTGCTTTTCTCGACCTGCAATGCTGCAGAAGTTGTTTTATACCCTTCCACAGATCTGTGACTCAACACAATCCTGTCTCAGATGTCTATGAACAATTCCTTCATCTTCATGGCTTGATCTTTGCTCTGACATGCACTGTCAATTGTGGGACCTTATATTGACAGGTGTGTGCCTTTCCAAATCATGTCCAATCAATTTAAATTACCACTGGTGGACTCCAATCAAGTTGTAGAAACATCTCAAGGATAATTAATAGAAACAGGATGAACCTAAGCTCAATTTTGAGTGTCATAGCAAAGGGTCTGAATACTTATGTAAATTTGATATTTTGGTTATTTTTTTTACTTCTGAGTCACGTGAGTGATTCCGTACAGAACACCGTCTAGGCCGCATGCGCGTCAATACGTCAGCCGCTCTGGCGCAAGCACCAGACTGGCAGAACAGAGCTCCTGCCAGCGGTAAGTTAAACCTAGAGGTAAGTTCGTTTTTTACTTTCCAGGTTTTTTCAGGCAGGAGCCTCTCTTCACAGAGGTTTTCCTGCCTGTTTCGCAGCCCGACGAGTGTACCGGTTATGAACTGAGGGAAAACCCAGTCCGACCGCGGAAGCGGATAACCATCAAAAAGATCGGGTTGCGAGATAAGGAGCCGCTAACAAGGCAGTCAGCGGCTCCCAGCCTGCGGGGATGCCGTGGAACGGCAAGGAAATAATGCCAGAGTCACTGACAGTGCGGTCAGTGGCTCACAGATGTTGGTCCCCAGGCAAGGAATAAAATGGGACTCTATTTGGACTCAGATGAATCGGGCTACAAAGGGTTCTCTTAATAATAAAATTTATGGCAAGAGATTGTAGTTAGTAGCAACCTGTTATAAAACTGAGTTTTATTTTCATCAAGAGTAATTGGCAATATAGCAGCTGTGTTTCATAGAAACATAGAAACATAGAAATTAGGTGCAGAAGTAGGCCATTCGGCCCTTCGAGCCTGCACCGCCATTCAATATGATAATGGCTGATCATCCAACTCAGTATCCCGTACCTGCCTTCTCTCCATACCCTCTGATCCCCTTAGCCACAAGGGCCACATCTAACTCCCTCTTAAATATAGCCGATGAACTGGCCTCAACTACCCTCTGTGGCAGAGAGTTCCAGAGACCCACCACTCTCTGTGTGAAAAAAGTCATTCTCATCTCAGTCCTAAAGGATTTCCCCCTTATCCTTAAGCTGTGACCCCTTGTCCTGGACCTCCCCAATATCGGGAACAATCTTCCTGCATCTAGCCTGTGCAACCACTTAAGAATTTTGTAAGTTTCTATAAGATCGCCTCTCAATCTCCTAAATTCCTAGAGAGTATAAACCAAGTCTATGCTGTCTTTATTCATAAGACAGTCCTGACATCCCAGGAATCAGTCTGGTGAACCTTCTCTGCACTCCCTCTATGGCAATAATGTCCTTCCTCAGATTTGGAGACCAGAACTGTACGCAATACTCCAGGTGTGGTCTCACCGAGACCCTATACAACTGAAGTAGAACCTCCCTGCTCCTATACTCAAATCCTTTTGCTATGAAAGCTAACATACCATTCGCTTTCTTCACTGCCTGCTGCACCTGCATGCCTACTTTCAATGACTGGTGTACCATGACACCCAGGTTGCGCTGTATCTCCCCTTTTCCTAATCGGCCTCCATTTAGATAATAGTCTGTTTTCCTATTTTTGCCACCAAAGTGGATAACCTCACATTTATCCACATTATACTGCATCTGCCAAACATTTTCCCACTCACCCAGCCTATCCAAGTCACCTTGCAGTCTCCTAGCATCCTTCTCACAGCTAACACTGCCCCCCAGCTTAGTGTCATCCGCAAACTTGGAGATATTGCCTTCAATTCCCTCATCCAGATCATTTCATTTCGGAGTCACGTGAGTGACTTCGTGAAGAACCCGCCAGGCACGCATGCGCGACATATCGTCGACGCGCGTGCGAGCGACGGGCAGGGAGGAGCGCTGCTCCTCTACTGCTGGGACCTGCAGGTAAGTGGAAAACTAACCCACCGTCCGTTTTTTCTTTACAGAGACTCTGTTTTCAGAGTGCTCCAGGCCGCTTCGACACTGACTGCGGACCGCGGAATGCGGGCAGTCAGCGGCGGCTCTAACTCATGGAGTCGGGGAGAGCCCGTTGACCCAGGTGGGTCCGGGTTCACACTCGCCGGCGGAGGACGGCAGAGGCAGCCGACTCTACGCCGCAGCCCGCAGGTCGCGGGCTGGCAGCATTTCTAAGTGAGTGGGGCTTGCAGGCTCGCCGTGTGCAGTGAGCAACGGCAGAGCAACCGCCCGATTTTACACCGCAGCCCGCAAGGATACTGCGGGCTGTCGGCATTTATATTGAAGTAGGGGCTTGCAGACTCGTCGTGTGCAGTAAGCAACGGCAGAGCACAGCCCAATTTTACACCGCAGCCCGCAAGGATACTGCGGGCTGTCGGCATTTATATTGAAGTAGGGGCTTGCAGACTCGCCGTGTGCAGTAAGCAACGGCAGAGCACAGCCCAATTTTACACCGCAGCCCGCAAGGATACTGCGGGCTGTCGGCATTTATATTGAAGTAGGGGCTTGCAGGCTCGCCATTCGCGGTTAGCAATGGCAGAGCAGCAGCCCGACTTACACCGCAGCCCACAGGATACTGCGGGCTGTCGGCATTAACTCAGAGTAAGGGGTTAGCCCCAACTCAACTCTACACAGCCTACATTATCCCAGTGCTGTAATTAAGAGGGAATGGAGTTGCAGCCATTATCATGTTGTTCTAAGCCCAACTTATTTTTACAATGGGGCAGCTCGTTGACCCTGTGGGGTCCGGGCTCAACACTCACCATTGCACAGCAATGGCAGAACGACAGCACCCATCTGTACCGCAGCCCGCAAGGTCTGTGGGCTGTCGGTTCACATACCCGGGGGCTAGCCCGTAGAGCGCGGCTCACCACCAGCCCTTCATAAGGGCCACTCAGGTAAGTACAGGCAACCTTGAGCTGGTTGTCCCTGCTGTGTTGAATTGTGTTTTCTCCAACAGGGACATGGATAAGAGAAGTACAGGCTGCAGGACTTCCGAAAGGAGTCGTCGGCCATTATTCCCGGAGCTCTCTACAACGACAGCACCCGCTAGACGGGCCGGGAAAAAGGCGCAAAAGTCGGGGAGCCCTGTGACTACAGGACCCGACCCACCGACACAGCTGTGTACAAGCGGGATACCCGCAGAGCAGGAAGTCGGTACGGCGCCGGAGCAGGTAGACCCTGACTCCATTTTTTCACTATCGCCAACAGGAAGAGAATCGTTGGCTGATATGAGCAAACGGGTTTCACGTGCTGCTGCATGGCCCTTCTCCCCGAGCCCTCGTGAAAGAGCCAGGGATAGAGCTCAACAACAAAGCCCTTTTAGGGCAGGAATTTCACCAGAGACCGCTAGATTGCGGACTGGTGGTTTACCGAGACCCGAGTCCACTGGCAGACCAGGGAGGGCCAGTGTAGACTCAACACCTAGTTGGACAAGGTGGAGTCATACAGGTGGAGTCTCGCCACGGTCACCGCACTCCCCAATAGCGGCAGGACGGGACCGTACGCCGCCTGAGTCCAGGAGAAGGACAGGTGGCAAGCCCGCGCGGATGTCGGGTCACCATGCCGCGGCGTCAGGTGCCGACTTCACACCGCATATGCCCTTTGAGGCAGTCGGGCCTAGCTCATCCAAGGAGGCGAATGAGCAGATCCGCACGGGAGTCGTACAGCTCCAGCAGCGACTTTTCGTCATGGCACCGAGATTACCTCGATGAGGTACGGGCCGATGATATGAGCCTCAGGAGTTCCTACGGGCATGAGGGCTCTGACCTCCCATTTACGCACGATGAAGGGCGCATTGAACGGATGGAGAGGATGATGGAACGGATCCTGCAGCAAAATCAATGGCAGGAAATGTCCAGTTCCAGGGGCTTTTGGATATATCCCCATCGTCAATGGGTAGCATGAGGCAACCAGGAGAAGAGGATATCTTGGTACACGAACCAGTGGCACCTGAGGTTCCTCAGGAAGAACTTTTGGACGTGGCAGCCAAGTTTGCGTTACCCGAATCATCGGGACAACCTCTCAAAACTAAACTGGCCGCTACCATTGATTTCCTCACCAACCAACAGCTACAGGATGAGGTCCTTGCGGAGGCCATGAATGGGTACAAGGCACCGAGTAATTGTAACTCACTCAATGTACCTATTGCAAACATGCCTATTTGGAGCAATATAAGCCCGGGCATAAGAGCACAGGAAGTAAAAATTACAGAAAATCCTTAAACTGCTCACATCTGGGATTACCGCTTTTGCGAGGTCGGTGGACGGGATGGACTTGAACACCGAACAGGAGGATGCTCTTGAATTATTACGTAACACGCAATACGAAATAAATGCGTTTCGAAAAAGTACCATCAAGCTCACGCTAAATCCCAAATTTGCGGGGCTACGCAGAGCATCTCCAACACCACCACCCAGACAACTATTCGGGGAAGACCTTCTGAAGCAGGTCAAGGATTCAGACGACCATGCCAAGACAGTGGGTCTTACGAGGTCGCACACCTTGACCAGACAAACGGCCAGGAAACTCCATATTCCAGGCCACGGGGTCAAACCGGAAGGCCAGCAAGGACCTACATACCGGCGCCTCCAGATGTGAGTCAACGCCCACCATTCCTGGAGCTGCCCGCAACGTCGGCAGCACCCGCTCTGCGGGTCGGGATAAAAACACGGAAATCAGGGGAGCCCTGCGCAGTCAGGACCCGATTCTCCACCACGACTGACCATGGTGCCGTAAGTGGTAGGAGCACCGCGCAGGAGCAGGGTAGGTAAGACCCTGACTCCCTACCTCTGTCACTTAACCATAGCGACAGTGGAGCAAAGCTGCGTAACGTGTTATATTCTTGGCACGTTCTCTCTCCCCAAATATGCAGGTCACCAGAGAGAGGACCAGGGGAAGTATCGCACAGCAGTCGGTAAACCCGCCATAGAGCCGGGGTCGACTTCCACCGGAGCAGGCCACCAGATCGTGGACCGGTGAAGGATTGAGGCCTGGGTCTGTAGGACCACATGTGCGGCCGGCACAGACTCAGCACCGAGGGAGCCTGCCTGGTTGCAGGTCGGTGTAGTCTCATCTCGGTCACCGCACCCCCCTTTAGCGGCAGGACGTGACCGAACGACGCTTTGTCCCAAAGGAGGACACAGACTCAGCACCGAGGGAGCCTGCCTGGTTGCAGGTCGGTGTAGTCTCATCTCGGTCACCGCACCCCCTTGTAATGGAGGACGTGACCGAACGTCGCCTTTGGAGGACAGGCGGCAAGCCCGCGCGGACGTCGGGGTACCACACTTTGGCGGCCGGGACCGACTCATCACCGCTATCATGTCTTATCAGACCAGCGGGCCGCTTCCGTCTGGAAGACGGCGGAGCAGCGGCAGGTCCGCGCGGGAGTCGCTTAGCCACGCAGGAGCGGCAGGCAGCGACATCCTGTCTTGGCACCCTTGTCATCACCTCGACGAGGTGTGGGGCAATGACAGAAGCCTCAGAGATTCTCCAGAACCTGAGGAAGTCGACTTATTGTCCGCAGATGCGGCAGTGGTCGCATGGCTCGGATGAAGCGCATGATGGAGCGTATCCTAGAGCACAGTCTCTGCAGCTGGACCAGATGTCCTTCAGTTCTGGAGGAACCTGTAGTACCTGAGGAAACCCAGGAGAAACTGCAGAATGTGGTCTCCAAGTGTGGCGATGGATGAGTTCTCGCTACATTGGGGGAAATGGATTTCTATGCTTTTCCCATTCTGCCTCATCAGACAGGTGTTGCAGAAAATGTACCCAGGTCTGGAACATACAGGACCATGGACGTCATATAGATCGTGCAGAGAAAGTCCACTGGGAAGCACTACCTCACCTACACAGGATATGAGAGGTTTTTGTAGTTGGACCTAGACCACCTACATATCTGCTACGATCTCCAATGTGCTGGCATCCTCACGGGTCTTCATTATGATGAGCCCTCAGTTACAGTGCTGCATACAGTGCCAGTAGTGCACTGTCATCCTAGCTCAACATTGGAGTGGGATCTCACCAGCTGGTATCCAAACTACGAGGGATATGTTCTATCCATCCCTTCCCGACCACGATATAATATCTGAGAGATTAGGGTGGTGTTGACCCTACTCAGGAGGTGGTCGCTTATGACGGAGGTACCACTGGACTTACTCACCTTTAAAAGTGGTGATGGTAATAGCACTGAATACAGCACAACGGGTCCAGACTCTACAGGAATTAAACCTGGATAGAATGATCGACCCATAAAAAAGTAACTTCTTTATGAAAGAGTTACTTAAACTATACAGACCTGCGACTACAGGTCTGGAAATGGCCATCAGGAATATGGAGGCGGATCTGTTGTCAGCCATGGAAACCCACGTCACAGGGTGACGGTGCAGACTATCTCCAAATGGCTTAAGGTGGTATTCGATGCAGCAGGTAAGACACTAAACATTTTGAAATGTCATTCTACCAAGACTGCATCCACATCAGGAACGAGGACCATGGAGGTGTTCATGGAGCATGTCCTCACGATAGCGGGCTGGGCCAATGAAACTACATTTCAGTAGGTTTCATAACTAACCTGTGGCCGTTTCCCGCAACGTTACGCACGTTAAGTGCTGTCCCTAAACGTTTGTCCCCGAGTTCAGGGGTTTATTGTTGTATTAACAATAATGTTATTATTTTTCAGCTTGTTCAAGTCTGAAATACGTTAACATACTTCCTCCATCAGTATTACGGCAGTGTGTGAGCATGGACGTGGTCCAGGGCGTGTAATCACAGAGCTTTGAAGTCTTCACGAAGTCAATCACGTGACTCCGAAATGAAATAGTAAGATTGAACGAGAACTTACCAGTTTGAAGTTTGATCTTTATTTTATGAGGAGTTGCGATGAGGGATTTTGTGCCCTCCGCTCCCAACCCTCTACCATAAGATCAACTGGTATATAGAGTCTCTTCAATCTTACTATAACAAGTCATTTCTCTGTTGTTGGTTCTGTGATTCCACACCGCTGCTTTGATGAATGTCGCGCATGCGTGCCTGGCGGGTTCTTCACGAAATCCCTCATCGCAACTCCTCATAAAATAAAGATCAAACTTCAAACTGGTAAGTTCTCGTTCAATCTTACTATTAATGTATATTGTTAATAGCTGGGGTCCCAGCACTGAGCCTTGCAGTACCCCACTAGTCACTGCCTGCCATTGTGAAAACGACCCGTTTACTCCTACTCTTTGCTTCCTGTTTGGCAGCCAGTTCTCTATCCACATCAATACTGAACCCCCAATGCCGTATGCTTTAAGTTTATATACTAATCTCTTATGTGGGACCTTGTCGAAAGCCTTCTGGAAGTCCAGATACACCACATCCACTGGTTCTCCCCTATCCACGCTACTAGTTACATCCTCGAAAAATTCCACAATTTTCAGCTGAGCAAATCAAGGAACTGATATTGTGTAAGTAGCAACCTGTCTATGCTATTGTCAGCTGAAGCTACCTCAGTCAGAATGATTAAAAAAAACAGTATTCAGCATTGCTGAACATGACAATAAACTAATTTGAACTTGAAACTCTCTACAGTAGTGTGGTCGGTCGAATTCAGTTATTACAAACTGATGCTAAGGACTCTAAGGTGATTGGTATTGGTATTGGATAGGTATTGGATCTCAAAGTATTATGAAAGTATGGTTCAATACTACATCAAATATCGACATGTTGGTGCATGTTTATTTACTGATTGCAAAAATATGTAGCACAACAGTGCGGAGAAATACATTCTCGCTACAAAAGGAGGAATGTTCTTCTATGTTTTCCTCAAATTTTTGCCTCATTAGCCGGGTCTTAAAACAGTCAGCAAGACCTTGCTTGGGTTCGTATTGTGTATTACGTATTATGCCTGCTTCATCAGGCATAATGGCACAACGGTATACAGTTATTCCAAAAAACAAAAACTTGCCGTGTGGTTCAGGAGCCCGGCCTTTGCACAATAAAACAATTATTGACTTACACATTTTGAATGGATTGACTTATGCCTCAGGTTGTCACATCAAGCCATGAATGTGATAGGGATAGCACCCAAAAAAGCAGTACATTCCTATTGAGGAGGATCAGATGTGGTTTTGTTTAAATGATAATGTTACTTTTAATACGGTACAGATTACTGACATTTTCCAGTTCATTCTTAAATGGTATTTGACAAAAAATCAGTTATAGAGACACTACAGCTGCAACAAAAGGGAACTACTCTGTCGGGTTCAACCCGGATATCGAGTTGTTAAAGAGATCTTGACACAAGTTCTCCCACTACAAGATTATGCAGTTGGCTATTGAAAATGTGTGAATATCACTTCACCAAGGGGTTCCAGCTACATCCTTAGTTATGACACTAATATCAGCACAACGACGGCAAACATTGCAAATGCTGTGGCTAGATAGGATGGAATTGGCTGCAGGTGCCATTACATTTTACATTCTGGTCTACACAAGCAGAGCAGACCAGGGGTGGCATGATTTAAGATACCCCACGGTCTCACGTCTATGTCATCAAGGCCACCAGAATCCTAAGAAGTGTGGAATCAACATTTTTTATTAATCAACAAACAACTACACAAAGGAAGGTCAGTTCAGACTATTTCAAGGTGGTTGCAGCAGGTTCTGGGTTATGCAGGTATTAACACTGACGATTGTATACCTCATTCCACCAGGTCAGCATCAACGTCAGAGGCCAGGGCAATGGACATGCCCAGCGACCATATCCTTGCGACTGCAGGATGGTCAACAAAATTGTTTTTTAAATTCTTTCCATAGGCCGATCCGGGGTTTTGCCCATTCTGTTTGCGTCCACTTTAGCCTCCCCTGAGTTAAAGGAGTTGCTATTGATTTCTTTATTAACGTAAACCATTAATACATGTGAATCAATATCATGCTAATGCATTTTGATTATTCACTCATCCTGAGTCAATCGATGCAGTGAGACGCCAAGATTTCGATCTGTGGCATGAAATCACAAAGCTTCAAAGTCTTCACGGAATTACGTACCCGCCACGCCCAACCCTCTCTCATAAAGATCATCTGGTAGTTCTCGAGTCACGCATCTTACTATGTCACCGGTGATTGTTTTTTGTGATTTCATACCGTTGCTTTGAAGATTCATGTGCATGCAGCCTTCACGGGGTTCTTCACGTAATCACCAACATAACTCCTCATAAAATCAAGATCAAACTTCAAACTGGTAAGTTCTCATTTAATCTTACTATTTTTAATTACTTTTCAAACATTTCTAAACACCTGTTTTTGCTTCTTCATTCTGGGGTATTGTGTGTAGATTGATGCTTATATTTTAAAAAAATAATCCATATTAAAATAAGGCTGTAATGTAACAATTGGGAAATTGGGAAAAGTGAAGGGGTCTGAATACTTTCTGAATGCACCGTATAATAAAGCCATAAATGATATTGCAAACAAAAGGAAAATAGTTGGCAATGTTTCGTGAAGTGAATAGTAAGTGGAAAATGTACGGTTGGATTTTCCAATCTGATGGGAATGTAATCAGACTTGATGGTTGCCACTGGCAACTTAGCAGGGCTATTATCCTCAATTGGCCATCACTCTTTCTGGTGGACCCTACTAGGACCCTAACGGTTCACTGAAGTATTGGTGGTGAGAATGCTGGCCTCTGCAGGCAGAGGTACAAGCAGCAGCAAGCAATGCAGAGCAAGGGTTCACTGCCCCAGCCTAGGGGAGGAAATTCAACACTTTGATCCAAGTGAAAGAAGTACGTGCTGCTGACATTAGGATCTGAGCAGTGCAACAACATTTGGGTCAGGTGAGCTCTACGACAATACAACCCAATGCCCCTCAGCCCACTATGACTGTGCCAACCGTCATGCCTCTTGAAACTGCACATCTTCTTCTTCTTGCGTATGGCGTGCACAGCCTAAAGTTGTCGGACAACTTGTTCTATTTGATCTTATTTGATTGTGCACGCCAGGTTGATTGCATTCCTGGAAACAGGGCGGACCACGTGAAGGTTGCAATCTCCCACCCCACTGCACATCTGACTGAACATGATCAATTTACTTCTATTCCACCCCCTGCTTTGAGAGGTGGTGGAGGACAATCCCCCCCCCCCCCCCCCCCATGTTTTGTAATCCGGACTTTATCAGATGCTTTCTAAGGGCTGAATCGACCCATTCGCGGGGCCTTTCAGCGCCCAGCACGGCTTATAATCAAACTCCTGCAACGAGGCGATCGAGGCTCCCGATGTTGAACCCCCTGCCGGCTGATGAAAGATCCCGTGAACGGGCTGATTCAAGCCCCACAATTCGGGGCGGACTAAGGTGCTTTTGCTGGAGTTCAGAGTCGTTCTCCAACCAGGTCAGCTCCCGATGTTACCGTGCACAGGGCCCACGGCCGAAGCCTCGCATGCGCGTGCGTGGCCGCAAAGAAATTGTATCCCCCTGCATGTTTTGATAGCGATGTCCATGCCTGCCTGTTGATGTTTGCGGCCAAATGCCTCATAAATGTTGCTGTAGTATATTCCTTCACCACTTCCCCCATTGGCAGGGTCCAGGCACCCACCATTTTCTGAGTAAAAAAAAACTTGCCTCGCGCTTCTCCTTTAAACTTCCCTCTCCCACCTCAAAACTATGTCCTCCAGTATTTGACATTTCCACCCTGGGTAAAAGACTGGCAATTACACCAGTATATTCACAGAACGGAGCCTCAGCAGCTCTTGCTCTTTGAGTGCAGGAAATTGAAAATCTTACTGATCCACTTCACCACTATAACTATTTGCAAGCCTTTGACAAACTGCCTAATGTTGACTTTATAGTTGCTAATAAAAACGCTCTCTTAATTCCAGTATACTTAGCTGAAATGTCTAATCTATCATTTGGTAAATCTACATCGAAGTGGAAAATCTATTATGTGCCCTATAATTAAACTATATCCATCCACTTGCACTGCCACTAACACTACAGTAAACGGAATGAAATGTGTCCTGTGTTTTGACCAGAACTGTTTTACATTATTCTGGTGCTGGTGAAGCCCATATAAATAGTATTCAATTCTCTCCCTGACCTGAAACTCATCTCTGGAACACCTAGACAACAAGGACACCTACGTGAGACTACATTTAGTGACGAAAGCTCCATCCAATACCATTATACAATCCAAACTCATCACCAAAATCCTGGGCATAACAGTCAGCACACCCCTCTTGCTATGGGATCCTCGACTTTCTGACTCCCAAAACAAGATCAGTGAGGATGGGCGATAACACTTCCTCCACAAGAATTCTTAGTGCTCTGCAAGAATGCCTTCACGGTCTCCGACTAAATGTTACAATACAATAGAACTTTATTTATCCCAGGATGGAAACTGATCTGCCAACAGCCATAAGAACACAAAAACACAAAATACATGAAACATTAAATTAAAGTGACGAGTGGAAAGATTGGAGAGGGGGGGGGAGTCAGTCTCAGTCTCAGTCTCAGTCTACCCCATGACTGAAGAGGGAGGGGTTGTACTCTCTAAACACTCACAAATTTAGAGCTGCTAAATTCTGCTCCAACTACATCTACAATTTGGCTGGTGATATCACGATGGTGGGCTGGATCACAAAAAATGATGAGACGGAGTACAGGAAGGAGATAAAGCACTTGCTAACATGGTGTCGGGACAAGATCTCTCTGGATGTTAGTAAGATGAAGGAGCTAGTTATCGTCTTCAGAAAGTGTAGTGGAGTACATGACCCAATTAACACCAATGTTGCCAATGTGGAAATGGTTGAGAGCTTCAAGTTCCTTGAGGTAAATATTACCAATGATTTGTCCTGGACCAACCACATTGAAGCCACTGCCAACAAAGCACATCAACTGCTCTACTGAGACTGGAGACTAAAGAAATTCAGCATGTGCCTGAAAAAATATAGTAGCATAGAAAATATTTGCAGGAGTAGGCCATTTGGCCCTTCGAGCCAGCATCACCATTCAATATGATCATGGCTGATCATCCTAAATAGTACTCCATTCCTGCTTTCTCCCCATATTTCTTGATTCCATTAGCCCTAAGCGCTATCTCTAACTCTCTCTTGAAAACATCCAGTGAATTATCCTCCGCTGCCTTCTGTGGCAGAGAATTCCACAGATTCACAACTCTCTGGGTGAAAACGTTTTTCCTCATTCAGTCCTAAATGGTGAATGGTATTCTTAAACTGTGACCCCTGATTCTAGACTTCCCCAACATTGGGAACATTTTCCCTGCATCTAGCCTGTCCAATCCCTTAAGACTCTTGCAAACCTCTCCAGATGCACCATAGAAAGCATACTGTTAGGTAGTATTGCAGGGTAATTTTTGGCAGGCACAGTGGTGCAGATGGTAGAGACTGTGTCTCACAGTGCCAGATACCTGGGTTTAAACCTGACCACAGGAGCTACCTGGGTGCAGTTTGCATGTTCTCCCCCTGACAATGTAGGTTTCCTCCAGGCGCTCCAATTACCCCCTACATCAAAATTTACCACTGTAAATTGTCCCTATTGTGTAGAATCCAAGGAGAGAATTAAATTAGACCAGATTAGTGCGGGATTAATGTAAATGGGTGGTTGATGACCAGCATTGGCTCAGTTGGCCAAAGGATCTGTTTCCATGCAGATTCTCTCTTTAACTCTATACCCGATCCCTCTCCTGCCATGCACACCTTCACAACACAAGCAAGGAAACATTCCTGCATGTCTGGGTGAATGCAATGCGATACTATACGATACGATACAATACAATACGATACAACCTTATTTATCCCGGAGGGAAATTGGTTTGCCGCCAGTCAAAAGGTACAGTTACAAGGCATTGTTAGTGCCATGTGCAATATACTGTAATAAGGGTGCGTTGTATGATGACTGCCTCGCCAGCGGTCTGGTGCAATATGAACTACCTGATCCTGAATGTCGAAAAAACAAAGGAGGTTATCGTCTACCTCAGGAAAAACCTGCACAGTCCCACACCACTTCACATCAATGACAGCGATGTGGAGGTGGTCAGTAGCACTAAGTTCCTGGGGGTGCAGATCACTAACAGTCTGACCTGGTCGAATAACATCTCATCAACAGTTAAGAGAGCGCAGCAGCGGTTGCACTTTCTGCGCCGGATGAGAAGAGCTCACCTCCCCCATCCCATCCTCACTACTTTCTACAGGGGCACCACAGAGAGTATTTTGACCAGCTGTATCTCTGTCTGGTTTGGGGACTGTAGAGCCTTCGACTGGAAGTCTGTGCAGAGAGTGGCGAGGACAGCGGAAAAAATCATCGGGACCTCTCTCCCCTCAATCGGGGATATTGCGACCAAGCGTTGCGTGTCTAAGGCCAGCAGTATTATAAAAGACACCACACATCTCCATCACGGTCTGTTCACTCTGCTGCCCTCGGGAAAAAGATATCGCAGCATAAGGAGCAGAACATCAAGGTTCTGCAACAGCTTCTTCCCATGAGCCATCAGACTCCTGAATGCCATGTAATGGGCTGCCACCATTGTCTATTTATCCTTTTATCCTTTTTATCCATGCCTATCCTTCTGTAATTTATCATGTTGCACAGGGAGCCAAATGCAATGAAATTTCATTTGGAACTGCATATATCAATGTATTTCTAAATGACAATAAAGTTTGTTTGACTTGACTTTGACGGTCTGTCGTGTCTTTTTCCTTCTGTGTGTTTTTAGTTTGTTGTAAAATGTATGTTTCATTTTGGAGTCACGTGAGTGACTTCGTGAAGAACCCGCCAGCACGCATGCGCGACATATCGTCGCAACGCATTGCAGTCGACGGCTGGAGGTGGAGCGCGGCTCACCACCAGCCCTTCATAAGGGCCACTCAGGTAAGTGCAAGCAACCTTGAGTTGGTTGTTTCTTGTTGTGTGAGTGTGTGTTTTCTCCCAACAGAAATATGGATAGGAAGAGTATTGCAGGACATCCACAAGGAGTCGCCAGCCACCCATCCCGGAGCCCTCCTCAACGGCTGCACCTGCGAGTCGGGCCGGGAAAAAGGCGTGGAAGTCGGGGAGCCCTGTCATCACAGGACCCGACCCACCGATACACCGCAGCTCTAGCGAGGATCCCGCAGAGCAGGACTTTGGTGTAGCGCCGGAGCAGGCTGACCCTGACTCCATATCTCTGTCGCCAACGGGCTCGTTGGTCGACCCGGGCAAACAGGGTTCACGTGCTGCCGCACGGCCCTTCTCCCTGAGCCCTCGCTGGAGAGGCAGGGATAGAGCCCGTCTACCTAGCCCTTCGCGGGCGGAGGTATCACCTAAGGCCGCTAGATTGCGGACTGGTGAATTGGCGGGACTCAAGTCCACTGGCTGACCTGAGAGGGCCAGTGTGGATTCACCAACCAGCAGGACCAGGAAGAGTCATTCAGGTGGAGTCCCGCCACGGTCACCAAGTCCCCCGTGGATGGGAGGACGGGACCGTACGCCGTCTAGCTCCAGGATTAGGACAATCGGCAAGCCCTCACGGATGTCGGGTCACCACGCTGAGGCGTTGGGTGCCGACCTCTTACCGTATTTGCCCTCCGAGGCAGCGGGATCGAGCTCCGCCAAAAGGAGGCGTTTGAGCAGATCCGCGCCGGAATCGCTCAGTTTCGCTGAGGCGGCTGGTAGCGACAGTTCTTTCCAGCACCGAGATTACCTCGACGAGGTACGGGCCGATGACAGGAGCCTCAGGAGTTCCGTTGGACATGAGGACTCCGACCGCCCGGGTTCGCAGGGCGAAGGGCGTATTGACAGGATGGAGAGGATGTTGGAACTTATCCTGCAACAAAACCAGAGGCGGGAAACATTTAGTTCCAGGGGGCACATGGATTTATCCCCATCGTCAGCGGGAAGCATGAGACAGCCGGAGGGTGAGGACATCTTGGTCCATGCACCATCTACATCTGAGGCCCCTCAGGAGGAGCTCCTGGATGTGGCAACTAAATTTGCACTATCGGAATCATCAGGACAACCCCTCAACTCCAAACTGGCCGCTACCGTTGACTTCCTCACGAACCATCAGCTTCAGGAGGAGGTCCTTGCGGATGCCATGAATAGGCACAAGGCCCCAGGAAATTGCAACTCCCTCAATGTGCCCATCGTAAATATGCCGATTTGGGGCAACATTAGCCCAGGGATCAGAACTCAGGAGATGAAGTTGCAAAGGATCCTGAAGTTGCTCACTGCTGGGATTACCGCGTTTGCAAGGTCGGTGGACGGGGTGGATCTGAACACCGAGCAGGAGGATGCTCTGGCACTACTGTGCAACACACAGTACGAAATAACTGCATTTAGGAAGAGCATTATAAAACCCACACTGAACCCCAAATTTGCGGGACTATGCAAAGCACCTCCTACGCCGCCACCCAGACAGTTGTTCGGGGAGGACCTCCCGAAGCGGGTCAAGGAATTGGATGACCATGCTAAGACGGTGGGACCCATGAGATCACATATCTCGACCAGGCAGCCGGCCAGGAAAGTGCCATTCTTCAGGCCACGAGGCCCTGCTGTTAGGCCAGCAAGGACCTACGCTCCAGCACCGCCACAATATCAGCAACCTCAACAGCCTAGGCCTTTTTTAGGGCTAGGCCCCCAGCGGCCAGCATGGAAAATGCGGACGCCGCATTATCAACACAACCCAGCACCTCCACGTCCCGCCAAACATATCAGGGACCGCCGATAACCATGAAGGTAAGGCGGTCTCGATTTCATGCACCTGCACGTTTAACTTCACATGTTGGTGGGAGACTACGGTTCTTTAAGGAGGCATGGGGAACCATCACTTCTGATGAGTTTATCTTACAAAGTATTCAAGGCCATGAGATTGAATTCATCAATGGTAAAATCCCTCCATCCCAGCATATGCCAAATCGGAAATTTACACTGTCCAGCAAAGAAACGGCAGTAGGCTATGCTGAAATCTTGAGGCTACAAGAAAAAGGCGTGATAGAAAGAACTATACACGAACCAATTGAATTTGTATCCAACATATTTACAAAAACCAAGAAGGATGGAGGATGTCGGGTTATTATTGATCTGACCCGTTTGAATACTTTTGTAAAAAATACCCATTTCAAAATGGACACGTTCAAAACAGCCAAATTATTGATTTCTGAGGGCTGCTTTATGGCATGCATTGATTTAAAGGATGCATACTATTCAGTATCCATTCAGAAACACCACAGGAAGTTCTTGAAATTTACCTGGATGGATCAGCTCTGGCAATACAAAGCTTTGCCAAATGGGCTTACCACAGCCCCTAGATTATTTACTAAATTGCTCGAACCAATACTGGCTACACTAAGGAGACAAAATCATATAGTAATGGCCTATCTGGATGATATCCTAATTTTACTTCGGAGTCACGTGAGTGACTACGTGAAGACCCCGCCAGCACGCATGCGCGACATATCGTCGTTCGCATGCGGAAGCGACAGTCGGGAGGAGCGGGGCTCCTCCAGCGTAAGTTAAAAAGCTTACGCCAGGTAAGTCTCACCGAAGGAGTGAGCGTCGACAAAGGATCATTTACAAACATGGAATCACGGAAATCAAAGAGAGCAGCGGCGAGAGCAGCTGCTATGGAGAGCAGCCAGCAGCGTGCCGCTTCTCCCGAGTTACAGGTTTTACCTGCAGCTCCCGACTTCTCGCCCATGAGGGCCGTTGGTACACCACGGTCGGGCGGCAAATCCACCCGGAAGTCGGACGGGGCCGCCGACTCAGCTGGGTCCGGACCCGAGGACACCCTGTTCGCAGATAGCGACGGAGGTCGTCTAGCCCGCATGGAGCGGATGGTGGAGCAGTTGCTCCAACGTGACCTGCTAATGCAGGGGCAGATTCACAGTGGGCCTCTTCGCAGGCCCACGGCAGGTTCCTACCATGGACTGCCTAATGTCTCGCCCTCTTCGCAGGGGAGCATTGAGGGTCAGAACTGGGCTGACCCAGAAGAAGGGGAGCTGGCTGAACAACCATCAGTGTCAGGGGTGTGTGAAGAATACCTGGATATGGTAAATAAACATGCAGTGCCTATACAGAAAGGCCTACCAATCCACCCTAAGCTGGCAGCCAGCATTAATTACATGGCTACTAACCAGCTACAGGAGCAGGCTATTAATTCTACAGCCGATAAATATATGGCTCCTGAGAATTGCAAGTCGCTGAATGTCCCCGCGGTGAACAACCCTATTTGGGGGAACATGAGCCCCATGAGCAGAGGGCAAGAAATTAAACTACAGAGGATCCTGAAGCTCTTAACCGCCGGGATCACAGCAGTGGTCAGAACTGCAGTGGGGATAGAGTTGCCGGAAGAACTGCAAGATGCCCTGGCTCTACTGTGTAATACACAGTATAAGATAAACAACTTCAGGAAGAGCATCATTAAGCCGGCACTCAACCCCAAGTTTGCGGGTTTGTGCAAGCCTGGGAACGCTCAGCCTCCAAACCTGCTGTTCGGGGATAACCTTCCCAAGCAGGTAAAAGACCTTGACGAGGAGGCCAAGGCCTTGGGCCTGATCAAGGTACCCGGCTCTACGAAAACTCATTATCCTCAGCGACAGCACCCCTACACACCCACCGGACAGAGATATCATTACAGATCTGCCGGTGGTGAAAGCTCGAAGGCCGGCCAACCTGCACAGCGGTCTTTTTTAGGCCATGGCCCAGCCCGGCCTTCTTGGAAGATGCGCCACTCCTACAACACGTCGAACCAACAGAAGAAACAAGGACAGAGACCGCAACACCGGCATTAACCATGGAGGTAGGTGGGTCTGGCTTCCCCAGGAACACATCTTGCCTAAATTCACTTTATGTAGGGGGCCGGTTGCACATCTATGAAATTTGGCGCACTTTTACCTCTGATCCTTTCATACTCAGAAGTATTCAGGGCTACAAAATTGAATTTATTCACGAACTCCCTACCCCGGTCCAGCATTCACCTAGCCGAAAATTCATCCTCTCTCAAAAAGAGAAGGCAGCAGGGCATGCTGAACTATACAGATTAATTGAAAAAGGGGTAATTGAGAAAACCATCAGAGAACCTCAGGAGTTCGTATCTAATATATTCACCAAAAATAAAAAAGATGGCGGTTGCCGCATTATCATAGATCTGACCGAACTGAATACTTCTGTTCAGTATGTTCATTTCAAAATGGACACCTTTGACACTGCTATACAGTTAATAGCTAATGGGTACTACATGGCATGCATTGATCTCAAAGATGCATACTATTCAGTACCAATACACAAGGATCATAGGAAATACTTAAAATTTATCTGGATGGGACAGTTATGGCAATACAAAGCCTTGCCTAATGGGTTATCATCAGCACCCAGATTGTTTACCAAGACATTAAAACCAGCCTTGGCCTACTTAAGAAAACAGAATCGCACTGTAATGGCCTATCTTGATGATATCCTCATTGTTGGGGAGAGTTTGGAAACGGCTACATTGGCAGTTTCAGCCACGAAACATCTTTTTCAGAAGCTGGGGTTCATTATACATCCAGATAAATCAAAATTAGAACCCTCTACCACCATGAACTACTTGGGGTTTTTTATCGACTCAGTGCAAATGTCTATCACGTTGCCACCAAACAAGGTGGTGGACTTGATAGAGGCTTGCAGGAGCCTTACTGGCATCAAGGACTCATCCATTCGACAGGTGGCCAGGGTGATTGGGAAGATAGTGGCTGCTTTTCCCGCAGCACAATTTGGGCCTTTACATTATCAAAACCTACAAAGAGCTAAAATTATAGCTCTCAAAAGTCATGCAGGCCATTTCGACAGGCCTATGAAAATACCAGAGAAGGCAAAAGCCGAATTAAATTGGTGGATGGTTAATGCCCAATATTGTTCCAAACCCATCACTATCATCAATCCCTCGATCATCTTACAAACGGATGCCAGTGCCAAAGGTTGGGGAGCAACTAATACTACCGCTAGTTGTGGAGGTAGATGGAGTGCACAAGAGTTAACCCTATTCAAAACTTTGGGGATTAACTATTCAGAAATGCTGGCAGCATTTCACGGCCTAAGGGCATACTGCACAGACATGCACAAAGTACATGTTAGGATACAAATTGACAATACCACGGCGGTGGCTTATATTAACCACATGGGCGGAATAAAGTCGATATCGTGTGATGAATTGGCCAACAATATCTGGCACTGGTGTCTGCAAAGGGAAATTTGGATTTCAGCCACTTACCTCCCAGGTAAGCTAAATACGGTGGCAGACACCAGGTCACGCAAATTTAACGACAACATAGAATGGATGTTGGATCGAAAAGTGTTCACAGATATTGTAGAACATTATGGGACACCGGATATCGACCTATTTGCGTCCAGATTAAATCACCAACTACCAACATATGTTGCTTGGGAACCAGACCCAGGGGCAGTAGCGATGGACGCTTTCACGCTACATAGGGGGGATTTGTTCTGTTATGCATTCCCCCCCTTCTGCCTCATCAGTCGGGTCTTGCAGAAAATCAAACAAGACTCTGCTTCGGGTATTTTGGTTGTGACCGACTGGCCTACCCAACCATGGTTCCCAGCGGTACAGAAGATGGCCACAGAACCTTGCATTCGGGTCAATAAATGACCTAGTCTGCTCATACATCCTGTCACAGGACAACACCACCCATGTCATGACCGCATGGACCTGTTAATTTGCAGATTCTAAAACGGCCTCTTCTGAGATACGGACTCACCAGCAGAACCATAGACACCATCTCAGCAGCATGCAGGGAGTCCACCAGGAAGCAGTACCTGACCTACATCAGGAAGTGGGAAGGATTCTGCGCTACTACCAACACTACATATGAATCCGCTACTATTACAGAAGTGCTGGAATTCTTGGCTGCCCTTCACTTTGATGAGGGACTGAGCTACAGTGCCATAAACAGTGCCAGGAGTGCCCTATCGTCCTACTTGGGCCAGGGGAGGGACCAATTGGACATTGGATCACATCCATTGGTATCTAAACTAATGAGAGGAATATTTAATTCCAATCCCCCCAGGCCCAGATACAACCATACGTGGGATATCAGCATAGTTTTAACTATGCTGCGAGGATGGACACCTAACTCGGGGCTCACTTTGGCAAAGCTCATCTACAAAATGGTAATGATCATGGCACTAATCACGGCACAACGGGTCCAGTCCCTGCACAAACTTAATCTGGATGCCATGACTATCACCAATGACAAAATCACTTTTTATGTGCAGGGACTGTTAAAACAAGATCGACCCGGAGCGTCTGGACATACCTTGGAGTTTCTGGCATATCCAGCAGATACTCGACTTTGCATCGTCACGTTAATTTCACGATATATTTCAGTCACCAAAAGTCTCAGGGGCACGGAGACAGCATTGCTTATAAGTCACAAAAAGCCCCATCACAAAGTCACGGTGCAAACCATTTCTAGATGGTTAAGGGTGGTACTGGATGCGGCGGGGGTGGACACTAATATATTCAAATCCCACTCCACCAGGGCGGCATCCACCTCGGCGGCTAGGATGATGGAAGTACCCTTGGACCACATCCTGGCCACAGCGGGTTGGAGTAATGAGAAGACATTTCATCGCTTCTACAATAAACCCGTGGCCTCTCCTGACTCTTATGCAGGAAGGATTTTGAGTTCTGCCAAATAATTTACCCCTATGGGATATATATATATTTGTTTTGGTATGAATAAATACCTATTTTTGTTTTTCAGCCAGTGTCATGTCTGAATTACGTTCATCCTCTTATCCCAGCATAGCGGTGTGTGAGCATGGAGCTTCCAGGGCATGAAATCACAGAGCTTTGAAATCTTCACGTAGTCACTCACGTGACTCCGAAGTAAAATAGTAAGATTAAACGAGAACTTACCAGTTTGAAGTTTGATCTTTATTTTATGAGGAGTTACGATGAGGGATTACGTGCCCTCTGCTCCCAACCCTCTATTATAAAGATCAACTGGTATGAAAGTTCTCTCTTATCTTACTATGTTAGTCTACGTGACTATCTGTGATTTCACACCACTGCTTTGAAGAATGTCGCGCATGCATGCTGGCGGGGTCTTCACGTAATCCCTCATCGTAACTCCTCATAAAATTAAGATCAAACTTCAAACTGGTAAGTTCTCGTTTAATCTTACTATTATTGGGGACACCCTGGAATCAGCGGAACTGGCAGTTTCAGCCACCGTGGAAATTTTTCAAAAAATGGGGTTCATTATCCATCCAGATAAATCAAAGTTCTGCCCTTCACAGGTCATGGATTATCTGGGGTTCACGGTGGATTCCAATCACATGAGGGCCACCATACCAACTAACAAAGCTGGGGATGTCATTCAAGTATGCAAGAATCTAGTCTGCGCCAGTATACCATCAATTAGACAAACTGCTAAGGTGATTGGGAAAATCGTAGCAGTTTTTCCAGCTGCCCAATACGGGCCTTTGCATTATCAAAATTTGCAGAGAGCCAAGATCTCAGTGTTAAAACTGAACGCTGGACATTTCGATAGACCTATGCAGCTGCCTCTCAAGGCGAAAATTGAGTTACAATGGTGGATTGACAATATCCGTGACTCATTTAAACCCATCATTTTGCCCAATCCGATGGTATACTTACAAACAGACGCAAGCTCCCATGGCTGGGGAGCCACGGACAACTACTCTAGTTGTGGAGGCAGATGGGACACCCTTGAATCTACCCTGTTGTTGTCACAAGGGATAAATTATTTGGAGATGCTAGGAGCATTTCATGGACTTCGAGCTTATTGTTCTAACCTCACTGACACTCATGTCCGTCTCCAAATAAATAATACCACTGCGGTGGCATATCTAAATCATATGGGTGGTACCAGGTCAATTTCATGTGATGAATTGGCAAATACAATTTGGCTCTGGTGTATTCGACGGAATATTTGGATTTCAGCTACCTATTTACCAGGTAAGCTCAATACAGTGGTGGACACCAGGTCACGCAAATTCAATGACAACATCGAGTGGATGTTAAATCCCCAAATATTCGCTAAAGTTACAGCCAAATTTGGTAAACCAGATATCGACCTTTTTGCGTCACGGTTGAACCATCAGGTACCAACATACGTTTCATGGGAGCCAGATCCTGGGGCGATGGCGATGGACGCGTTCTCGCTAGATTGGGGGAAATGGTTTTTCTATGCATTTCCTCCATTTTGCCTCATCAGTCGGGTATTGCGGAAAATCCAGTCAGATGCTGCTAAGGGCATTCTTATCATACCCGACTGGCATACGCAGCCATGGTATCCGGTGGTCCTTGATATGATCAGTCAACCATGGGTCCTCTTAGAGGGTTGCCCACAATTGGTGACGAACCCTGTCTCAGGGGAACCACATCCCTGCCACAGTCACCTAAAGTTATTGGCTTGCAGGTTCTGAACAGGCCATTACTGCGGTATGGCCTATCATCAAGAACTATGGATACCATTGGAGCGTCATGCCGGGAGTCCACCAGGCGGCAATATCTCACACATATCCGGAAATGGTAAACCTACTGCGGCCGCTCCCATATTTCATACGACTCCGTTACCATCACCGACGTGCTGGAATTCCTGGCGGGGTTGCACCATGACGAACACCTCAGCTACAGTGCCATCAATAGCGCCAGGAGTGCGCTATCATTCTACCTCAATATTGAGGTAGGATCCAACAGGCTGGTGTCCAAACTCATGCGGGAATATTTAATTCCAATCCGCCTAGACCTCGTTACAACATCACCTGGCATATTGGGAAGGTATTAACCCTGCTCAGGACGTGGTCGCCCATGGAAGGGCTTGAATTGGACAAACTCACCCTGAAGCTGGTGATGTTACTGGCACTGACTTCAGCGCAAAGGGTACAGACGCTCCACAAGGTCAAGATCGACAGGATGATCTCTACCCCTGGCGAAGTAATCTTCTTTATAGATGAATTACTCAAGCAGCATAGACCTGGGTTCACAGGGCTGCAGCTGAAGTTTCCGGCATACCCCGCTGATGCAAGGCTATGTTTAGCCACCCATATCCGCCACTATATCAAAGTGACGAGGAAATTAAGGGGAATGGAGAAATACCTACTCATCAGCCACAAGAAGCCTCACCATAGAGTGACGGTACAGACGATCTCCAGGTGGCTCAGGATCGTCTTGAATGAGGCAGGTATTGACACTAATGTCTTTAAATCCCATTCCACCAGGGCTGCATCGACGTCGACGGCAAGGGTCATGGAGGTGCCCATGGACCATATTCTTGCCACAGCAGGATGGGCGAACGAAGCCACCTTCCAGCGGTTTTACAATAAACCTGTTGCCGCTCCCGTATTGTTCGCGGAGGCCGTGCTGAATGCAGGTCAAGAGCATGCAGATGTCCCCCAGTGAGGGGTTTTTTCCTTTGTTTGTTGTTATTATTTTTCAGTACAGCAGTCTGGAAAGTTGATTACTCCTATCCATCCTTATAAGTGGTGTGTGATAGCATGGACGTTGTCCAGGGCATGGAATCACAGAGCTTTGAAGTCTTCACGAAGTCGCTCACGTGACTCTGAAATGAAATAGTAAGATTAAACGAGAACTTACCAGTTCGAAGGTTGATCTTTATTTTATGAGGAGTTGCGATGAGGGATTTCATGCCCTCCGCTCCCAACCCTCGATCATAAATCAACTGGTAATTAGAGTCTCTTCAATCTTACTATAACAAGCCATTTCTCTGTTGTTGGTTCTGTGATTCCACACCGCTGCTTTGAAGTATGTCGCGCATGCGTGCTGGCGGGTTCTTCACGAAATCCCTCATCACAACTCCTCATAAAATAAAGATCAACCTTCGAACTGGTAAGTTCTTGTTTAATCTTACTATTTTACTTTATCTTTGGTTTTGTATTATGTGGGAGGAGGTGGTAGGTGGGGTGGGGTGGGGTGGGGTGGGGGAAACTTATTTAAATCTTTCCTCGACGGAGATGCAACTTTTTCCGTGTTATATCTCTGTCCGCACTGCGACCTAACATCATGGAGCTGGCAGCCTCCTGCTGGGACCTCGTAACTCCAACCGTGGGAGCCTGCAGACTTTAACATCGTGAACTGGCGATCCCTTTGTCAGGGATCGACTTTGGAGCCTACGGACTTGAACAACGTGGAGCACATGGTCCCTGGTTAGAGACCAACTTTGGGAGCTCCAAGCCGGAGCTTCAACCGCCCCGATCGCAGGAGGTTCGATCACCCCGATGTGGGAGTTTCAATCGCCCTGATGCGAGTGCTTCGATCGCCCCCGTTGTGGGAACTCCAACCGCTGGCTGCGGGAGCTTCAATCGCCCCGACTGCGGACAGTTCAACTCCCCTGACCGCAGGAGAAAAGGAGGAAAGAAGATAAGACTTCATTGCCTTCCATCACAGTGGGGAATGGGGAGGAGCCGCTGTGGTGGATGTTTAGGTCCATTTTTTATGGAGTTGTGTGGCTTGTCACTTTTTTGCCACACCTGTATGGCAAACTAAATTTCTCATATGTTGCAAAACATACTTGACTAATAAATTACGATTATGATTATGAATAATAATGAAATTTAAGTAACCATTTATTGCATGGATCATAATATTGCACAAACATGAAATTAAATTATCGAGTGGAAAGTCCAGGATGAGGGATGAACAAAGTGTGGGGGGGGGGGGGGTAGTCAGTCTACCCCACGACAGAAGTGGGAGGGATTGTACAGTTTGATCGCCACAGGGAAAAAAGATCTCCTGTTTCAATACTGCAGTTTACAGGAAACGTGACACCAAGCAGGACAGGCCATTCTCCTTGAAAGATAACCTATCCACCTCATTAAATACTCATTCCGTACACCAGTATATCCATTCTGGCTATAGTGTGTCCAGTGGAAGAATGTCCAGCAGTTACTCACCTAGAATACTCCCAAAGTACCTCCCATCGAGAAGGGTTCCAGGCACATGCGAACACCACCACCTGCTGGTTCCCCTCCCGAGTCACACACCATCCTGACCTGGATAGATATTGCTGTGCCTTTATGGTCGCAGGATCCAAGTCTTGAAATTCCTTCTCCACCAACACCATATTTATAGTGGTGCAGCAAGCTCCCAGCCCCAAGGGCACATTTTCATGGGTCCTGCTGTCTGCTTTAGGAAGCTAGCCACCTCAATATAAATGCAAGAAACTGGCAAACAGATGTTGGATATCTCTCAATCTGCAAGTGGAACCTCAGATCTTTTGCATTAGCATAAATTCACTCTGATTTAATCATTTGTTTGTCGCTGCCAATCAAGGAATGAAAACCTGAAAGAGAGCGAGTGAATTTGCTTTTATTTTATAAAATAAGAAATCCAGTGGAACTGTGGAAGTGTGTGGTGATAAAATGGAGTGGAGAAGGACAAACTTGTACCATAAACAAATGATACTTCTAAAAATTTGAAGATGTGAGCAGAGGACATGGCCAGAGTTTCATTCTGACCATTCACAGTACCTCTCTCAGCTCTCATTAGTCAGTGTTGTTGGTCTCCTCACATCACTACTTTTGTAAGTAAATAAATACAGCTGTAGCTATCAAAAGACCATTTATTTATGAAAGGTGGTCTTCTTTGTTGGGCATCACTTTGGATTGAGAGTGACTTGCTTCTACTCTGATTCTGTGAAGAGGTGAGAGCTGTGGACTCCATCACAAGTGGAGAAGGAGTTGCTTGATTAGAGGTGGTGGGTGGTTAGCCTCCACCTCTCTTATTGTCAACGAATGAATCAACAATGAGTACCCATGTCGCCCCATTACAGGAAGGACATGGAGGCTTTGGAGAAGATGCAGAAGATGGACAAACTTGGCTTGGTTTCTCTGGAGAGCAGACATTGAGGAGAGACCTGATAGAAGTACATACCATTGTGAGAGGCATAGATAGAGTGAATAGTCAGAGCGCAATGCATTCCACCAGGAATGTGGCATGCCATCCTGAAGCACTGAGTGGGACTTCAACAAGTCTTCAATGACCTGATCAATGCCAGGCCAGTTCACGGAACCTCTGGACATTATCTTCAGGTAGGCATTTCCACAAATGGAATCTCCACCATGGCCTGGACTTGAGGTCCTTGGCCCACCAACAGCCAAGGGCCTCACCTTCTCCAGAAGAACAATGTTCACAGTCACTCCCATTTTGGATTCACTCCAAAGTATATTCATAAGTTGAAATACAAGAAAAAACACATGCTGGAAAGTTTAAATTAAAACAAAGAATGCTCGAAATTCTCAGCAGGTCAGACAATATCTAGCGAAGGAGAAACAGTTAATATTTAAGCCCTTCATACATCTACCGCAAAGGAACATTTTTATAGGTACTTCCCTGATGTTATCAAACTACTGAACGGACCTCTCATAAGCTAAAGGTGTGGTTATAATTTCCCAAACTACTTCATGATGGCCTTTGCACTTTTTACATCTGCTCTATCTCTACAGTGGATACATTGTAATGCCGTAACAATGTATATCAGCAGTCTGTGACTTTTCTCTGTGCACTACCTGCTGTGTTTGGCTTGCATGTACGCATATATGGTATGATTTGACGGGACAGCATGTGAACAAAGATGTTCTCTTTCTTGTACATGTAATAATAATAAGCAAAGTCCAATACCAGGTGGTCCTATTAATTGTTTCAATACTCCCCAGAAAATGTAACTGAAAAAATGCCTTGTTCTACATTAGTTCAGGCATAGCAAAAGGAGACAAGAAACTAGATGCAGGAATCTTGAGTAAAATACAGTATTGGAGGAATTTGAGAATGGCACAGTTGCTGCCTCACAGCGCCAGAGACCTGGGTTTGATCCTGACTTTCAGGTGCTGGCTGTGTGGAGTTTGCACATCCTCCCTGTGACCACATGGGTTTCCTATGGATGCTCCAGTTTCCTCCCACATCCCAAAGATGTGTGGGTTTGTAGGTTAATTGGCCACTGTAAATTGCCCCTGGTGTGTAGGAGGTAGTGTAAGTGGGATAACATAGAATTGGTGTGTATGGATGATTGATTGTCGGCCTGGACCCGGTGGGCCAAAGAGCTCAATGATACTTTGCACTTCTAAACTAAACTAAAGTAAACTCAACAGGTCAGGTAGCATACAATACAATACCGTTTATTGTTATTTGAACCTCATTGAGGTTCAAACGAAATTTAGTTTCTGCAGTCCTACAAACAAGAAAAGAACCAAGACACAACACAATTTACACAAACATCCATCACAGTGAATCTCCTCCTCACTGTGATGGAAGGCAAAGTCTTATCTCTCCTCTACACTCCCCATTCTCCTCCCGATGACAGAGTCAAAGCCCCCGGCGGGCGATGGTAAATAAGTCCCGCAGTCATTCAGGCCATGCCGGGCGATGCAAGGCCACGCTCCGGGTCTTGATGTTAGAGCCCTCGGCGGGTGCTAGCAAGTCCCACGACTATTAAAGCCGCGCCGGTCGATGTAAGGCTCCGCTCCACGTCATTTTCAACCCCGCAACTCGGGCGGGAGAAGTTGCCGCTGCAGGAGCTCCAAAATGCAGTCTCCCACCAGGGACCCGCGAGCTCCCGATGTCACCGTCCACCGGCCTGCAGCTGGAGCCTCCGAATCTCCGGGGTCGGGCAGCAGCGGCGCGCCACCACAGCTCCTCCCGTTCTGAACTCGGCCAGTTCCACGATGGTGAGTAGTCCGCAGGCTCCGTGACTGGAGCCCCAGGTCCGGTTGGAGGCCGCTTCATGGTGCTAGGCCCCAACGACAACGGAGACCCGACAGAGGAAAGGTCGGGTCCTCCGTACAGGGAAAAGATTTTAAAAGTTTCCCCCAACCCGCCCCCCACCCCCCCACACACATGTCCAGCTAAAAAAAAACACTAACTACACTCAAACGAGACAAAAAATATATTTTTTAAAAAGACAGACGGACTGCAGAGGCCGCTGCTATGAGAGTCGCGCCGTCCACCAAGAGATTAGACGAAGGAATGGATAGACTGTGTTTCAGATCAACACCCTACTCATGTATGGCATGATCTACTTGGACACCACACAAAGTTTATCACTGTATCTTGACACGTGACCATAAAACTAATACCAATGAATGGGTACCTGATGGGTGGTGCTAATTATATGAGGCATAGTGCCTGTTTCAGAGCTGTATGATTGCAAGTCTATAAACGTTCTAGCTTCTTGGTTTCATACGGTGTATCGGCAATTGAAATTCATCCTCAGATGCCTGCATTAAAGAGCAGGTAAGACATATGCCATACTTCACTTCAAAAACTCAGTCCCATGGAGGTGAAGTACAAAGTGCAGCTGTGACTTACATATTTACCATAGCAATTCAGGACAAATTTCTAGCCGCTGGTCTGTTCATTGCAGCTCAGCAGTGAAGCCACAAAACTTACAATATTTCATTGCTGTTTATTCTGAAGAGGCAGTTTAGAGCTGAACCATCAGTTCACTGGCTGCTGTTTGCTATCAGGGTCGATCCCGCTGGAATCATTTGTTCTGGGGCCTAGTCTGTGCCTTTCTAAACCCGGCTGCCGTCTTTAGGATATGGGCCAGGCAGTCACTGTGACAATGAACTCGAGTGTCGATTCTCACTTTGTTAGTTTAGTTTAGTTTAGTTTAGAGATACAGTGTGGAAACAGGCCATTCAGCCCATCGAGTCTGCACTGACCAGCGATCTCTGCACATTAACACCATTCCATACACACTATGGACATTTTTTAAAATATTTATACCAAGCCAATGAACCTACAAACCTGTACGCCTTTGGAGAGTGGGAGGAAACCAAAGATCTTGGTGAAAACCCACGCAGGTCACGGGGAGAACGTACAAACCTCGTACAGACAGCACCCATAGTTGGGAAGGAACCCATTTCTCCAGCACTGCAATCGCTGTAAGGCAGCTACTCTACCGCTGCAATCGCTGTGAGGCAGCAATTCATCGCAGACCACATCGAGTCACACAAAAGCAGAGAGCCAGAACAAGAAGCCCACAGAGTACTGCTGCTGCTCCAGGCTGCATTTTATGAGACCCTAAACTACTGGTGGAACCTTGTACAGCCGGTAATAATCAGAAAACCCTTGGCATATATGAAACGATGCAAGTGGCTTAGAATACAATTTCTGCTAACAGAATATACTTCTATTAGTAAATAATGCTAAAGTATATCTACCATTTTAGCATCGACCTAACCTCTTTATTTTAAGCAGGTTATGAACTCCATGGAAGTGCCTAAGAGCAAGGTAGATGAATGCACTAAACATTTCCCCATTACTATCATTAGCAGCAATCCTACTTTTCTGTGTTTGGTTTACAGCCCTCATTCTAAACACAATCATTCAGATGATTAAATGCAAGGTGGTTTACAGACTAGGCTTCAGTGACATGCAGTTTATGTACTGACTGTGCCTGACCTCTTTACAGATGTGGGCAAGGTTGCAAGCAATTGTTCAAACAGAGCTGCAGAAGCAGTACATCGCACATCATTAATGCAACACTAATTTAACAAAAATGGCAAAAACATTGCAACTATGATTTGTTGTAAAACTACGTGATTTGAAGTGGTTCTGATAGCCATGTTCTGGGGCCTGGTCTGTGCCTGTGTCTGAGTGTGGAATTCAATGCAGGCCTCGATTTACTGTGTCATCATCAGTTCAGTTCAGTTTAGTTTATTGTCACGTGTACCGAGGTACAGTGAAAAGCTTTTGTGGCTTGCTATCCAGTCGGCTGCTGATACAAAAGTAATCGATAGTGTGACCTGTAAAGAGGATGCAGAGAGGATTCACGGAATTATAGGGAGGCAATGTGAATGGGAAAGGAAAATAGAGAAGGAATATAAGGTGGAGAAATGTGAGGTCATCCAATTTAGGAGAAAAAATAGAAAGTCAGCATTTTTTTTTAAATGGTGAAAGATTGAAAGGTGTTGGTGTTCAAAGGTGTCCTCGTACATGGACATCCGAAATTTAACATGCAGGTTCATCATCTACTGGGAAGACAAATGGCATGTTATTCTCCTAAATAAGATGCATTCTAATTAAGATGCAAGAGCATTCAAGAATATGAGCAGATGTGTTTTGTTCCAATGAAATTTAGTTTAATTTGGAGATATGGCATAAAAACAGGCCCTTTGTCCCACCGAGTCCATGCTGTCCATTGATCACCCATTCAGATGTTATCCCACTTTCGCATTCACTTGGATCTTATAGAGACTTACAAAATTCTTAAGGGGTTGGAGAGGCTAGATGCAGGAAGATTGTTCCCGATGTTGGAGAAGTCCAGAACAAGGGGTCACAGTTTAAGGATAAGGGGGAAGTCTTTTAGGACCGAGATGAGAAAACCATTTTTCACACAGAGAGTGGTGAATCTCTGCCACAGAAGGTAGTTGAGGCCAGTTCATTGGCTATATTTAAGAGGGAGTTAGATGTGGCTCTTGTGGCTAAAGGGATCAGGGGGTATGGAGAGAAGGCAGGTACAGGATACTGAGTTGGATGATCAGCCATGATCATATTGAATGACGGTGCAGGCTCAAAGGACAGAATGGTCTACTCCTGCACCTATTTTCTATGTTTCTATGTTACTTATTGCACGTCAGGAGCAATTTGCAATGGCAAATTAACCTACAAATTGCACATCTTTGGGATGTGGGAGGAAACCGAAGCACCTGGAGAAAGCCCATGCAGTCACAGGGAGAACATGCAAACTCCACAGACACGGTCAGGATCAAATCTGGGTCTCTGGTGCCACAAGGTAACAGCTTTATCAGCTGCAGCACTGTGCAACCCCTATATTGATCCCTGGCGAGACCACATCTGATATATGATGCACTTATCTGGTCTCCCTGCCTACACACAAAACAATATTTTCCACGATACCTCGTGACAATAATAAACCAATACCAACAGAGTAAGTACAGTGAAAATTCACCAGATTGATTCCTGGGTTGGAAAATACATTTTACAAGGTGAGATTAAACATTCTATGGCTGTACTCTCTAGAGCCTATAAAATGTGAGATGATCTCATTAAACCTATGAAATACATAAGGAAATTTACAGCCAGGTTGCTCGGTCCGCATTAACCAACCTGATCTCCTTGTGGCTCAGCCCCAACTCCCCCTCCCATTCCGAATCCAACCTTTCTGTCCTGGGCCTCCTCCATGGCCAGAGTGAGCACCACCGGAAATTGGAGGAGCAGCACCTCATATTCCACTTGGGCAGTCTGCACCCCAGTGGCATAAACATTGAATTCACCACTTTCCGGTAGCCCTTGCTGTATCCTCCCCTTCCCAGCTCTCCCTCAGCCCTCTGGCTCCTCCTCTTCCTTTCTTCTTCCGCCCCCCCCACCCTACATCAGTCTGAAGAAGGGTTTTGGCCCAAAACGTTGCCTATTTCCCTCGCTCCATAGATGCTGCCTCACCTGCTGAGTTTCCCCAGCACTTTTGGCTACCTTCGATTTTCCAGCATCTGCAGTTTCTTCTTGAACATTACACCAGGTTTCCCCTGGCTGTGGTATCTAGAACCAAGAGTTGCAGTCTTAAAATAAGGGGTCAGCTATTCAAGACTAACCTGAGAAGAAAGTTGTTCACCCAGAGGGTAGTGAATCTGTTGAATTCTCTACCAAGATCCTTATAGACGCTCAGACACCAAATATGTGCAGGACAGAGATCAATACATTTTTTTATGGCAACAAAGTATATGGAGTTGCTCCAGGAAAGTGGTGCTGAGGTAAAGGATCAGTCATCATACTGGACGGCAGAGCAGGCCCAGTGACGTACTACTGCATCTATTTCATATCTTCTTCAGTGCACTTTCTGCTGCGTACCGAACCTGCTGCTTCAGGAGTAATATCAGGTTCAGCAGCCCAGATGGGAGAAATGACCCCGATTCATTTTAGGTTTGTATTCACTAGAGTTTAGAAGAATGAGGGGGGATCTCATAGAAACATATAAAGTTATAAAAGGACTGGACAAGCTAGATGCAGGAAAAACGTTCCCAATGTTTGGCGAGTCCGGAACCAGGAGCCACAGTCTTAGAATAAAGGGGAGGTCATTTAAGACTGAGGTGAGAAAAAACGTTTTCACCCGGAGAGTTGTGAATTTATGGAATTCCCTTCCACAGAGGGCAGTGGAGGCCAAGTCACTGGATGGATTTAAGAGAGAGTTAGATAGAGCTCTAGGGGCTAGTGGAGTCAAGGGATATGGGGAGAAGGCAGGCACGGGTTATTGATAGGGGACAATCAGCCATGATCACAATGAATGGCGGTGCTGGCTCGAAGGGCCGAATGGCCTCTTCCTGCACCTATTTTCTATGTTTCCAGTATATGCCTCTTGTTAAAGTGGTGTGCAGAACATTAGGTGAGATGAGAACTAGGCTGGGCCATGATCAGATTTCAACAGCCAGATAACTGGCGCAGCAATAGAACTGTAGGAAGGAACTACAGATGTTGGTTTAAACCGAAGATAGACACAAAATGCTGGAGTAACTCAGCGGGACAGGCTGTTGCTGCCTTACTGCACCAGAAACCCGGGTTCAATCCTGACTATGGGTGCTACCTGTACGGAGTTTGTACATTCTCCCTGTGACCACATTGGTTTCCTCTGATATTCCAAAGACATGCAGGTTTGTACGTTAAGTGGCTTCAGTAAATTGTCTCTAGCGTGTAGGATAGAACTAGTGTAGGGGTGATTGTTGGTCGATGTGGATTTAGTGGGCTGAAGAACCTGTTTCCACGCTGTTTCTCACAACCAAAGTAAACTAAAAGTCATGGCTGAATTCCCTGGGTTAGCGGCTGGGTAGGGCTACAGTCAATCATGCCACTACCATCTTCATGTGATCACTACTAACCCACTGAGCACAGGGTAAAACAAAAGAAAGGGATGATGATGGTTCTGCTGAGGATATTGTTATTCATAATCCAATGCTGATGATAAGGGTGAATTGACCTCATGTGCAGCAGTGAGATAAGAGTAATTTGTCTAATTGGAACACTTAGAGAGCACCCTGGAAACAGGAAGATTACTTAGGCAGCAAGGAAATAAGAAATGAATCTAAGGTTATTGATGGCAGTGACCATTCAACAGATGCTGTGGGTGGGATTGTGCATCTCTCTTGTGCGGGATTTCCAATTCCTGGGAGAAATATTTATGTAGTGATATGAACCTTCTGATATGCCTGAGCCCCAGCCTGTATTTTCCATCCATATTGCCATTCATGGGCTTATGTTGTCCTAAAGCAGTTTAGAGGCAACAAAATACAATGTTTTAGTGATATTTATCAAGATCTGGGTGTTCCCAGCAAGGGCAACATCAATTGTCCTTTGACCCACCGAGTCCATACCGTTACAAAATTTTGAGATTTTAAAATCTTGTTCCCTATTGCTTTTCCATTGACCCAACACAAAACCTGTGATCGAGGACAGTCAAAAGCCCATAACTTTCTTAAAAATTAAGAGAACTGAATGAAATTTTCAGTTATTATAGATTGAAGCATTCTGAAACAAATATAAAACATCTTACTTGGATGACCTGAAATTAAAGCATATAATTAGTTAGTTACCTAATTGTAGTTAATTACAAAATTGACCGTTATGACGGGAATAGTAATAAATACCCAGACTGCCTTGAAAATTCAAAAATGTGATATTCTCAAGATCAGAACTTTAATATTATTGCATAATATGCTGTAAGTCCATAATAGGTAAATAAATTACAATTTCTAACAATAGACCAAGTCTTTATGGAGAAGATCAGTTGCTAGCTGGTACATTGGCATATCATAATCAGTAGCATCATCATACTCCCCAGATTGTAACCAATAAGCAACTCGGTACACCTTGTTTTTCCTCAACTTTTCAATTTTGGCATTGTAAACTACAGGTTTTTGCTCTACAAACCATGCATGATATGCCTTTCTGCCCACTACTTTCCCATTAAGAATGTCCTGTAAATCATCACATTTGGAGGAGTCAAAATTCAGATAATCTCTGCGAATGCTGTCTAAACCAGTCTCTTTTGCTGGGCATTTGGATTGACAATTTTGCATTTCTTCTTCGGAGACACCTGTTTAAAATGTAAAGGAAAAAAAAACACTGAACAGCATTAACAGAAACAAGTTATTATTTGCAATTTTAGAAAAAAGGTAGAAATGATGAAGTTAAATGCTAAAGCAAATGGTAAATACCCAACAAAACATTCATATTCATCAGTTTCATCAAATCAAATTCATCTAATCAATTAAATTAATCTAAATTCAATTACTAGATCTAAGCATCTATCCATTTCTTAAGAAAAGGCTAAACATTTTAAATAGTCTAAGTATCCAAAAAACAAACTGATCCCATTCGCACAAGAACTCACAATATAACATGATTTTTAAATCTAACTGTCATGAATGTATATGCCAAATGGAAGGAATTTAATGTTTAATTCCCATAAATTAATCCAGAAACATCCACTCTCAATATAATCAAAATTATTATTTTTTGCACAATATATGTGACTAAAACTGTTGTGGATATTTAGTATGAAAATATTGATCATGGATAGACATTCACACAAAATATAGACGATTTAGATGCTCTTGACATGATTGTCCAAAAAAAAGAGGATTTTAATCATCTTGCAAGTGGATGTTTCGGGAATGTGATCATTGGGAACTTTGCCGTTGCCCTAAGTTTTAAGTCCCTATCGGCAGGCAAGACACGGCCAATTTGTATGGGGCTTAAATAACATTTTCACATCATAAGATTAGACTAAAGCCACCCCAAGAAGCAAGACTATATGTGAAATAACCTTTTGTTTTGTCCTGATATTGCGATCCGTGACGTTGAAGGTGTTGAGGGTGTTAGAAGTCGCCCTTTACTTTAATCCTCCCCCCTCCCAAGCGATAGACACCCAAAAGGGTTGCGACTTGAAACATCACCCATCACCAGTCTTCAATGAAATGAAACAGTTGTCTCCTCAGCTGGTCACCACCCCAGAGATGGAAATTATTTGCTGTGGAATATGAGAAATTGAAAAATTAATTGAAAGGGGTCGGTCATGATTCCTTGACCCCACTTGCTTATTGTGCAGACTTCTGGTACCTCAGGGCAGCCGAGTGCTTTTTCACTAGGTAGTTTTAGAATCAGTTTCATATCCTAATGCCAGCCACAATAGTGAGGGGAATCCAACACAAAGTTTGCCGACTCACTTGTAAATAATACCGCTTACCTCAGATATTCCTTAAAATAATTCAGAGTATATTGACATCTTTAGGAAAGTCATGGCAGCAGATTTGGTGTGATGGGGTTGGAAGCTCTTTTCTTAAACGTTCTTGAGAGCGTAGAAAGAGGAAATTACTGTACAGATTAGGCACAAAATCCATTCCCTCACAAGCCTGCTTTTACACATATGTGCAATTAAAACGTTGAAGAATGTCAGCAATTCATTTCAGCACCATGCCTGCCAATCCTCTCCAGTCTATGGACAGCTCTCCAATGAAACTGCTTGTAAAGCCAGCAATGGAAGTACTCTTCACCCACATAGACTAGGAAGGTTCATAAATTTTACCACCAGTTGCCAAAGAATTAGCTGTCAGGAAAGTGGGATGACTGCAATCTGTTTCAATATCCCAAGCCAAGAGAGTTCCCACTCTCGACTGTTGCACAGTGACTGAGCCGGAAGTCTAAGCTCCCTTATTTTCATTAACACCTGTAGAGCTGCAAACTGCCTGGCATTATTGTAAGGTTATGCGCTTTGGTAGGAAGTAAAATAGAATATCGTTTAAACAGAGGAGTGTAAATTATTGATGAGCGGAACAAACTGGGCATCTCAACACAGGAAACACGGAAGTGTAACATGCAGGCAGTGCAAGGTTGTCTTTACCCCATCCCATCGTGATCCCAGACTTACCTCATCTGCACACTACCGCAGAGTCAGCAGTCCATGATGGTGCCCAACCCAGTGCTAGTCATAGAAGTGGATCTGCAATCACGCATTACAATTGCCCCACCCTTGTAAATCTCTCCTCCTACAGCAACATTTCTTACATTAACAATGATTGCTAAACGTTATTCATGTTATCCCCTTTATCATGTATCGGTACACTGTGAATGTCCCAATGCAATCATGTATTGTCTTTTTGCTGACTAGTTAGCACGCAACAAAAGCTTTTCACTTGTATCTCAATATACGTGACAATAAACTAAATTCAAACTCAAACTCATGGTTTCTGAGGGCTGTCACTTTATTATTGCAAATTAAGCTTAAATCTTCACTGACCGTCTGCATGATATTGTCTCCCAATGGTCCCCAGGAAGAATAGATCCTAGGGCGAGGTTTCAAAGCTTCAATAGCAATTGTTTCACTTGATTAATTGCGAACTTGTTGAAGTTTTCCATGATGTTCCCCAGGTTCCTTCTGCAGACTACACATTGATCACTAAACAGAATATTGGAACTCATTTTCACACCACCACGTGTACACAGTCAAAGCATTCTTTCACAAGAGTAACAGCCAAAAAACGAAGTAGTAACACGTACATCATTTTGAGTGCACTTTGAATTTCTTTACTACCGCTTCCCCACCCCAACCAACTGAGGAAGAGGCACTCCCAACAGGCATGATGGGGTGGAAGATTGCAATTTTCACGTGGTCCGCCCTGTTTTGACGAATGCAATCAACCCGGCGTGCACAATCAAATCAGATCAAATAGAACAAGTTGTCCTACAACTTTAGGCTGCGCACGTCATACGCCAGAAGGAGAAGAACAGGCATGATGACATCTCACAGAAAATAAGAAACAGCAGGTACACTCACAGGGTCTTCCTAGTAATATCATTGCCTGATGATGAGACTTTGGCATAGTCACTCGGTGACTTGCGAGGAGAGGAACAAATCATTAAAAGGTGCTAAAATAATAGAAGAAATCAGAAGGATTTATTAACACTTCACAATTAACCTACATCCATTATTGTTCACCTGCCTTCCAAAGGAACCCTACTGATTGTTTGAAAACCAAACAAACTTCTCTCTTTAACTAATCACTTAAAGCACTTATAAGATTGTTTATTGATGCTTTTAGTTGAGTGGGCGATTCACAGGAGCTCCCAGAGTGTGGTTAATTCATCAATGTATGCAGTCAGGCATTTCTGGTAATTATATACTTCATTTTGATTATTTTTTAAGGTAGTCAACACATTCATAGTTTCTCCTTGCAAAGAATTAAACAGACAAATTGCAGAGATAACAGAAAGTCAGGACAAGGTGTTGCTGAATCTATTTTGTTAAATCTAAATTAAAGCTGTGAAAGGGTTAACAAACCAACCGTAAACACTTAATATTAAAAAAAAGACAGATGGCAACAATTTGTCATTTGAATAAATATGATTGGAGGCATCCTGCTGGCACATTCTGGAGTACGTCTGCCTCCTAACCAGATGGCCGTGGGATCAAATCCCAGAGCACCCCTAAGCTCATCTGCCACAATGAGGAAAGCTTACTTTTAGTTCTTGCCTGGGTGCTGGATGGTGCAAGTCACAGTGAACTAATATCAGCCTCAGCAAGGGACAACACATGCGTTATATCTACACTTGTAGTTGATGGGGAAAATGGTGTAGGTGATACTTGTGGCAATCATAGTCGTGGCATGTTCTCGTGATTATACCCTTGTGCTGCTTTAGTTCAGTTTAGAGATACAGCACGGAAACAGGCTTTTTGGCCCACCAAGTCCACACCGACCAGCGATCTTCGCACATTAACACACACTAGGGACAAATATTTACATTTTATTACATTTTACCAAGCCAATTAATCTACAAACCTGTATGTCTTTGGCGTGTGGGAGGAAACCAAAGATCTCAGAGGAAACCCACACAGGTCACGGGGAGAACCTACAAGCTCTGTACAGACATCACCCATATTCGGGATCGAACCCGGGCCTCTCGCGCTGTAATCTGAAAGGCAGCAACTCTACTGCTGTGCCACCGTGCAGTCATCCAGAATGTTTGAGATACATTGTCCCCATATGCTGCAGAATCTACTATTATCCAGATCTCAACTTCAAATATTAATATCTACATAGCTGTCTTCCTGCTGCCATTGACCATAAGCCTGTTATATATTTTGAACATTATAATAATAATAATAATTGACGAATGTAATACTCATCCTTTAGGTGCAAACTATTATTTTAAATGCTTTGCATTCTTTAGTTCTTTTCTGCCAGAGTGAATTGAAGAAGCCATATGCTGAAACCATATAATTTTCACAACAGCTCATAATAAAAATGAATTCCAGATCAATAAAAAAGTTGTGCCTTGTACTGAATTAGCTAAAGTGACTACTTAAAGTAATTACTTTGAATATTATTGCAAATGTAATGGGAATATTAATATTTATTAGAATCTCCCCATGACATTCTTGTCTTAAGTCAGATGATTAGAATCTTCTTTGATAAGTGCCGATGGTGATGTTACTTCCAGTCATCTCCAGTCGATGAAAAGGACTGAGCAAGCAAAAATGGGAATAGTAATCAAATGCCGCATGCAGCACACAGAAGCCACACAGAGCTGTCTTTCGAGAGTCATACAATGTGGAAACAGCCCTTTGGCCCAACTTGCACACACCAACCAACATGCCTCATCTATACTGGTCCCACCTGCCTGCAATTGGCCCATATCCCTGTTAATTTGTCCTATCCATGTACCTGTCTAAATGTTTCTTAAACATTGCAATAGTAATTGCCTCAACTACCTCCTCCTGCAATTTGTTCCATACACCCACCACCATTTATGTGAAAAAGTTTCCCCTCAGATTCCTTTAAAAATCTTTTCCCCCTCACCATAAACCTATGTCCCCTGGTTCTCAATTCCCCAACTCTGGGCAAGAGACTCTGTGTGTCTACCCAATCTATTCCTCTCATTTTTATGCACACCTCTATAAGATCAACATAAGATTAATTATCGACCATAGATTGTAGAATGGAATCATAGTATGGGAACAGCACAGAAGGCGACTATTGCAATGGAGCCTGGGAGAGTAGCACAGCTGTCCTCTCTTTCTCTCTCCAGATCTCAGCAATGATTTTCTTTCCAACATTGACTAAATCTGCAAACTATTATTCCATCTGCCCTACCATCCCATCAGGCAACATATTTGGAATGCTAACCACCTGGTGCATAAAAAAGCCAGTTATATGCTACTTGTAGTTGTTTTGACTATCTCCTCACATTTGGATCCTCAGCTTCCCAACATTTCTTCTAACAGGAACACTTTCACTCCATGACTCTGCTGTTGTGAACGCTTCCATCACATCCCCTCTCAAGCTTCTCCAAAACATACCTGCTTTAAAGTCCACCTGACATAAGTTGACCTATTGCACTGGCCTGTCCATGTCCACGTGAAGTCTGTCAATATCCATTTCACTTTTCATTATACTGACTGGAACTGTTGGAGGCATGAAATCCAACTTTTTCAGAGGATGAATTTCTACTATACTCAACCATATGGGCTGGAATTAGATTTCTAAACCTTATGAACACAGGAATATATACAAAAGCCAGATTTTAAGCAGAAGAAGAGAATAACATATCTGATATCACCTGTGAAAGTAATACTGTATTAGGGAACCAATTCACCAAAAATAACTAACAAAGTTATTATTGACATTGAAGAATGATAAACTTACAATGCCAGATTGCTTGCGGGAGGTATGAGACAACATTGGTGATTATAGAATCACAGAAAACCCGCAAGGAGTAAAAACGTTATTCGGCCTGAAAGGACGTTGCCAGCTCCATGTAAAAGCCCAGCCTGCCCTACGTTCTCCCACGTTCCACCTTCAGCCCAGGGAAACTAGTCCTTCCCCAATTGACTATCTTAACCTTAAAGTGATCCACAACCTTTACATAACAATTCCAAATCTTATTATACTATGATTGGTCTTCCCTATATTTTCCCAATTGATACTTGCTCCCCCGAGCATGCCTCAATCCAGAACAAAGTCAAGCAATACCTCTCTCCTTGCTGAGCAAGCAGGTCTGGTCAAAAACGTTTTGCTGAATATATTAAAATTTCTCCTCCTCTGAGTGTCTTGTTTTATTACTGTCCCAGTCCACATGAGGATATTTTAAGTTAGCTATGACCAATACTCCATTTACTAGCTAACTTAAACTATCCTCATGTGGACTCTGGATGGCAGCATCCCAGTTCCCACCCATGTTTTCCTAATGCTAGTTAAATACATTCTGTCCTTGACTGCTCCAGGACCTCTCCCTCCTACAAGATTCTGAATCAGTTCTGACACCCTGCATCATACACCACAGCTATTCACACACCCGACCAGCAACCTTGCCTTCATTGCTGAGTGTCCAACATCCAAGGATCCAAAACATTTCTGCTGTTCTCTCCACCTTTTCCCCCTTTTCTGCAACTTAAAAAAAAAGTTTCATTTCTACCTTTCCACAATCCTACTGAAACATTAACTTAGTTTCTGCCTTTGCTAATGTTGTCCAGCCTGCTGAGTATTTCCAGCATTACCTGTTTATATTTGACTGCACCTGATCCATCTTGTCAGTGTTTAGCAGGGCTTTGGAATTCTGAGAACATCATCGTTATGGTGTAATTAGTTCGTTCTAAGCTCCCCCCCCAGTCTAGTTTCAGTCAATAAAATACTGAATCAGGCACTTGAGCAACTAAACTTTATTTTACTTCAGATTCACATGAGTGATTCCGTGAAGAACCCCGCCAGTCCGCATGCGCATCATAACGTCTGACGCATGGTGCAGCGACCGGCTGGGAGACGCATCGCTCCTCCAGCGGTAAGTTTAAAAACCCTCAGGTAAGTGTTAAATGTTGGAGTGGAGAAAAGTGGAGAAAGCGTCGAAGGTGAAGTCAGCAAAGGTACGACCAGCGACTGCAGACTTGGTGGCTGAGAGCACTGTGGCTGCACCATTGGGGCGGAAAGCCACCAAAAAGCCTGCATGGCCCGTAGACTCAGATGAGTCGGGCCAGGAGGGTTCCCCTCAGATAATGGATAACGTCTTTGGACGGCTGTACAGGTTGGAGCTCATAATGGAGAGGTTGCTCCACCAATATACACTCCAACTGGAGGAGTTGTGTCAGCACGGGTCTCCTCGGGCGCCAGCAGCACCTGTATCAGGGCTGCTTAGTGTCTCCCTCTCGGAGGAGGAGAACATGCGAGGTCAGTTTTATTCTGACGCCGAGTCTGTGGGTATAGCCATGGAGCATACCCCAAGGGATGAAATGCACGAGCCAGAGGTGCAAGTCCTGGCAGCAAGATTTGCCATTCCCACAGAAAAAGAGGGGAACCGCTGGGTGATGAGTTGGCCGCAAGTATTAATTACTTGGCCTCACACCAGCTTCAATGAATGAATGAATGAATGAATAGCCTTTATTGTCATTCAGACCTTTCGGTCTGAACGAAATTTTGTGCCTGCAGTCATACATATATAAAAATAACAAAATCACACAATAAACACAAAAATTAACATCCACCATAGTGAGTTCACCAAACACCTCCTCACTGTGGTGGAAGGCAAAAGTCTTAGAGTCTCTGTCTTCTTCCCTCCTTATTCTCCCTCTGCGCTGAGGAGATCCAGGCCTCCGATGCTGCCGTCCACCAGGCCCGCGGCCGAGCCTCCGAAACCGGGCCGCCGCCACCGCTGTCGCCGGAACACCGGAACACCGCCACAGGGCCCGCCGCCGGAACGTCGCTGGAGCACCGCATCCCCGAAGCCAGGTCGCCGCTGGAACGTCGCTGGAGCACCGCATCCCCGGAAGCCAGGTCGCCACTGGAGCACCGCAGCCCCGAAAGCCAGGCCGTCGCTGGAGCACCGCAGCCCCGAAAGCCAGGCCGTCGCTGGAGCACTGCAGCTCCCGAAAACCAGGTCTCTGCCGGAACGCCAATGGAGCACCGCATCCCCGAAGCCAGGCCATCGCTGGAGCACCGCAGCTCCGAAAACCAGGTCGCCGCCAGAACGCCACTGGAGCACCGCAGCTCCGAAGCCAGGTCGCCGCTGAAGCTCCGAAAGCCGTGCCGCCACCGCTGGAAGCTGGAGGCCGCCAGCTCCGCCATTAAGGCCTCAGCACAGACGGAGACGGTGTCGGGGGACACGACAAGAAAAGTCGCATCCCCCCGAAGGGAGAGACTAAAACCCCGTTTCTCCCCCCCCTACCCCCCCCCCCCCCCCCCCCCCCCCACACATACACAACCTAACAAACCAAAAATAATATCTAAAAACAGGCACGAAGACAAAAATAAAATAAAAGACAGACGGACTGCAGGTGAGCCGCAGCTGCCAAGCAGCACCGCCACTTCTGGGTGTGGCGGCGCTGCTTGGCAAGAACATACTATGGAGGAAACGTCCAAAAAATATGCGACCCCCTGCCAACTGTATCCTGCTCAAAGTGCCGGCAGTTAACCACGCCATCTGGGATCACATGGCGTAGGTATCCGAGCCCATGTGCTTGTACTCGCTGGAATTTTGGAGATTGAGGGGTGTTCTTATAGAGGCTTACAAAATTATTGAGGGGTTGGACAGGCTAGATGCAGGAAGATTGTTCCCGATGTTGGGGAACTCCAGAACAAGGGGTCACAGTTTAAGGATAAGGGGGAAGTCTTTTAGGACCGAGATGAGAAGATCTTTTTTCACGCAGAGAGTGGTGAGTCTGTGGAATTCTCTGCCACAGAAGGTAGTTGAGGCCATTTCATCGGCTATATTTAAGAGGGAGCTAGATGTGGCCCTTGTGGCTAAAGGGATCAGGGGGTATGGAGAGCAGGTACAGGATACTGAGTTGGATGATCAGCCATGATCATATTGAATGGCGGTGCAGGCTCGAAGGGCCGAATGGCCTACTCCTGAACCTATTTTCTATGATTCTATGATTCTATGAGCTCATGAAATGAGGCTTCAGAGGGTACTGAAGCTGCTCGCTTCAGGCATTACAGCGTTCGCCAGGTCGGTGGATGGAGGGCACCTGTCTGATGTACAGCAGGATGCCCTGGCCCTAATGTGCAATGCACATTTTGAGATTAATTGCCTGAGAAAGACTGCCATCTGCCCTGCTATCAACCCTAAGTTCACGTTGCTGTGTAAACCCAGCAATATCCAGCCACTGAACCTGCTGTTCGGTGAAGATCTCTCAAAAAGAGTGAAGGAGCTGGACGACGAGGCAAGAACGGTCGGTCTCATCAGAGCACCGACGACCAGCAAAACCTCGCTTCAGCGGCAGTACCCCTACAAACGGTTCGCTGAAACCGGATCAGGTCAAGGACCAAGCGGGCCATTCATAAATATGCACAGCTAGCACATCCCACCAGGGGCACGGGTGAACATGGCCTTACCCCCTAAAAAACCAGGGGCAGAAAATTCCACCGGTAACCATGGAGGTAGGTGGGTCCGGTTCTTGTCGGAACATATTAAGTGGGGATCACCTACAAGTTGGGGGGAGATTACACTTGTTCTTGAAGGAATGGTATGGGATAACATCAGATCAGTTTATACTGCACAGTATACAAGGGTTTCAAATTGAATTCCTTCCCAATTTGCATCCACCCACACAGCATACACCAAGCCGGACATTGGTTTTTTCAAAACAAAAGAGAATTTGGAGGTACAAGCTGAAATTGAAAAATTATACAATAAAGGGGTAATTGAGAAGGGGGTTCACCAATCTCACCAATTTGTGTCTAATATTTTTCCTAGGCCAAAGATGGGGGATGTTGAATCATCCTTGACTTAATGGGCCTTAATCCCTTTGTGCAGTATAAACATTTCAAAATGGACACCTTTGTTACTGTCAAACAATTGATTTCCAGAGGATGTTATATGGCATGTATAGACCTTAAAGTTGAATATTATTCAGTGCCTGTTCATAAGGATTATCGGAGATATTTGAAGTTTAGCTGGATGAGGCAATTATGACAATTTAAAGTATTGCCTAATGGGTTGACCTCAGCCCCTAGATTATTTACAAAACTGTTAAAATCAGTACTGGGGCTACTCCGGGCTCAGAGTCATATTGTAATGGCTTATTTGGATGATATCTTAATCATAGGGAAGACCCGGGAAGCAGCTGAATTATCTGTTTCAGCTGTTAAACTCATGTATGAGATTGCGGTTTCTCATCCATCCAGTTAAATCCAAATTGATACCAGTTAGAGTTATTGCTTATTTGGGATTCACTATTAACTCAACTCACATGTCTGTGATTCTGCCCAGGGGCAAGAGATTAGACTTAATTGAAGGCTGTAACAAGCTCATGGTGGAGCAGTAACCGTCAATTAGACAGGTGGCCAGCATGATTGGCAAATTAGTGGCTGCATTTCCAGCTGCACAGTTTGGACCTTTGCATTACCAAAAACGTGCAAAGGAGCAGGCACTCAGGATAAATACAGGTCATTTTAACAGGCCCATGCAATTACCAGCTGAAGCCATTGCTGAAGTGCAGTGGTGGATAGTGAACATTTCGAGTTGCTCCAGTAAAGTTCTGATTGAGAAACCTTCAGTTGGTTTACAGACTGATGTTAGTGCCCTAATGATACCATCTCTAGCTGTGGAGGCAGATGGAATATGCATGAGGCGTTTATTCTTCAATCATATGGGATTAATTATTTAGAACTGTTGGGAGCATTCTATGGTTTTAAGGCTTATTGTACTAGTATGCATCACTTACATGTCCAGCTTCAAATTGACAACACTACGGCAGTAGCGTATGTTAATTAGATGGGTGGAATCAAGTCAGAATCTTGTGATAGATTGGCTAACCTTATTTGGCACTGGTGTATTACAAGAAACATTTGGGTTTCAGCTATCTAACTACCAGGTAGATTCAACATGGTGGTGGACACCAGGTCACGTAAATTCAATGACAACACAGAATGCATGTTGAATCATGATGTATTTAATGATATTGTTGCTCAGTATGGGATGCCATATATCGATTTGTTTGCATCCAGACTCAATCACCAGTTACCAAAGTATGTTTCATGGGAACCAGACCCAGGGGCAGTAGTGGTAGATGCATTCTCGTTACACTGGGGTGGAATGTTTTTATATGCATTTCCCCCATTTTGCCTCATCAGTCGGTGCTTGCTCAAGATCAAGCAGGACTCCGCCTCAGGAGTTTTGGTGGTACCCGACTGGCCTACTCAGCCATTGTTCCCACTCATTTTGGGAATAATAACACAGCCACTCATGACTGTCCTGAAACGTAGTAACCTACTGGTGCACCCTGAAACTGGGGAACAACATCCATTATATGACCGTATTGATCTATTGATTTGCAGATTCTAAGGAGGCCATACTTGAGGCTTGGACTATCCGATTGTACCGTGGATGTGATCACTGCGACCTGGAGGGATAGTACCAAACAATAGTACATCTCTCATGTCAAGAAATGGGAGGTGTTCTGTTTACGGGGGAACATAACAGATCACATGGCACGCATCTCAGATGTTCTAGAGTTTCTGTCAACGCTATATCTTGATGAAGGGTTGAGCTATAGTGCCATCAATAGTGCCAGGAGTGCCCTGTCATCTTATTTATAGCTGGGGTCGGAACAACTTTCTGTTGGATCTCACCCTTTAATATCCCGGTTTATGAAGGGTATTTTTAATTCCAATCTCCCCAGGCCCAGGTACTCTAAAATCTGGGATGTAAGCGTGGTACTCACGCTGCTTTGTCAGTGGGTTCCAGCTACATCCCTGTCTTTGCCCAAAATCACCCTAAAGGTGGTCATGCTCATGGCGCTGGTTTCAGCGCAATGGGTCCAGACGTTGCTGAAGCTGCGACTGGACAGGATGGTGTCATCTGGAAATAACGTAACATTTTACATTTATGATTTAATTAAACAGAGCAGACCAGGGGTGTCAGGGTTCAAGCTTAATTTTTCGGCATTCCCCATGGATTTACGATTGTGTGTAGTTTCGCACCTGCAACATTATATCAAGGTCACCAAGAGCCTCAGAGGCTCAGAATCAGCATTATGTATCAGCCGCAAAAAGCCGCATAAGAAAGTGTTGGTACAGACCATTTCAAGATGGCTGAAACAGGTTCTGGTTTGTGCAGGAGTGGGCACTGACAATTTAAAATCTCACTCCACCAGGGCGGCATCAACATCAGCAGCGAGGGCAATGGACGTCCCTCTTGACCATATCCTTGGTCAAAGCACATTCTATTTTAAGTTCTGTTTCATAGTGTCCCCCTGGGAGAGAGGGGTTGCTATTGTTTTTCTTTGTTAAATAAACCATTCACATGTTCAAATCAATGCCATGGTTCTGCATTGTTTATTATTTACTCATCCTGGGTCAATCGATGCAGTGAGACACCTGCATTCATATCTACGGCATGAAATCACAGAGCTTTGAAATCTTCACGGAATCACTCACGTGACTCCGAAGTAAAATAGTAAGATTAAACAAGAAGTTAACAGTTTGAAGTTTGATCTTTATTTTATGAGGAGTTAAGATGAGCGATTATGTGCCCACTGCTCCCAACCGTCATATCACAAAGGTCATCTGGTAGCTCTAGGTTTCTAATCTTAATATGTTACTTCAATTACTGTTACCTGTGATTTCACACCATTGCTTTGAAGATTGACGCGCATGCGGACTGTCAAAGTAAATTCAAAGTCAAAAGAGTTTATTGTCATGTGTCCCTGACAGGACAATGAAATTCTTTCTTTGCTTAGCACAACAAAACATATTAGGCATTGACTACAAAACTACATTGACTGATGGGGTCCTTCACGTAATCGCTCATCGTAACTCCTCATAAAATAAAGATCAAACTTCAAACTGGTAAGTTCTCATTTAATCTTACTATTTTGGATAACACAACACAAATTCCCCTATACAATACCTAAACCACCGCGGGTTCGATCCTTGTATCTGCTTGGCCAAGCCCTTCTAGCCTCGTGCAAGCAGAGACACTCCAAAAGGTCACACAGTCCCAAGCACTCTTCCAGAAGATCGACAAAGGACCTTGGGGAAGGGCTGCCTTTTATAGGTCCCTGAACCTTCAGGGGCCGAACTACATGGAGGTGGTCTCTGTACAGTCCAATAACACATATCGATTACAACAGTACATGATTGACAGTTCCCTAACCTAATTACATGGTAACTAATACATTGTATCTGGCACGGCTTCGAGAAGGAAGCTAACATAGATGAATAATGCAACATGTGCCTTGGGATTCAGACAACCCAGACAAAGCTTAACATTTCAACCAATCAACAACTAACAAAGTAAGGCTTTGCAACATTATTGACACTATGTATATCTGGTTTACATTTTCCCAATCAGCTCTATGCATTTTACACCTCATTGTAAGATTTCTGCAGATGTCCCATTCTTTCTCCGCAGCACTTATCCGGACCACAGACATACTGGCACCAATCAGCAGCTTGTCTCAGCTTTGCAAAGGCACATTTAACTTGACCAAAATGGCCTAGCAGTACATAAGCCCTTACTCAATTTTAATGCCATGGCTGCTCCAATTTAGCCATGATTAACAATGGTTCAGGTTAGCTGCATCTGCAATGCCATTATTTTTGCTTATTATGCTTCATACATTTAGATACATCATCTTAAACCTATTTTAGATCTATTTTAGGCCTACTTACTCTCTTTTTTAATATGGTCCTATATAAGACAATACAATTTTCTGCTCTAGTGTTAACAATCCTTTTTTTACATTGCTACATCCTGGTGTCTTTCACTGCCCAGTTTTAAGCAATATCCTCACCATCCCCAAATCAATCCTGCAAACAACCTGAACAAACCTTCCAGAAAAAACGTTGATCCTTACTATATTGAGATGCAACCCATGCAGACTGTATAGGTCCCACTCCCCCAGAATTGTATCATTTCCCATCTGCCTTATTTCTCCAGCTACACATTCATCTACTTTATCCTCCTGAATATTTCTATGATTCAGTCTGAAGAAGGGTCTCGATCCAAAACATCACCTATTCCTTTTCTCCAGGAAAAGGAGAAAATGACTGTCTAACCTGTTGAGTTACTCCAGCTTTTTGTGTCTATCTTCTACAAATGGAAATTTGTGCTGGTCCTATTGTTAATTAAAAATGCAAGACTGATAGATTTTTGTTAACAGTACAGATAAACCATGATCTCATTAAATTGTGGATAGATGCAAGGCATTAAATAGCCCCTGCGCTAAAAGTGTGCTTACACAATTGAGGATATTTCTCTGAATAAAGCGGAGAATGAAAGGCTTTCTACTTTTGTGTCTGTACTTCAAAATATAGCATGCCGACATTTTTCATTGTATTATGGTGGATGCATCTCAAAAAAGACACAGATTAGTGCATCCCACCTTTACACTATCCCAATCACAAGTAGTGGCAGCTTTTGACTTGCTCCTTTTTTCTCCCTGACTCTCTGTCTCGACCCAAAACATCACCTTTTTCTTTTCTCCGGAGTTGCTGCCTGAAGCGCTGAGTTGCTCCAGGATTTTGTCTATCTTCAGTAGCTTTGACTTGATTGAAAAAGAGTGATAGTGTATCAGTCACACATTTTGCATCTCTGCTGATTTTCATTTCTAGTGACGTCAATGCAAATGATCAAATGCAAGAGGTGTGAAAAGTGCAGCAAACTTGCTATCACTCTTTGTGCACCACCTCTCAGTCAAGATATAACTCTGAGTAATTTTGTTCCTATGGCTGTGTTTATTTTATCTCCTGTGTGCAACTCTGCATCTGTGTACACTCTCACATCCTCAAAGAAAGCTGTCTAAGTCGACTGCTAAAACGGCAAAGAAACTTCAAAGATGAGACTTCAAATGAGAACTGGGTAAGAATCAGAGAATGCATCGAAAAAAGATCAAAATAATCTTAGTGGAACATTTTCAAAAATCAAGCCCTAAAGCTCTTTCCTTCGATCACAGCTGCAAATTGCCATTTGCACAGGCCTGCAGCTGGTTTGTATTACACATGCCAGACCCTTTCTCTTTATTCAGTTCAGAATAAGGCCTCTAAAGCTCCTAGTGCCCATTTGAAACCAGCTGTGAACCATAGGCACTGTTTCATAAGGGCATCCATATAGCAGGTGCCTTAAGGTGGCTGATGCCCCTCTCACATTACACAGCTGCTTCTGATAACTAGGGTCGCCTCATATCTTTGACTCGCATGGCAGTGGAATCTGCTTTTTGTACACCCTTTTTTTCACACAAAGCGTGGTGAGTGTATGGAACAAGCCGCCAGAGGACGTAGTTGAGGTTGGGACTATCCCAACGTTTAAGAAACAGTTAGACAGGTACATGGCTAGGACAAGTTTGGAGGGATATGGACCAAACGCAGGCAGATAGGACTAGTGTAACTAGGGCATGTTGGCTGACGTGGGCAAGTTGGGCCGAAGGGCCTGTTTCCACACTGTATCACTCGCTATGACTACAATTCGTACACGCTCCAACCCACTTTCAATAAAGTAGATTAAAAAAGAACTGGGGGAACAGCTAATGCAGTAGATGTAGATGCTGGTAAAATCCAAGGTAGATGCAAATTGCTGGAGTAACTCAGCAGGTGAGGCAGTATCCATGGAGAGAAGAAATTGGCGATGTTTCTGGTCGAGACCCTTCTTCAGACTAATATCAGGGGGGCGGGACAAGGAAAGAATGTAGGCGGAGACGGTAAGACTAGTGGGAGAACTGGGAAGGGCGAGGGTATGGACAGAGAAAGCAAGAGCTACCTGAAGTTAGAGAAGTCAATGTTCATACCGCTGAGTTGTAAACTACCCAAACGAAATATGAGGTGCTGCTCGTCCAATTTGCGCTGGGCCTCACTCTGACAATGGAGGAGACCCAGGACAGAAAGGTCAGATTGGGAATGAGAGGGGCAGTTGAAGTGTTGGGCCACTGGGAGATCAGCTTGGTTAAGACGGACTGAGCGGAGGTGTTCAGCGAAACAATCGCTGAGCCTGCGCTTGGTCTCGCCGATGTAGAGAAGTTGACACCTGGAACAGCTAATGCAGTAGATGAGGTAGGAGGAGGTGCAAGTGAACCACTGCCTCATCTGGAAAGACTGTTTGGGTCCTTGGTTGGAGTCGAGGGGGGAGGTAAAAGGAGAGGTGTTGCATCTCCTGCGGTTGTAGGGGAAAATACCTGGGGAGGGGGTGGTTTGTGTGGGAAGGGACGAGTTGACCAGGGAGTTTTGGACGGAATGGTCTCTGGAATGCAGAGAGGGGAGGAGATGAAAAGATGTGGCTAGTAGTGGGATCCCTTTGGATGTGGCAAAAATGTTATATGCCACCCTGCTTCTTGTAAAGACTCTATCCCCTACTCCCAATTCCTCAGTCTACACCGCATCTGCGCCCAGGATGAGGATTTCCACACCAGGGCATCGGAGATGTCCTCATTCTTTAGGCAACGGGGGTTCCCCTCTTCCATTATAGATGAGGCTGTCACTAGGATCCCGCAGCTCCGCTCTTACTCCCCCTCCCTCCAATCGTAACAAGGACAGAGTCCCCCATGTCCTCACATTCCACCCCATCAGCTGTCACATACAGCATATAATCCTTCCCAGTTCTCCAACTAGTCTTACTCTCTCTGCCTATATTCGTTCTTTGTCCCGCCCCCCCCTCCCCCCCACCCCCCAACATCAGTCTGAAGAAGGGTCTCGACCCATAACGTCAATAAAGTTGAAACAGTTATAGATAATCATATCATCATATCTATATTACTAAAAGTCTGATCTTGACTGCTTTTGGCCCACTGTGCTGCGATTTACGAGAGAACGTCGCCACCTACGGCTGTCATTTTTGGCCACCTCGCTCAGAGCCCCCCTCCGCCTTCCTGGACCAGAGGATCTTTCCCATTGATGAAAAATGAGAGAGATATTAATGTTTTTAAAAAAAACCCATTCTCTCTGCTGCCCCCGCTGGCGGCAGGAGGAGGGACTATAAAACCCGGAAGTGTCGCGCCTCACTCAGTCTCTGCCAGACCCAGGAAGCGAGAGGATCATGGCTCTCTGAGCTGCGAATCTACTCCACGGTCAGTCCCTTCCATGTGCTTTTCAGTGAACTGATGTGTATTTTGTCAGCTTGCTTGCTTGCTCAGTGTTTTTTCCCGCAATTGCTTGCCGTTTTTAATAGGGCTTTCAGCAACAGTATTCGGATGGATAAAGTAACTAAACATGTTATTATATCAGAACTGTGTTTAATTTCAAAATTGCCGCTCATTCTGTGATTTTCGCTTGGTTGCAAGATGGCGCCGATGACGTCATTTCCGGTTAGCGGCATGCTGGCGCTGAGTGTGTCATTTCCAGTTTGTGGCAAGCAGCGGAATGGTGGCGAGTGCAGGTGCTGCTGAATAATTCTTGAGTTTACTACTCTATGGTGAGTGTGTTTGTTAAATGTTATTTTGCTTCAGCAGCAGCAGCCAGTACAGCAGGCTTTAAAGATTTGTTTTACACATTGTATATTCAACACATTCTGAAGTCATTTTAGTATTGGGCGTGTGAGTGTGAGTGAATGTGTGAGTGAATGTGTGAGTGAATGTGTGAGTGAATGTGTGAGTGAATGTGTGAATCTGTGTGTGAATCTGTGTGTGAATCTGTGTGTGAATCTGTGTGTGAATCTGTGTGTGAATCTGTGTGTGAATCTGTGTGTGAATCTGTGTGTGAATCTGTGTGTGAATCTGTGTGTGAATCTGTGTGTGAATCTGTGTGTGTGAATGTGTGTGTGAATGTGTGTGTGAATGTGTGTGTGAATGTGTGTGTGAATGTGTGTGTGAATGTGTGAGTGAATGTGTGAGTGAATGTGTGTGCCTGTGCGTGTGCCTGTGCGTGTGTGTGTGTGTGTTTTCATATGTGATTCACATCTCCTCAAAAACCCGTCACGGTAACGGTGACATTTTTACACATCCCGGTAGATATTTACCTCGTGATTACAAAAATCCCCTCATCTGAAAACGTGATTCATTATTTCCGAGTTTTTTTACTAAAATTGTTCACCAATCTGACATCTTTTAAACTCTAACGTGCTGAAGCGAGCAGATGACGTCACAATGCCTTTGCTCCTCGCGGCGAGCTGCGATTTATGTGGCCCGACTCTGGATTGACGCAATTGAACATGTGATCGAGTCGTCTGCCTGCTCTGCTGGGCACCAAGTTCTACAACATGGCGGCACCAGTCGTTATCGCAGCGTGGCTGCGGACAAGCACAGTGGTAAAGTGGCCGTGGCAGCCGTCACAGAGGAACAACCTCCTCTCCGTCTCCCCCGCCCGATCTTCTGTCACGCTAGTGGGTGCGCGTCCCCTTGTGGTAGCCATGATCAGCCGGCCCCCCCTTGCTTTTCACAGTCCTCAGATAGCTCCGGGCCTCGCTCTAGACCATGCCAGCCACAGCCTAGCTCGGACCTGGCGCCTGGTGGGGAGGCCTGCTCTATGACCTGGGTAGGTGCTGCCTCTACCCCATCCCCTTCCATCTCTAACCCTTCCCCGGGGCAGAGAAAGAGAGAGGGAGGGTGGGGGGGGAGAAGGGGGGAGAGGGGGGGGGGGGAGAGAGAGAGAGAGGGATGGATGGAAGGGGGGAGAGGGTATGGAGTGGGGGGGTGGAGAGGAAAGAGGAGAAAGGAGAGGGGGAGGAGAGGGTGAGGAGAGGGGGAGGATAGGTAGGAGGAGGGGGAGAGGAGAGGGGGGTGTGGGAGGAGGACAGAAGGGGGAGGAGAGGGGGGCCCTCCATATCTGCCCCCTCTCTGCCCCCCTTCTTTGTCCCCCCTCCCTCTCTGCCCCCCACTTCCTCTTTTCCCCCATTCCTCTCTGCCCCCCCCCCCCCCCACCTCTCTGGGGAATGGTGAATATTGGGCCTATGGGTGAGTGGTGGAGTTTTGTGTTCAGGACCCAGCCCTCCCCTGTGACCCCACCCCTCAGTCTCTACCCCCTTCCCTCTTTCTTTCTACCCCCCCTCTCTCCCTCTCCACCCCACCCCTCTCTCTAGCCGCACTTGCACAGTTGGGGGTTATGCGTGAGTGGACAGGGCGGGGGATGAAAAAGAGCAAATGAAAACAAAAAGCAAATGAAAAAGAGCGGCCGCAGAGAAGCGCAATAGAAAAGTGGCCGCAATCGGCCTGCCCCCCGCTGCTTTTCACCGTCCTCAGATCGCTCCGAGACTCACTCTGATCCATGCCGGCCGCTGCCTAGCTCGGTCCCGGCGCCTGGTGGGGAGGCCTACTCTATGACCTGGGTAGGTGCTGCCTCTACCTCCTTCCCCTCCCTCTCTACCCCCTCCCAGGGGCAGAGAAAGAGAGAGAGTGGGTAGGGGAGGAGAGGGAGAGAGGGGTGTGGAGGGGGGAAGATGGGGTAGAGGGGGTGGTGGAGGGGGAGTGGAGGGGGGAGGAGATGGGGGTGAGGGCACCCTCCATCTCTGACCCCCCCTCTCTGCTCCCTCCCTCTCTGCCACCTCCCTCCCTCTCTGCCCCCCCCCTCTGTCTCTCCCCTCCCTCTCTGCCCCGCCCCCCTCTCTCCCCCCTCCCTCTCTAGGGAGTGGTGAATATGCCTGCAAAGTTGGGGGTTATGTATGAGTGGATAGGGTGAGGGATGGGGTAAAAGGAGCGAATGAATAATGTTAATATAATATCAAGGGAAGGGTTAGTGCATGTGGGGGTGGTTAGTGTATGTGTGACGCCGAAGGACTCCCCCACCCCCCACAAGTATGGTGATAACAGAAATTACACAGAGTCAATAAACAAGCAGAGACCTAACAATGTTAGTCGTACAATAGGGGACTATAACTAATGCATTTAGCTGTACTACTCAATCACAAATAATGCCTAGTCCTGGAATGCTAACTGATTATTAAACTTCACACCTTCTACACTATGAATGGGAGCTAGAGCATTAAACAACAAATACATTTCTGGGGTTTATCTCTTCAAACAGCACCTTCCCTACTCACACACTCTACCAGCTAGAATGACAAGGACCAGAAAAGCATGGAAACACAACCCCCTGAAAGTTACCTTTTAAGGTACACGCCACCCTGCCATGTGTTTCTTCACCGCCACTGAGTCAAAATGGGACTGGGTCACTGGGTGACTATTTGTGTGCTAGCCACAGAAGCAGATCTACAACCACATATTACAATCGCTCCACATCTCTAGTCCTACAGCAACTTGTCTTACTTTATCTACGATACTGGCTTTACCTTACTCTAAATGCTATTCCCTTATCCTGTATCTGTACACTGCGAATGGTTTGAATGTAATCATGCATTGTCTTTTCGCTGGCTGGTTAGCACGCAACAAAAGTTTTCCACTGTACATATTTCACATGACAATAAACTAAACTCACCTAAACTAAACCAAAAACCTAGAATTTTCTCCATGACAGCATTGCTGATATGCCCACTCCTCAAGGACTACAGCGCTTCCAGAGTACAACTCAAGGGAAATTTGGAGCAATTAAATGTTGGCTCAGCCTGTCAAGCCCATATCCCTTGAATGAATTAAAAAATGCTCCTCATATACCATTGCCTTTTGATTGCATGCAGGGTGTCTGCTTGATATAACAATCCAAAAAATGTAGAATCACAGCCATTTTGTTTTGCTTTTACAGAGGCTGCACTGTTGAAGCTGCGGACAAACGTATGTCTTATTGTCTTATTAATTTGGTGCCGAGTTCTGAGGATTTTTATGCTGATTGCTATTGTTAGTGAAGCTTGCACATCAGTACATTTGTGTTTCAGTCTATTTCAGTGCGAGATTTTGACGCCGATCTCAAATTGGTTTAATGGTTCTTAATTTCCTGCGTTTCTTACCACTTTACACTTCTCCCGCAGAGAGGGAATAATGGTCGGGTTCAACTTTATCCTTAATTCAGTGTCACTGATGACTCGTGGAAGTAAGAGCAGGCTATAGCCCCACAGAGAAAAGATGCACCTGTTTACACTCACAGATTGTGGCGTAAACCCACTGCTTCAGAGAATTGGGTTTTTGTAACCAAATGCTATACGACATGTGTGACAAGTTGAAAAGAGGATTTGGAGACTAAATTACACCATCCCAGTGCCAGCAAAGGTAATTGCTGCCTTCAACCAATTTGATGCCCGTTCTTTTCAGACTCCACTGCGGCAGCTGCAAGCATCAGTCACTTATGTTTCAAGTGTTTTCTGCTCTTTGCTCCGGAGAGCACTATGTTGCACAAGCTTCCTGATGGGCCCGGAGGAGCAACAGAATACCAGAGAGATAACAGCATATAATTCTCCAACATTTTCGCCACTTCCAACGGGATCCTACTACTGGCCACATCTTCCCATCTGCACCACTTTCTGTTTCCCGCAGACCCTGTTGCCTCTGCAACTCCCTGGTCAACTCATCCTTTCCCACCAAAACCACCCCTTCCCCAGGTACTATCCCTTGCAACTGCAGGAGATGCAGCACCTGTCCCTTTACCTCCCCCCTCAACACCATCCAAAGACCCCGACAGTCTTTCCAGGTGAGACAGAGGTTCACTTGAACCTCCTCCAACCTCATCTACTATATCCACTGTTCCAGGTGTCAACTCCTGTATATCGGCGAGACGAAGCGCAGGCTTGGCGATCATTTCACTGAACACCTCCGCTCAGTCCGTCTTAACCTACCTGATCTCCCGGCTACTCTGCACTTTTAACTCCCCCTCCCATTCCCAATCTGATATTTCTGTCCTGGGCCTCCTCCGTTGTCAGAGTGGGGCCCAGTGCAAATTGGATGAACAGCACCTCATATTTTGCTTGGGTAGCTTACACCCCAGCGGTATGAACATTGACTTCTCTAACTACAAATTGCCCTTGCTTTCCCTCTCTCTCCATCCCCTCCCCTTCCCAGTTCTCCCACCAGTCTTACTGTCTGCGATTACATTCTATCTCTGTCCAGCCACTCCCCTGACATCAGTCTGAAGAATGGTCTCGACCCGAAACGTCACCAGTTCCTTCTCTCCAGAGATGCTGCCTGTCCCGCTGAGTTACACCAGCATTTTATGTCTACCTTCAATTAAAACCAACATCTGCTGTTCTTTCCTACACACCAGAGAGATACTCCTTCCCACTGCTGAGTTTACAGTCTTGGGTTCCACTGATTGTGCCAAGACAAGCCATCTGTGCACCCGCTGAACTGAAAGCCCAGGAACTGCTGGGAAGCTGCAAATGTTCAGGTAATACATGATGCCAGGAATACCATTAAGGCAGTGTTAGTGCCAACAACCTCAACAGCACCCATATAAAACACTTATCCCTCATGCAATAAAAAGGAACTGCAGATGCTGGTTCATACCCATTTATCCCTGCTAGTTTTGGGACTGGAAACTCACTTATTGCATAATTGAATGAATGGTGATTACAACATTAAAATTATTTTAGACACATTAAGCTGGAGTAACTCAGCGGGTCAGGTAGCATATCTGGAGAAAAGGAAAAGGTGACGTTTCAGATCGAGATCATTCTTCATTTTCAGCACAATCAGTAATATTTGACACTCAAATGGGACATTAGAAAAGAAGAGCAAAAGCTATAAGAGATAAATATTAAGAAACATCTTAAATCAAGGAACTAAAATGGTTACAAGGCTAAGAGCTGTAGAGTGAAAGTCCAAAGCTTTGCTCTTCAGTAATTAAAGGCATGGCCAGTAACAGCGGCTCATTTAAAATAATTTAAAAAACTGGAAGAGATGAGTCTGGTGGAACCGAAAAGCAATATTTCAGTGGTAGATGAGCTCACGATGGCTTAGTTGTAGAAGTACAGCTTGCGATGGAGTAGTTGTGTTGTCACCGCAAGATCAGATCCAAGACCAAGCTCAAGTATTACCCAGTTTAGCTTAGATAGTTGGAAGGAAGAAGGAACCAGGCTTGGTAGCCAGGGAATAAAGTTCCCAGGTGATACAGAAGGCATGTCATTATTTAATAGGAGGACATTTTTGCTGTTCATAGTATATGCTAGCATATCATCATCATTGGCGGTCACTCGAAACGAGTATGACTGTCCTCTCATGGAGGACACCTGCTGGCTGACTTTGTTTAACGTGGAGAGACATGTGCCCAGACTGCCACCACATGGTCCTTGACAGATCTGGGTCAGAATCCAATGGCATGGAATCCAAGACGACCGGGGAGTGGGGACCCTTTTCTGCTGCAGCCTTCATCCGCCTTCCCAGCAGTTGTGATGCTCCACTAAAGTCAGCCATCATCCTCCGTCTGTTCCACCGTTGAGGTCTTGGTTGGATATAGTAGATGGAAGACAAGTGGATCACTAATCCAAAAAAATGATAGAATCTGTATGTGATGCTGAATTAGAGTATGTCAGTTGTACACATTTGGAAACTGGTAATTATATCATCAGGGAGCACTATGGAGATGATAAATATTAGGTGTCCAAAGAGAGATCCTTGTGAACCATCATTGATGAAGGTGCAGGAGTCAGTAGAGGACCCACTGGTGGGGTTTCCCAGGCTGTAGATGGATGCATGAGAATGGAAGCACTCGTCTGATCCTCAGAGCTGTGACAAAGCTGGTGTGGGTAAATATATCGCAGACTGAAGACAGTTCTTTCAGAGTGAAGAGGGAGCGGGTACCAGAGACACAGATATGTAGCAGCTTTATGGCATTGTGATGTTTGTGACCTGTGTGACTTTGATAAAAACTAGTTCAGTTTCAACTTGGAGGGGAATGACTTTATTAGTTTAGTTTAGTTTAGTTTAGTTTATTGTCATGTGTATCTAGGTACAGTGAAAAGCTTTTGTTGCGTGCTAACCAGTCAGTGGAAAGACAATGCATGATTACAATCGAGCCATCCACATAATAAATAAAATAACATGAATAACGTTTTAGTGCAAGATAAAGCCAATAAAGTCCAATCAAAAATAGTCCGATTACACCTAAATTTGTCATTTAGTCCTTAAAACACGTACTCTTAAAAATATCTTCCTTTTCGGTACAACTTACAGTCCGATATTACACCAATGATACATTTTGGGCATCACTTCTCAAGACAATAAATGATTCCAGATCTTCCTCATATCATTCAGTCATTCAGCCCTTGAGCCTCCTTCATCATTCGATTGGATCAAAGACTGAACTGTATTTCAACATTTATCTAGCTTTGTTCATATTGACTAATACTCTTACCCAACATAAACCTATTGGTCTCAGTCTTACAATGATAATTGACCCATCTCCCTCCTGATCTTTTAACAGAGCACGTTACAGCTTTCCACCATGTTCCCAATTCAGAAATGCTTCCTAATGTCCCTCCTAGCTTTATGTTTGTGGTAATGTGGAGGTTTTATTCTCGATTCCATGGTGGAATTGTTTCTCTGTAATATACCCTGTGTTCAATTATTTTTATATTTTTGGTTAATATTTCATGCCCTGATATCATCCTGTGAATCTGCTCTGCACCCTCTCCAAAGCCTATATATCTTTCCACCACAGTTGAAGCTAACCTGCTGAGGATTTTTATCTCTATGTATCTTTATGTTTATATTTTAGATTGAAAACCTATGTAGTAGCTTACCTCCCTATAAATTTTATTTTGTTTGACACTGAAGCAAGAATTCATATTGGTCACAGCATCCGGAGAAGGAACTAGGGTTCCTTGGATCTTTTGACATATGCTCAGTCTGAAGAAGGTGTCTTGACCCGAAACGTCATCAATTCCTTCTATCCAGGGATGCTGCCTGTCCCGCTAAGCTACTCTGGCATTGTTAGGTGTAGGGAGGTACAATTTGGAGCAGACAAGTAGAAGAACACTAATCAAAACAGTCAAAGATGCTTTTTAACGTATTCCAAACACATATAACCATATAACAATTACAGCACGGAAACAGGCCCTCTCAGCCCTTCCAGTCCATGCCGACCATTTATTTTCCCCTAGTCCCATCTACCTGCACTCAGACCATACCCCTCCATTCCCTTCCCGCCCATATACCTATCCACTTTACTTTTAAATGTTAAAATCGATCCTGCCTCCACCACTTCTGCTGGAAGCTCATTCCACACAGCCACCACTCTCCAAGTAAAGACGTTCCCCCTCATGTTACCCCTAAACTTCTGTCCCTTAATTCTCATGTCATGCCCTCTTGTTTGAATCTTTCCTACCCTCAATGGGAAAACCTTATCCACGTCAACTCTGCCTATCCCTTTCATCATTTTAAAGACCTCAATCAAGTCCCCCCTTAACCTTCTGCGCTCCAAAGAATAAAGACCCAACTTGTTCAACCTTTCTCTGTAACTTAGTTGCTGGAACCCAGGCATGAGTGTGCATAATTTGATCAGAACTTTGCTACAACTTATAGGAGGAAGTTGTTCAGCCATATTCTAAAGCAGGAACATGATTTCAAATTCCACTTCTTTGTCAGTAATTTTGCCACAAATTGGTTTATGTGTATTGTGGTGCAGTTCACGGTAATACTTGTCGTCATCATTCTCATCATACCATTCTAACATATCAGAAATGATATTCGGAAGAAGCACACATTTATGCACACTGTTATTTGTGACCATAATATCTGTAAAGATGGCAAGTTATGAATATCACTCAGGGCTTACTGAGGCAAATGGACATTCTCACCTGCTGTTTGGTCAGTGCAACTGTTTGGTTTAGTGTTATTATTAATCTGTGCTGGAGCAGTACACAATGTGCTGTCGGAACTTAGCAGCTCAGGCAACATCTGCAAAGGCATTGGACAGATGATGTTTCAGGATGGGACCCTTCCTCCGATTGATTTGTGCAGAAGATGCTTTCAGATTCAAAATGTGCGAGGAGCTTTTTCAACTTTAACTTCCTCTCCCACTCCGAACCTGACCTTTCTGTCCTGGGCCTCCCCCAGAGTGAGGCCCAGCTGAAATTGGAGGAACAGCACCTCATATTTTGCATGGGTAGTTTACACCCCAGCGGTATGAACATTGATTTCTCCAATTTCCTTCTCTCCATAAATGCTGCCTCACCCGCTGAGTTTCTCCAGCATTTTTGTCTACCTTCGAAATATAAAGGTCAGTCCAGTTTCTGACCACATTGGTTTCCCAAACTTTAATAAATTCATAAGCTATAGGAGCGGAATTAGGCCATTCGACCTATCAAGTCTACTCCGCCATTCAATCATGGCTGATCTATCGGTAGCAAAGAACTGTAGATACTGATTTAAATTGAAGAGAGACACAAACTGCTGGAGTAACTCAGCGGGACAGGCAGCATCTCTGGATTCATCACCCATTATTCAATAACAGCTCTGATTTCAATTTACCCTGATCTCCTGGCAATAAAGTTGGCCCTTATCCAATTAGCTGATTTAACTCTGAAGCAATCTGCACTCTTTTCCACAGCTAGAAATCTAGCAGAAATCCTAGATTTTAATGTGGCAAATATCTGAGAAAGATATATTGTGATCCAAAAAGGAAGCACAGAATTTTACTGCATCATCACTACAGGAAACTAGTTCATTTTGATCCCTCTGTGCAACATTTGTATGTGCCTTTTCATTCTTATGTTTTTTTTGAGGCGCCTTGCCGGTGGCCTGCTGGGATCCTCTATTGATCTGAGCCTCTGAAGTGTCAGTCGCTGAGTGTATGTGCTGCAGTACGCTATTCCACAATATGTGCAAGCATGTGGCTCCATCCCATGAGAGGAACGGGACCAAGCCACTCAGTGACTGATGCGGCATTCAGCTCCTGCATCTGTCGCTAACACGTACGTTGTCACAACAGCTCACCAACGCTGACTTCTGCAGGGGGGTCACAGCTTTCTTGCCTGGAGAAGAAAAGTGGTGGTTATTTGCATGCTGAAACGCAGAGCCTGGATTTGTGGCCCTGCCCGCATCTGTGTTATTTTCCTCAAGCTTTCCTCAAGTTGATAATTGAATCCCACCATCAATTCGGAGAGCTGCTTCTGCTGTATCGCTTTAAATCCAGCGTTGTCTTAATGTTAAGAGCTAATGGAGATTAAACATAGGCCAGAGATAGCCTGAGTGATAAACGGTTAGATAGACACAAAGTGCTGGAATAACTCAGCTGGTCAGGCAGCGTCTCCAGAGAAAAGGAATGATAACACTTTGGATCAGAACCCTTTTTCTGAGAAAGGGTCCCGACTCGAATCATCCATCCTTGTTCTTCAGAGATGCTGCCTGACCCGCTGCGTGACTGTGCACTTTATGTCTATCTTTGGTATAAACCAGGATCTTTGTATGGAGATTTTGATCATCAGTTGGCACAGCCTTGTGTATACAGTGCATCCATTATCGTGCTCAAGAAGCTGCCCATTCGCAGGCATCACTAAAATAACTGCTGAGTGGAATCATTAATAAAAGTGCACTTTGCCTTTTTTCACCTTTTTCTGCATTTTAAAAATCAGTCAAATCAAGTTTCCACATGCATACTTACATAAACACGCACACACACACACACGCACACACACACACACACACGCGCACACACACACAAACACACACACAAACACGCACACAAATTCACACAAATGCACACAAAGGGGATTGGCTTATTATTGACTTTCAACATCGATCCACCTCCTCAGTTACTTGATTTAAGCTGCCTATTTAAATCCTCTAAAGTAGTAGTAGATGAACTCTTCATGCCTTTGCAAGCAATTCAACAATCTTTTGTTTTCAACCTATTTAAAATGACATAGTCTGCAACATTACACAAATCCATTAAAAGATTTTGGCTGTTTGTTTAATCTGAATGGTTTTCTGAGTTCGGGTGTCAATTGAACTTGTATTAATGCATCGACCGATTAAGATATAATTTACTGAACAACACGATGTGATTTTCGCAGGAAAGAAATCTTAACTCAGAGCTTTTACTTCAAAGGAAGCTTGATGATGAGTCCAGGATGAGATTAACCAAACTATTAATCACATGCCAGATTGAAATAAATCAATTTATGAGCCAGAAAACATTGGTATTTCCCATTTAATTGTAGATTAGGGATTTCTTATCATCCATATTAATAATACTTTATTAAGTTCACAGAAAATAAATGTAACAGAATCAGAATATGAATGTACACAAATAAGAAATGTTATGATAAGACATGATATGTAATGGTTTTGGGTAATTATGGACATGTTGTAAATAATGCATATGATGCGCGATTGACTCAAATGAAAAAGACACAGGCCAGACAGGATTTTAACCATTATTTTAAATTCAATAAATCCCCAGGGCAACAAAGATTGTACAAATTGCACGAGAATGCTTCCCCGACTTGCTGTCATTGCCATTTACAAGATGGAGACCTGGATTGCTGCAAATCTCTCAGACATTCAGATTTACAAGAATGATCCCAGGAATGAGTAGGTTAACCTATGATGAGAGTCTGTCGACACTGGGCCTGTGCTCGCTGGAGTTTAGAAGAATGAGGGGGGACTTCATTGAACCATACAGAATAGTGAAGGGCTTGGATAGAGTCGATGTGGAGAGGATGTTTCCACTAATGGGAGAGTCTAGGACTAGAAGTCATAGCCTCAAAATTAAAGGACGTTCTTTTACGAAGGAGATGAGGAGACATTTCTTTAGTCAGAGGGTGGTGAATCTGTGGAATTCTTTGCCACGGAAGGCTGTGGAGGCCGTCAGTGGATATTTATAAGGCAGCGATAGATAGATTATTGATTAGTACAGGTGTCAGAAGTTATGGGGAGAAGGCAAGAGAATGGGGTTAGGAGGGAGAGGACGATCAGCAATGATTGAATGGTGGAGTAGGCGTGATGGGCCGAATGGCCTAATTCTGCTTCTATCACTTATGACCTTGTGACCATATCCATTCGTTGAACAAAACTAGCCAGTCTTCAGTGACATTACTTTGCTTGGACACTTATTACCTGACCATTAGAATCCAACTTCTCCACACTCACCAATGTTCTGTCTGACATGTACCAGTGTAGGGGTGGAACCTATCCAAAATGCCGGTTATATTTCTCATAGTAATATAATATTTCTCAGTAAAATTCGTAAAATAAAGAGAGTAAGCTCATGCTGCAAAAGGAAAACGTAATTTTATCACCAAGATGAAAATGTAAACACTTAATTTACTCTCCATCACACCCATGCATGAATGTGCATATGTTAATCTGTAGGTAACAGTAAGTATTCAATAAAATCAGTAAATATTTGCCCCTCCCCCCAAACACTCAAAGGTGTCATTTCCTTGTAGGCTAACCATACATGGAGTCAATAGTGAGGACTCTGGTAGCTTGCTTCCTGTAGGGCTAGACATCAAGATTTCTGAAGAAGGATTCAAACTGAAGATTGTGGCACAGTGGTAGAGCCTTAGAGCATGTGATATCCGAGTTGTATGCTGACTATGGGTTCTTCTCTATAGGGAGTTTGTACATTCTACCCGTGCCCCGTGTGGGTTTTCTCCGGGTGCTCAAGTTCCCACCCAGACTCCAAAGACGTACAGGTTCATTGGCTAACTGGCTTGGTAAAAATGGTAAATTGTCCCTGGTGTGTGTAGGATAATGTCAGTGTAGGAGGATCGCTAGTCGGCGCGGACTTGGTGGGCCGAAGGCCCGATTCCACACTGTACCTCTACACGAAACTAAACATTAAAGTACAACTTCTGCATCCCACACTAATCGATTGTGAGCACTTTTTTGAAGATAAAGAGACGCCAGCTAACTGCAGCTTTTCATTTAATCATGCTTTCTCTTACCCTTTGTTTCTACATGAGCTAATTAGCCAATTAATGGAAAGGAGCATTTTGCAGCCGACCTTTAGCTGAACCCATCAATAGTGGCTCGGTAATAGTACTAATCACTGCTGGTAATCATGTGGCCATTGATGACAGTTTGCAGGTTAATCCTCTGAGGTGAAAGGGAGAACGTAATATATTTCAGCTTTTAAATAAACGTAATCCAAATAATTTGATACACGTTTTCCTGTAATGTTGCTGCTTGTTTGGAGTATTTCTTTTAAATTTAGGATTCGGTTTTTGATTGATTGATTTACCGCATGGAAACAGAACAGAGTCTACGCTGATCATCGATCATCCACTTTCACTAGATCTATGTTACCCCACTTTTGCATCCTTTCCAGACACGCTAAGTGCAATTTACAGAGGAAAAATTAACCTACAGGCCCGCATGTCTTTGGAATAAGGGAGGAAAGTGGAGCATCCATAGGAAACCCACGTGGTCACAGGGAGAATGTGCAAACTCCACATAGACAGAACCCGAGGTGAGGATAGAAGTCGGGTCGCTGGCGCTGTGAGGTAGTAGCTCTCCTTGCTGCACCACTGTGCTACATATTGCACAAATGTGCTGCAAGTAAAAATATATTGGCAAAATATATTTTGGATTTGCAAAATAATTTCAATCAATCAAAGACAGAATCTTAAAATTAAATATTTGCTAGAGTATTCAGAAACAAACCAAACCTATTTAAATTTTTCATAAAGTAGAGGTAACTGCGACCATCTTCATGATTACATCTATGTGCTGGTCCCAGGACAGGTTCTCTGAGAGGTTAGTACCCAGGAATCTGAAGCTGCTAACTTTCCCCACCACTGATCAATTAATGAAAATTAATGAAGATTAATTAATGGCATTCGGTCTTCTGACTTCCCGTTACTGAAGTCAACAATTAGTTTAGGTTACAGACTGACACAAAATGCTGGGGTAACTCAGTGGGACAGGCAGCATTGCTAGAGAGAAGGAATGGGAGAAGTTTTGGGTCGAGACCCCTCCTTCTTTCCAGAGAAGCTGCCCGAGTTATTCCAACATTTTGTGTCTATCGTTGGTATAAAACAGCATCTGCAGTTCCTTCCTACATAACTAGTGTAGTTTGGTTGAGTTTAATTTAATTTAGTTTAATTTAGTTTAGTTTAGTTTGGCTTAGAGCTACAGTGTGGAAACAGGCCCTTTGGCCCACTGAGTCCAGGCCGACCAGCCAGCAATCGCCCACTCTACCGCTGCACCACTGTTCCTTAATTTTATGGTAATTGAGCAAGAGGTTGCTGTTGCTGTCTCACTACAGTACATTGAGATGCATGGCTCCCTATGCAACCGTGTCTGCCGCCTTAAATAGAATGGCAGATAAATGTAGCAACCCAGTCCCAGTTTGTAAAAAACCTTTGTGCATGTGCAAAGACATTAAAGACGGTTAATAAAGGAATTGTACAGGTTCATTTTCATATCCAAACTCTGCAACATGAATGGCATCTGAAAGCAAAAAAAAAATCCCTCTCTTACTTTAGTAGATTTATAGAAAGAATAGATTTATCACAGTGAAATTCACAGTTTAAGGCCCAAGACATAGTCCATAAAACGTAAGCCATCATTTTGAGTAACCAGGTGCCAGCTATAATTTCCTACACACAAGAGACAAATGGAAGAATCCCTGGAGGTAGAAGGTACTTAGCTGGAGTGCAAGACCGTAAATGTATTCTAAATAGCCAAAATATCAGAAAACAAATTAGGGCAAGTCAGGCTCAAATTGTTTAGTTCTCTGTTCAAACCACAAGTTGAACATTGTGAGATGCAACAAAATAAGTTCAAAAGGCCATGTAAAGAATGACCCTAACACTATTGCTGCGGGCTATATTCTACACTATCTTTCCTTTCGCTCTATCCATTGTACTTAAGTTTGGCTTGAGTGTATTTATTTATAACCTGATTTGATTGGATGGCATGCAAATCAAAACTTTTCATTGTACTCTGTACACATGGCAATAATAAACTTTAAAAAACCTAATCTCCAGTGCCAACTGACTGAACTTAACAAGAGGAAGAAGTAAAAAAAACTTTGATTTTCTACAGTGTGTTTCATGCCTAAGAGCATTTTACAGAAAATTAATACATTCGAGATGTGCCATAGTTGTGATGTAGAAAACACACCAGCCAATTTTCACAGATTAAGGTCCTAGAAACAGCACTATGATAAGAACTGATAGAGGGCATAGTTTAAGGTGAAGGGGAATTCGAGGGGTATCTTTTTCACACAGAGGGTGGTGGGTGCATGGAACAAGCTGCCAGAGGAGGTAGTTGAGGCTTATCCCATTGTTTAAGAAACAGTTGGACAGGTACATGGATAGGACAGGTTTGGAAGGTTATGGCAAGTGGGACTAGGGTAGCTGGGACATTGTGGGCCGGTGTGGGCACGTTAGGTCGAAGGGCCTGTTTCCACACTGTATAGCTCTATGACTCTAACCAGAAGATTACTTTTAGTGATGTATTTGTCTGGTCTTGAAATACCTGATCCCGTGAGATCGCAGGAACTAGTTCTGATCTACTGTAATTGAATAGGAGATCACCAAGGGATAATAGACATAGTTGGTTTTATAGAGAGGACGCAGACAGCACCTGGTCATACTGCCCAAGAATCAACTATTATTGATGCTAAGCACAGTACTGTATCTAAGCTAAGGTTACAGCAACTAATGTAAGTGATTGCAGGAAACGCCCTGACTTTTGTTATGTTTGTTAGACAATTATTAGCCAAACATTGGAGAGAACTCCCCTTCCCTTCTGATACTATTATAAAATCAGTGCCGGCAATGCAGCCCCATCTTTTCCAGACAACCCTCCTTCAGCATTACGTTCAAAGCTCAAGACTGGGAAATTCAAACTTTGGGACTTTTCACCTGAAAAAGGACATCTCTTTAGAGGTGCAAAAGAAAGGAATGGAAATTGGAAATGGACAGAGAAAAATACAAATTATGAGTATAAGACACGTTCAAAAGACAACAAGGAAATTTTAGGACTAAGGTCATTAATTCCCTTTTCATACAAAGAATGATTAATGCAGCCAATGAGCAAAATATGCTGGAAGCAAAGCCTCTGAAACACTTTGCTGCCATGTTCGTAGCGTTTTTTTAAGTTGTGCATGAATAACATTAGATACCTTTTTTTCATCTACATTTTCTTCTTTTTCATCTACTATCTACCTATCATTTGCAATACTTAATGGCAATTAAATTCCTATTTATGCAATTATCAATCATCTCGAGCCAACTTGCTTATACTATATCATGTTGTGTTCAAATAATTTTTAATTCACAGTCTTTCAAAAAAGAACGACCGGCCTTGTATTGATTACCCATTTCTAGTGGCAAGGAAATTCTATTGATCACTCTTGTTTTCATTTAGAAGTCTGCTTCCCATAATGATTTGGAAATATTAGCCTATATTTTCCTGGAGCAAGGTATTCCATTAGAACAACTTTTGGTTATGTTGGTTAGTTTAAGTTTATTTTTGCCTTGGAAGTGCAAGCATGGGTCATCGTGGTGAATGAAGGACCAGCATTTAACCTCCACACTGACATGAAAAACCAAAGGAGGTCACTGGTTTTCAAATATAGTCAAGATAAGCATTCTGACTGAACAATCATGATTTATTCTGACAAATCTGTATTGGGTGAACTGGAAACGGCTAAGCTGGTAATGACTGTTCTTCCCATTGAACATGTCCTCGCAATAAACAATTTGTAAATGATGGTAACACAAACTCTTCCCTTAATAAATTTAAAGAATATATTTTCAGCAGACTCAATTCGGAGCAATCCACTTTTTTTCCTAATAAGTCTCTGGAATGGAAGGGAAAACAAGTTAGTTGAATTGAAAGTTTAAATTATTTTTGCTAAATATTTGGTTCCTTCTTCAAATGTTTCATTTAATCCAATATTAATTACAGATGTTGCCTGACCTGCTGAGTTCCTCCAACATTTTGTTTATTACTCAAGATTGCAGCATTTGTGTCTACATTAACTATTTGTAATGGAAGTCTGTTTAACTATTTTAACATGGCTACTCTAATGGGGAATGCATTTTCTTTAGAACTGGCAATATTGTTCCTATATCTTGCATTTACAATCAACAATGATTGACTGGAAGCACCAGTGCCAAGCTGGACACTTATAAAAATGGATCCTTGGAGTATTTGGTGCTAATGAATCATTAGCATTGGTGCATCATACAAGCTATAATTGTAAACATGGTTTACCACTTCTCCCTTTGTGAATAAGATAGTTATATTCAGCAGTTTATACTCTCAGAATACCCCTCAGTGTTTACAGCAAATGGATTACTTTTGAAGTGTAGTCTCTGATCAATTTGCTAACAGCAAACTTTGACCAAAGGACATTAGAACATAAGAGACAGAATCCGCAATAAGCCATACAATCCCTTGAGCTTTCCCTACCATTTATTAAGTTCATGGTTAGTTCTGAGCCTTACCCACTGTCCCATCCTTCACCTAAATCCTCAGATTCACCGGGTATTGCTCTTAGTTTTGAATATGTTATCAGATTGCCAACTTGGTGCTGACATTGACCAGAGTTTAGTTTAAAGCTTATATGTTCAGACTCTGAAGAAGGGTCCCGACCCGAAATGTCACCTATTCCTCTTCTCCAGAAATGCTGTCTGACCCATTGAGTTACTCCAGCATTTTGTGTCTGTCTTCAGTAACTCAATACATGCTTTGCTTATCATTTGACTGGACTCATTTGAATTTACCTTTACAAGTTGTAGCCCTAAACTTGGAGAGTTCTCACTCAAATCTTTTTTTTAATATGGTAATTAACATTATGTTAGATATTTTATCTGATAATTGCTCTATTATAGAACTGCTGTGAGGATAAAGAAAGGGATTTAAGCTGCATGTAGAAAAAATGTATGATGGAAGAAGTCGCCCATTGACAACGTTACTTTACACTTTGATCTTCAAATGACTAAGTCAAATTTTAAATTTAGCATTGAATGAGTTACTTTGGTAAACATTTACTTAAAGAGTTGCAAAAACTGTAGCTGGACAAACAAATCCATCACTTGCCAACGAGTCACAGAAATGCATTAAGCCTTACAACTAAAGCTTTGGCTTTCTGATCAAAAACTTTTCACCAATTCACTAGCAAAGTGCACATTCTGGGATATACTTACATCTTTACTCTGCAGGAGTAAGCCAAAGTGTGGTTATAAAATGAAAGATCAAACTGGTATAGCAAACTTGTATTTAAACTGCAAAATCTTAAAAATGAATCATGTGCTCGAATGTAGTAATGGTAACAGAAATAAAGCCTGGGTAGAACACAGTGCAGAAGTAACTCAACAGATTAGGCAACGTCTCTGGAGTCACAGTCATAATGTTTTACAGCATGGAAACAGCCACTGTCCAATCTCACCATGGCATTCTTTGTCTTAAGTCAGATGATTGGAATCTTCTTTGATACCTGCCAATGGTGACCTCCAGTCATCTCCAGTTGGTGAGAAGGACATGCAACACAAACAAGCCACCCACAGTTGCCTTTAAAGTCATCGGGTTTTAGAGTGTGGAAACAGGCCCTTCGACCCAACCTGCCCACACTGGCCAACATGTCCTATCTACATGAGCCCCACTTGGCTGCATTTAACCCATATCCCCCAAAATGTCCTATCCATGTACCTGTCTAAACGTTTCTGCAATAGTCCCTGCTTCAATTATCTCCTCTGGCAGTTTGTTCCATACATTCTTTGTGTGAAAATTTACCCCTCAGTTTCCTATTAAATCCTTCCCCCATCACCTTAAACCTATGTCCTCTGGGTCTAAATTCCCCGACTTTACTCTGGAGGACATGGATAGGCAATGTTACTGGTCAGAGTGATTGTACTGGTGGGAGTTGGATAAAGCCTGGCAAGTGATTGGTAGATACAGGTGTAAATATGCTCCTAAAGCCTACCCCCCCCCCCCCCCCCCCCCCTAGTCTAGTTCAGTAAAAACACTGTCAAGCACTGGACCAACTAATCTTTATTTTTAGAACAAACAACAAATTCCCCAATATGATACCTAAACCACCGCAGATTCGATCCTTGTCTCTGCCTGGCCAAGCCCTTCTGTGGCATGCAAGCAGACACCCCCTAAAGGTTCTGTAGTCCCAAGCGCCCTTCCACAAGATTAACACCAATCCAAATGGGGGGCCACCTTTTATAGGTCAACGAACCTTGAGGGGCTGAACTACATAGGGGTGTTTACAAACTTACAAACCAATCATACATATCAATTACATCAAAGTATTATTGACAGTATCCCAACCCAATTACAAAAAATCACAAACAATGTTTCTTACAGAAGCTTCTGGAAGGAAGTCAGTTTAACTGAATAATGCAACATTTACCCTGGAACACAAACAATTCAGCCAGGGCTTCACACTCTGGCCAATCAATAAACAACAGGGTAACTGTCTTGCAACATTATTTACATTATTTACAATCCCAATGCAGCAATCCAATCAAAGCAATGCATTTAAGTTTATTTGCAGAGATTCCATACATATTATTAAATTAGGAAGAAATTAGGAGGACACCTGGATCTTTCTCCATCCTGCACATCAATCTAAGGCTCAGACTGGCTGGTGCCATTCACAGCCTGCAATTTTCCACTGCCAAAGGTTAAGCAATTCTGACAAATGCAGGGATCCTCCATTTTATAGTGTCTTTAATTTGGTCAATATTAACACATGTGATGGGGATTTTATTGGCACACAGCTAGAGATGTAAAGGAAACCAAACGGAGACAAAAGCAAAAAAGAAATGTAAAGCCAGATTTGCAACAGCTGTAAGTTTGTAACATACTATTACTGATATTAGCTTTTAGTTTCTGATTTCATTAATTGCCTAATTTTAAATTCCCTTGGCTGGATTTGAACTAACCTCTCTGGATAAGTAGAAGAGACATCAAGATTTAGTCCTGGAACTTAACCACCACTGAGATTTCTCCCTGTTACACTTTCTTGAAATTGAAATCGGGTCGGGAGTGGGGACAGACGTTACTCCTAGTTGAAACAGTTCCCAAAAGGATGCAATCAGAACAACACTGGTTTCTATCTTAAGTTCCTACTGCAAATGGTTTCCATCTTCCCCTTATCCTTAGGTTTGACCTGGGGTTCAGGACCACAATCAAGTCGTATCCTACACCTGCCTTCAGTTCAGTTGATTTCAGTTTTGTTTATTGTCATGTGTACCAAGGTACAGGGAAAAGCTTTTGTCGTGTGCTATCCAGTCAGCAGAAAGACAAAACATGATGGCAATCAAGCCATTTACAGTGTATACATACATGAAAAGGGAATAACGTTTAGAGCAAGGTAAAGCCAGCAAAATCTGAACAAGGATAGTCCGAGAGTCACCAAAGAGGTAGATAGTAGTTCAGCACTGATCTCTGGTTGTTGTTGGATTATGTAGTTGCCTAGTAACCACTGGGAAGAAACTGTCCCTGAATCTGGAGGTGCGCATTTTCACATTTCTATACCCTTTGCCTGATGGGAAAGGGGAGAAGAGGTAGTGGCCAGGGTGTAACTCATCCTGGACTATGCTGCTGTTCCGAGGCAGCGTGAGGTATAAATGGAGACAATAGAAGGGAGGTTGGTTTGTGTGATGGTCTGGGCTTCAGTTTGCTGCAATTTCTTGCGGATTTGCTTGATGTTATTAAGGAAGTAGAATATTGTACTTTCACTAATTTACATTTGTCACTGGAACAAACTTAAAAAGAAGAATTTCATATTGATATAGGAAGGCACTGCAGATGCTGGTTTATAATGAAGAAAGGCACAAAATGTTGGAATAACTCAGAGGGTAGCATCTATGGAAAGAAAGAGGCGATGTTTCGGGTCAGAACCCTTCTTCAAATTGATCTTTTCTTATTGTTGAACTGTCCTTCAGTTCATGTGGGGGTTCAGCATAGTCTTCAGTAGCTCTTTGATTAAGGGACTGTCAAATTGCAGGCGATTTCCTGCCTGCAGACAGCCAGTTGTACTGAGAGTGTAATAAAGGTGGAATATTTGCACCCTGCATTAACTATGTTTTAGGAGGATTAAAACCTGTTGTCAGTAATGCAGTGTTGGTATGGATGATGGAAGCTACAGTATGCAATATAAATACTTTACCAATGAAGCATAAAATTGTTTTTTCTGTAATTCTGTATCAGGATGATATATAACATCTTTCATAAACTCAGCATGCCCGAAATCACTTCGCAAACTATTAAGAGGTCACCTCTATATTGGCTTAGAAATGGGACAACATAGATTTACCATGGTGATAGCAGACATAATGGGTTAATTTATGAGAACAAGTTGCTTCAGTTTGGCTTGCATTGCATTGAGTTTGAAAGTATGAGAGGTAATCTAGCTGAAGTGTATTAAATGATAAAAGATTCAATATAGTGTATGCAGCAAAACTATTTTGTTGGAGTAATTGCAACTGAGGAATATTGGCTTAAAATGAGATCCAGACCATTCAGGAGTGAAATCAGGAAACAGCTCCTCACACGGAAGGCAATAGAAAATTAAAAATCAGATCAAAAAAATACAGTTCTGTTTATTTTTTTATTAAGTTTAGTTTAGTGTAGAGATACAGTGAGGAAACCGCCCTTCGGCCTATCGAATCCATGCCAACCAATGATCCCCACCCACTAAAACTATCCAACACACACATGAGGGACAATTTCAATTATACCAAACCAATTAGCCTGCAAACCTGTGGGGCTTTGGAGTGTGGGAGGAAACCAGAGATCCCGGAGAAAACCCACGCTGGTCACAGGGAGAACATAAAACTCCATATAGACAGCACCCGTGGTCAGGATTGCACCCGGGTGTCTGGCACTGTAAGCCTGCAACTCTAACACTGCACCAAAGTGCAACCCAATATGGACATGGAGCTTGTTATTATTTCTCCCTCTTCTGCCTCTCATCTTCATGCTGACCTTCGGAGTCATCATCTGAAAACACAACAAATGCTGATGACTCACCCCCAAATACTCCTCTCACCCTCTCTGTAACTTGTGGTTTATTCTCCTTGCCTAACATCCAATGTTGGATGAGCAGAAATTTGTCTCAATTTTATTTTTGGAAGACCAAAATCATTGCCTTGAGTTCCCACCAAAATGTTGCCTGCTGGTCATCAAAGCTGTCACTCCCTCTCTGGATTATACCCAAGTCTGCAGCCATATGAATCTGAAATCAGATACTAACACCAACACCTTCCACCTCCAAATGATCAGTTGACTCCACCCGACTATTCATCTCCTGCTGAAATCTTCATCCATACATCTCTTATTCTAGACTACAGTGTCTGTAAAACTGACATTTCTGAATAAATATTTGGTTCCCTGTCCTAACATTGCCTTTCAGTGTCATTGTGGTCAATTTTGTTTGATAACTCTGATGTGAAGACTTAGGATTGTGATATGAAGGAATAACTGAAAAGCCTATTACGATTCTGATGAAGACATTCTTTGCACATTAAATGTGTTTTTATGACTAATTTAACGTATAATTCTTGAGGTATACCATATATATATATGGTATATATATAGCATGCTGAAGGTAACTTTGCTCCCAATATATCTTAACCAATGCAATCCAGTTCACAGCATCTCACTGTGCCAATAAAATAGTAAGATTAAACGAGAACTTACCAGTTTGAAGGTTGATCTTTATTTCATGAGGAGTTGCGATGAGGGATTTCGTGAAGAACCCGCCAGCATGCATGCGCAACATTCTTCAAAGTAGCGGTGTGGAATCACAGAAACAACAACAGAGAAATGACTTGGTATAGTAAGATTGAAGAGACTCTAATTACCAGTTGATTTATGATCGAGGGTTGGGAGCGGAGGGCACGAAATCTCTCATCGCAACTCCTCATGAAATAAAGATCAACCTTCGAACTGGCAAGTTCTCGTTTAATCTTACTATTTCATTTCGGAGTCACGTGAGTGACTTCGTGAAGACTTCAAAGCTCTGTGATTCCATGCCCTGGACCACGTACATGCTGTCACACACCACTTATAAGGATGGATAGGAGTAATCAACTTTCCAGACTGCTTGTACTGAAAAATAAGAACAACATTTGTTAACAATCAAAGCAAAAACCCCTCATTCGGGGACAACTCCACGTTCTTGACCTGCATTCAGCACGGCCTCCGCGAACTGTAGAGGAGCGGCAACAGGCTTGTTATAAAACCGCTGAAAGATGGCTTCATTCGCCCATCCTGCTGTGGCAAGAATATGGTCCATGGGCACCTCCATGACCCTCGCCGCCAACGTTGATGCAGCCCTGGTGGAATGGGATTTGAAGACATTAGTGTCGATACCTGACTTACCCAAGACGATCCTGAGCCACCTGGATATCGTCTGGACTGTCACTCGATGGTGAAGTTTCTTGTGAGTGACAAGCAGGTATTTCTCCATTCCCCTTAGGTGTCTCGTCACTTTGACATAGTGACGGATATGGGCAGCTAGACATAGCCTTGCATCTGCGGGGTATGCCGGGATCTTCAGCTGCAGCCCTGTGAACCAGGTCTATGCTGCTTGAGTAGCTCATGTATAAAGAAGACTACTTCTGCAGGGGTAGAGATCATCCTGTCGATCCGGATTTTATGGCGTGTCTAAAACCCTCTGCGCTGAAGTCAGTGCCAGTAACATAGAAACATAGAAATTAGGTGCAGGAGTAGGCCATTCGGCCCTTTGAGCCTGCACCGCCATTCAATATGATCATGGCTGATCATCCAACTCAGTATCCCGTACCTGCCTTCTCTCCATACCCTCTGATCCCCTTAGCCACAAGGGCCACATCTAACTCCCTCTTAAATATAGCCAATGAACTGGCCTCATTGGCTATATTTAAGAGGGAGTTAGATGTGGCCCTTGTGGCTAAGGGGATCAGAGGGTATGGAGAGAAGGCAGGTACGGGATACTGAGTTGGATGATCAGTTGGAGTAAAATCACCAGCTTCAGGGTGAGTTTGTCCAGCTCTAGCCCCTCCATGGGCGACCGCGTCCTGAGCAGGGTTAATACTTTCCCGATATCCCAGGTGATATTATAGCGTGGTCTGGGCGGATTCGAATTGAATATTCCCCGCATGAGCCTGGACACCAGCCTGTTGGATCCTACCTCAATATTGAGGTAGAATGACAGCGCACTCCTGGCACTGTTGATGGCACTGTAGCTCAGGTGTTCATCATGGTGCAACCCCGCCAGAAATTCCAATACGTCGGTTATGGTTACAGCGTCATAAGTAATTTGGGAGCGGCCGCAGTAGGTTTCCCATTTGCGGATGTGGGAGAGGTATTGCCGCCTGGTGGACTCCCGGCATGACGCTCCGATGGTATCCATTGTTCTGGGTGATAGGCCATACCGCAGTAATGGCCTGTTCAGAACCTCCATGGTTACCGGCGGTCCTTGACATGTTTGGCGGGACGTGGAGGTGCTGGGTTGGGCTGATGATGCGGCGTCCGCATCTTCCATGGTGGCCGCTGCGGGCCTTGCCCTAAAAAAGGCCGCGGCTGCTGGGGCTGTTGGTATTGAGGCGGAGCTGGAGTGTAGGTTCGTGCCGGTCCGGTGGCAGGGCCTCGTGGCCTGTAAAACGGCGCTTTCTTGGCCGCCTGCCTGGGCGCGATCTGAGACCGCATCAGTCCCACCGTTTTGGCGTGGTCGTCCAGCTCCTTGACCCTCTTCGGGAGGTCTTCCCCGAACAACTGTCTGGGCGGTGGCGTAGGAGGCGCCTTACACAACCCCACGAATTTCGGGTTGAGCGTGGGTCGGATGACACTCTTCCGGAAGGCATTGATCTCGTGCTGAGTGGCACACAGCAGAGCGAGAGCATCTTCCTGCTCCGTGCTTAGGTCCTCTCCGTCCACCAACCACGCAAATGCGGTAATCCCAGCAGTAAGCAGCTTCAGGATGCGCTGGAGCTTTATCTCCTGGGTCCTGATGGCTGTGCGATGTTGCCCCAGATTGGCGTATTGACTGTGGGCACGTTGAGGGAGTTGCAGTTGGCTGGAGCCTTGTGCCTGTTGATGGCCTCCAATAGAACCTCCTCTTGGAGCTGATGATTGGTCAGGAAGTCCACGGTGGCAGCCAGTTTGGGGTTGAGGGGTAATCCCGATGTCTCCGAGGATGCGAATTTCGCCGCTACATCAAGGAGTTCTTCCTGCGGGACCTCTGATGGAGCTGGTGCAGGGTCCAGAATGTCCTCATCCTCTGGCTGCCTGAGGCTCCCTGTTGACAATGGTGAAGCCTCCCTGTGCCCACTGGAGCTGGGTGCCTGCTGCCATTGATTCTGTTGCAATAGGAGCTCCAACATCCGCTCCATTCGGTCAATACGCCCCTCGCCTTTAGAACGTGGGCGGTCGGAGTCCTCATGTTCTGCTGAACTGCTGAGGCTCCGTTCATCGGCCCGCACCTCGTCGAGGTGAACCCGGTGCCGGAAGTTGTCGCTTCCAGCCGCCGCAGCAAAGCTGAGCGATTCCCGCGCGGGAGGTACGCTCATACGCCTCCTTTTGGCGGAGCATGATCCCGCTGCCTCGGAGGGCAAACGCGGTGGAGAGTCAGCACCCAATGCCTCAGCACGGTGACCCGACACCCGCGCGGGCTTGCCAGCTGCCCACATCGTGGGCCTAGCCGGCGTACGGTCCCGTCCTCCCATCCACGGGGGACTCGGTGACCGTGGCGGGAGCTTCACCCAAGTGACTCTTTCACCATTAGCTCCATCCTGGACATGCGACCGCTGCCGCTACACACGGACAACAGGTCGACTTCCCCAGGCCCTGATGAGTTGCTGGGGCTTCTGCCAGTAGGTCACACCTCAACGAAGTGGCTGACAGGTACTCGTCAGCACCCGCTCCTGCGGGGCTGAACGACTTCCGCACGGACAACCCGCTAGCCCGGTGTCTCTCGGACCTTAGCGGCCTCTCTACCTGACGAGCAGGCAGAGGAAAGGAGTCGGAACCGGTCCCCAATACCGGCTCCGTGGTCCGTGCAGGCACACCGTCACTCTCACCCCCAGGGGTCTGTGACGGCGCTTGGCTGGCTTTACCCGCAGCAACGGGATCGCCTAACCGTATTCTGCTGCCACCGGTCTGCGCTCCGGCAGCCTGTTCCGGTGCAGTGCCGGTACCTCCTGCTCCTGCAGGCGCAGACTCCTGCACGGACATACCGCTAGTCCGCCGTCGTACGGACCTAAGCGGCACCTCTGCCTGGTGGGAAGGCAGAGGGAAGGAATCGGTACCAGTCCCCATTACCGGCTCCGCTGTCCGTGCAGGCTTGCCGTCACCCTTAACCACACGGGTCCGTGACGGCGCATAGCCGGCTTTACCCGTAGCAACGGGGATGCCTAGCCGTAAACTGCTGCCACCGGTCTGCGCTCCGGCAGCCTGTTCCGGTGGAACACCGGTACCTCCTGCTCCTGCAGGGCTCCCCGACTTCCAGCAGATCCATCACCGGCCCACAATCTAGCAGGTTACCCCCGGTGGTATGTCGATGCCTCCTGCTGCAGCGGGGCATGACCTGTGCACAGCTCTCCCCCTGCTCTGGTACCTGCATAGTAGGGGAAACAAACAAGCCGTCGAGCGGGTCACATGTTATGCACCTTTGCCCCACTGTCACTATGCTTAGGTGACAGTGGTAGGGAGTCAAGGTCTTGCCTACCCTGCTCCCGCGCGATGCTCCACCATTTTGTGGCCCCATGGTCAGCCGTGGTGGAGAGACGGGTCCTGGCTGCGCAGGGCTCCCCGACCTCCGCGTTCTTCTGGAATGGTGGCCGCTGATTCCCATCTGAAGTCGCACGGCCCTTGGAGACCTGCTTTGGTGCGTTCATTCTGGTCTCCATCCATCTGTAAGCAAACTCTAATACAGACGCTTAGCTATTCAAGGTTAGTATCTTACCTGAGGGTCTTTAAGAAGTATGGTGACCAGTCTCTCATGCTTTAATAACTTTTATGTGCTGGCAGTCTCAACTTCTTGAAGAAAATGCATACCCTGGAGTAGCAAGGCACTTTAATGTAGACAGGCCACAGAATCCCTCCACCTGTAGTGTGGAGTCAGGCTGCCTTTGCTTGCAAGCCTGCTCCTTCCTAAATGCCAGCAACCCGCAGAGACCCCTGCGGTGTAGAGTCGGGCCGCTGCCCATGGCAAGCACTGCAACCCCTACTCCACATGCACACCGTCAGCCCGCAGTATCACCCCCGCGGGCTGTGGTGTAGAGTTGGGGCTGCCGCTCTGCCGTTCCTAACTTTGAACGGCGAGCCTGCAAGCCCCACTCCTGCATGCACACCGTCAGTCCGCGGCGTCCCCCGCGGGCTGTGGTGCAAAGTCGGGGCTACCGCTCTGCCGTTGAACCTTTTGACGGCGAGCCGGCAAGCCCCACTCCTCTGCATGCCGCCAGCCCACGGCGTCCCCCGCGGGCTGTAGCGCAAAGTCGGGGCTGCCGGTCTTTTGTCGGCAAGCCGGCAAGCCCCACTCCTTAGTGTGCCGCCAGCCCGTGGCGTCCCCTGCGGGCTGCGGTGTGGAGTCGGGCTGCCTCTGCCGTCCTCCGCCGGCGAGAGTGTGACCCTGGACCCTCCTGGGTCAACGGGCTTCCCGACTCCAAAGTATTGGAGCCGCCGGTGACTGCCGCAGCAGTCCGATCCGAGGCGGCCTCACCCATACATCAATGTTCCTGGCCTGACTCCTTCCATGTTCCTGTTTGGAGAGAAAACACTCCCCACAACAGGAACACCAACTCAAGGGTGCTTAGACCTACCTGAGTCGGCCCTCTGAAGGGCTGGTGGTGAGCCGCGCTCCCCACCAGCCGTCGGCAGCAATGCGTTGCGACGATATGTCGCGCATGCGTGCTGGCGGGTTCTTCACGAAGTCACTCACGTGACTCCGAAATGAAATAGAATTTTCATTATAATACTTGTTTTTTTTACATGTATCCTAACCCCATGTCCTCTGGTTACCAACCCACCAATGGATTTGGTTTCTAATTATTTACTCTAACAAAATCCCATTTCAGCTGTATTTATTAAACACAGGGTTCAAGTCAGGCCTGATGTTAGATAATCTGTTCATCTTCATTGGACTGTGGTCAGACCCTCACATCATTTATTTCTTACATTGAAAATTCTAACATTATTTAACATCCGGCAATATTTAGTTTAGTTTAGTTTTGTTTAGAGATACAGCATGGAAACAAGCCCTTTGGCCCACCGAGTCTGTGCTGACAAGCGATCCCTGCAACTAGCACTATCCATAACACACTAGGATCAATGTAAAATTTCTACCAAGCCAACTAGCCAATAAACCTGTACGTCTTTGGACGCATTGGTGATCATTTTCCAATGTTCTATAGATTCAGGATCAGTTCCTGTGGATTGGAGAGAAGCTAATGTTATCCCACTTTTTAAGAAAGGCAGGAGAGAGAAAACAGGGAATTATAGACCGGTTAGCCTGACATCAGTCGTTGGGAAGATGCTGGAGTCAATCATAAAAGCTGAAATAGCGGCACATTTGAATAGCAGTAACAGGATTGAATTGAAGTGAAGTGAATTACCTTTATTGTCATTCAGACCTTTCGGTCTGCACAAAAATTGTTACTTTATTAAAAGTAACAAAACCACACAATAAACACAAATTTAACATCCACCACAGTGAGTTCACCAAACACCTCCTCACTGTGGTGGAAGGCAAAGTTTTAAGAGTCTCTGTCTTCTTCCCTCCTTGTTCTCCCTCTGCGCTGAGGAGATCCAGGCCTCCATGTTGCCGTCCACCAGGCCCGCGGCCGAGCCTCCGAAACCGGACCGCCGCCACCGCCATCGCCGGAATGCCGGAACACCACCACAGAGCCCGCCGCTGGAACGCTGGAGCACCGCAGCTCCAAAGCCAGGTCGCCACTGGAATGTCGCTGGTGCACCGCAGCCCCGAAAGCCAGGCCGCCACTGGAGCACCACAGCCTCGAAAGCCAGGTCGCCGCTGGAGCACCGCAGCCCCGAAAGCCAGGCCACCGGTACGCCACTGGAGCACAGCAGCTCCGAAAGCCAGGTCGCTGTGAAGAGGATGCTATGAGAATGCAGGGTGACTTGGACAGGTTGGGTGAGTGGGCAGCTGCATGGCAGATGCAGTTTAATGTGGATAAATGTGAGGTTATCTACTTTGGTAGGAAAAACAGGAAGGCAGATTACTATCTAAATGGTGTCAAGTTGGAGAAAAGTGGAAGTACAATGGGATCTGGGGCTCCTTGTTCATCAGTCAATTAAAGTAAGCATGCAAGTACAGCAGGCAGTAAAGAAAGCTAATGGCATGTTGGCCTTCATGACAAGATGAGGTGAGTATAGGAGCAAAAAGGTCCTTCTGCTGTTGAACAGGGCCCTAGAGAGACCACACCTGGAATATTATGTACAGTTTTGGTCTCCAAATTTGAGGAAGGACATTCTTGCTATTAAGGGTGCGCAGCGTACACTTACAAGGTTAATTCCAGGGATAGCAGGACTGTCATATGCTGAGATAATGGAGCGGCTGGGCTTGTAAACTGTGGAATTTAGAAGGATGAGAGGATTCTTATTTTCTATGTTTCTATGTTTCTATGAAACATATATGATTATTAAGAGCTTAGACATGCTAGGCAGGAAACATGTTCCCGATACTGGGGGAGTCCAGGACCAGGGGCCACAGTTTAAGAATAAGGGGTAAGACGTTTAGAACGGAGATGAGGAAAAACATTTTCACCGGGAGAGTTGTGAATCTGTGGAATTCTCTGCTTCTGAGGGCGGTGGAGGCCGGTTCTCAGGATACTTTCAAGAGACAGCTATATAGGTAGGGCTCTTAAAGATAGCAGAGTCAGGGGATATGGGGAGAAGGCAGAAACGGGGTACTGATTGTGGATGATCAGCCAAGATGACATTGAATGGCGGTGCTGGCTCGAAGGGCCGAATGGCCTACTCCTGCACCTATTGTCTATTGATTGCTGGTGGAAACCGGAGCACCCGGAGAAAACCCGCGCAGGTCATGGGGAGAATGTACAAACTCCATACAGACAGCACCTGTAGTCGGGATCGAACCCAGATCTCTGGTGCTTTAAGGCAGCAGGTCTACTGCTGCGCCACCGTGCTGCCCGTCACAAACATGGTTTGTGGTCTGGGCTTTGGCACGAGGACACAGAGCAAACTCCTGTTTGATTTCTGATCTGTAGCAAACTTTCCAACTGGAGCAATGATAAGGGTTCTTATCCCTAAACTAAGCTGTGGAAAAATAATCAACCAGGATTCTCATGCTCTATCTGCGGCAGATGCAGTGGACCTTTCTGTCACACTACTTCAGTGACATCTGCTGGAATAAGCAAGTGCAGAGATGCTACAGAGGCAGAACATCAAACACAACAGTTTCATATGCACCGACACTCCACCCAACCTCACCCCATTCATTCACTTCACCCACCAGTATTGCTTCATGTTGATTAGATTAGTAGCATGAATTGTCATTGCTTGTGTTTCTGGAACTGGCATCTGCAAAAGAGGCAAAATGAAGAGAAATTGGTTTCAACGGGTGGGGGAAGGAAGCCACAAAAGAAAAATCCAAAGGAGCACCATTCTCTCAGATATCGTATCAAGTGATACACCAGTAATTAACTACTATATTACCCATTTTGAAAGAAACAAGCTATCAAGCAAGCCAAGCAACTTCCATTCAATTAATTAAATGAGAATTAACCTCTACCTCAATTTTGTCTTTCCAGAAACCAATCATTCTCCACTTCCTAAACCTCACTTGTTCCAATACTCAAGCAGAGATTCAAATTCCATGTCCATTGTGTGACAATGAGCTTCCTCTTATTACTTGTAATGGGCACAAATTTATTAGACCCTCTGTGTTGCATTGGAACATAAAGGGAGGTAATTTATCTTCGATATAGGTCAAATTCAGTTGAAATGGACGAGTATATCATGCCTAAAATTGAGCATAATTCTCCAGATGGTTGTCAGTCCAAAGCTCTCCACAACTGAAGCACCGCCCTTTCTCTCAGAACAAGATAAAAGATAAACGTTCTACTAAACTCTTTAATAAATTTGAACCTGCATTTCCTAGATTTTAATAAGTACTATACCTGGACACTTACATGCCTTTATCTTAGGTCATAAGTGATAGGAGCAGAATTAGACCATTCGGCCCTTTCTTCTAATATTCACCATTACCGAACCAGAAGAAGAAATGATCTTCATCTTCCGTTTTGGCGAACATCCAAACACCAACATAGCATTACTTTTAAAGGTCCTCAATTTTGGAATACCCTGCCTCTGTGATTAAAGTCTCACACCTCCTTAGCCACCTTTAAGATTGAGCTTAGAATGTTTCTCATCATGTCCTGAGTTCTGACCTACAGCTTTTTGTAATGCTCTTTATGAGCTCAAACTACTTCTGTTGACTCTTATCTCATGCTATACCTTATTATTTTATTTATTTTCATATTTTTAATTTCATATTTTTAATTTTCATTCTTAAACTGTATTATTGTTTATAATTGTTTTTTTTTATTTTTCCTACCCCCTGATTTGCCATTAATGCTCATTTTCAGATGGGAGCGGACTTTGTATAAGCCCTCTAGGCTTCCCTTCCCTCCCAGCACTGTATGGTATTATGTTGGTCATTTGTCTTCTTTTAAAACATGGTGCAAATAAAAAAAAATATTTTTTAAAAAGTCTATTCCGCCATTCAATCATGGCTGATCTATCTCCCTCCCAACCCTATTCTCCTGCCTTCTCCCAATAACTTTTGACACCCGTACTAATCAAGAATCTGTCTATCTCTGCCTTACAAATGTCCACTGACGGCCTCCACAACCTTCCGTAGCAAAAGAATTCCACAGATTCACCACCTTCTGACTAAAGAAATATCTCCTAATCTCCTTCCTAAAAGAACGTCCTTTAATTCTGAGGCTATGACTTCTTGTCCTAGTCTCTCCCACTAGTGGAAGTATCCTCTCCACATCCACTCTATCCAAGCTTTTCACTATTCTGTATGTTTCAATGACGTCCCCCCTCATTCTTCCAAACTCCCGCGAGCACAGGCCCAGTGCCGTCAAATGCTCATCATACTGTATGTTAACCTCCTCATTCCTGGGATCATTCTTGTAAACCTCCTCTGGACCCTCTTGAGGACCTGCACACCTTCCTCACATATGGTGCCCTCTTTAGTTCCAACTTAAGGAAATATCCTAACTGCCTTTCTCAAACTTGCTACTTATATCCTCTCAACCACTAAAGCCCACTTACATTCTTTGTAGCTTTCATTTTCCATCTACACAATTTATGAAAGTTTGAAATTCAGGCTCAGCAGCTTTCCATTCCTGTTATTCTTTTGCCTTGTCTGCCCATTACATTTAGGCATTCCAATTTTGACAAAACTGTTTTAAAAAATGATTAAGGAAACGGCTGTGCATGGAAATGTTAGTTAGAAAATAAGTGTAATTTATTTGGCATATTAAAATGTTGAACATTTCAATATTGCAGTAGAATGCAAGAGTCACCTAGTGAGTACAATATCATGTGTAGGAAAGAACTGCAGATGCTGGTTTAAATTAAAGGTAGATGCAAAATGCTGGAGTAACTTAGTAACTGGAGAGAAGGAATGGGTGACGTTTCAGGTCGAGACCCTTCTTCAGCCCGCCCACTCCCTGACATCAGTCTGAAGAAGGGTCTCGACCCGAAATGTCAACCATTCCTTCTCTCCAGTTATTTCCTATACATGATATTCTCATGTTTTGAATTATGCATGCACTCCATTCTTTTTTGATCCCCTAAATGTTACTCTATCGACAGCACATTCATACGGTTAGTCATGCTCCAGGCTGCGATGGTGCAAAGGCTGAGGCTTGCCTCTCCCTGGGCTTTATCTGCAGCCGCAGTTTCACCATGGAGAAGGGCAGTACTTCAGCAGATTGTTTGACCAGGCCACCCATTAACCCCGTCCAGCTCAGAGCAATGTCTGAACCTCAGTTCAATCCCTTGACCAGCTGTCAGAGACACAGCGACATACCTAGCGACTCCTCTCCTCTCCTTCCCTCTCACAGCCTCCTCGATTCACACAGTCAGCAAAATCCTACAAGACAACAGCGCTTGTAGTGAAGCAAATGTAGAATGAATGGGTGGGACAAAGAGCACATGAAGTATTGTTTTCAAGAGACAGTTAGATTTAGCTCTTAGGGCTAACACAATCAAGGGATATGGGGAGAAAGCAGGAACGGGGTTACTGATTTAGGATCATCAGCCAAGATCATATTGGCTCGAAGGGCCAAAGGGCCTCCTCCTGCACCTATTTTCTATGTTTCTATTACACACAGTAGGGTGTTAGTATGATTGGTACGACATTTAAGAAACATTTAGACGGGCACATGGATAAGACAGGGTTAGATGAATATGATTCAAACCCAGGTAGATGGGGATAATGTATATTAGACAAGTAGTACCATCACATACTTCTTCTCCAATGGTGAAAAGTATTGTATGACTAGCCATTTATCTGCACGATTGATTTTTTTTCCCAGACTCTCCCGCTTCCTTCCTCTCACTATCCATGGCATTGCTAATTTTTGATTTGTATGCAAACTACTTGATCACGCTCTTTACATTTAAGTAAAAATCCCTAAAATCCTCACCACAACAAGCAAATAACCTAGCAATAAACCCTTCAGGACTCCACTATGAACACCAGTCCACTCACTAAAACTCATGTTAACCATTTGCTTTCTTCTACTGAGCAAACTTTTGGACCCATTTTGTCGCTCACTTTGGATGCCATCAGTCTGCAATGTGAAACTTTTTCAATCCTTGTTAAAATACATGGAAAGCTACATCAAATGTGTTCCCCTCAAACCCCCCCCCCCGCCCCCCCCCCCCCCCCCCCCCCGTCGTCTCTCCCCCCCCCCCCACCCCTCATTGATCACCCTTGATAAATACTCAGACATAACTTTCCTTCAACAAATTCATGTTCACTGTCTTTGATTAATCGGTGCTCATCTAAATGATTATTGCTAAGGTCCCTCAGAAATGCTTCTAATATTTTTTCCAATCATCAAAATCTTTCATTTCTTGTTCTACACTTTCATCATTTTTAAACAATAGTACAACTGCCAGCCCCCAGTCTTCTGGGACTACAGCTGTAGTCAGAACTAATTGGAAAATCATGGGCAGAGGCCCCACTTTTTCTTCCATTGTTTCTCTTAATAGCCTGCAATACCTTTTATCTAGCCTTGGCAATTTACTACGCCAAAGGCCTTAATGTTTTTTCTTTCACAATATTTATTCCAGCTAATATTTTAGACATTTCCTTCATAAATACATCTCTGGATCATAACATTACTTAAAGAAAGTAACTATTATTTGGAGGCAGCATCAGTTCCTCTTCGTCTGTACACTTTGTACCCCTCTTTCTCCAAAAGCCAATTTCTTCCCTTTATAATCTTCTTGTTCTTTACGTACCTTTGGGTATCCTATGATTTTACAGCTTTATTGTTCCCCAGTCTTTCATTACCCTAATTTCCTTTACAATTCTTCTTTGCACTTATCGTATGCACCTAAGCTTTCTACAACATTGAGATATTAACACCTAAAAAAAACTACCCCTGCCTTTCTTGCACAGCATGTTCAATGTCCTCCAGGGATTCTAGATGTGGAACTGTCCAGCCTTCATCCCCTCCACTGCCATACAATGATTCTACAATAATCATTCTTCAAGTAGTTTCAGTTTCAGTTTAGTTTATTGTCACATGTACCGAGGTACAGTGAAAAGCTTTTGTTGCAGTGCTATCCAGTCCGCAGAACGATAATACATGATTACAGTCAAACCATTTACAGTGGTTAGATATATGATAAGGGAATAATGTTTAGTGCAAGGTAAAGCCAGCAAAGTTCGATCTAGGATAGTCCAAGGGACAAGGGTCACCAAAGAGGTAGATAGTAGTTCAGCAACCACTTCACTTCTGCTGAATGACAACCTAGTTTTGTAAGGAAATTAGCCTTTCTCAAAGTTCATTCTTGGTCCACATTTAATTTGATATAATGAAGCAAATTGAATTGTCTTATGCCACAGATATCGAAATGGCTTTCCCATTGACAGCCTTCCATCTGCTCAGCCTTATTACTTAACCAGCTCCTCTTTCTATGAATTCATGCTAAATAAAACTCCTGAATTCATCAGCCTGATTATCTATAAGACTGTTGTAGTTGCTGAAATCACTTTCCTATTGTTAATGCATTTCTCTGAAGTGTGCCTTTATATTTGCTCTTCTGGAGTCTTCTGATTAATTGTGTGTCTTTAAAACACTTTGAGCTGTTTGTTTGCACATTTGTTGAACTTTCTATCACTTTATCCCTCTACACAGCTGTAACCCCAGTTATATTCTGGTTTGAGTTAATATGCTGTTCCATCGATGTACTTGAGACCTGAATGGGGCCTTTTGACTGCACAAGTAAATAGGGCAAAAGTAATAGAGGTTTACTTACAAGAATTTGAAATGTTGTTTTTTCTACGGCTTAGGTCGGAGCAGTATATAATCAAAATATTTATCTAACATAATGCATGAGCTCCATAATCATTGTAGAATGGTCAACAGCGCACACATATTGCTTAACTACTTCCATGTTCTTCATGTAACACAAGCTGGCTGAGTTTATATGTGAATGTGACTTTAAACTAACTCAGCATGTTTGGTTCCTCCAAAACCTTGTTTCTAAATTTTCCAGGGTTGGCAAGGATCTTTCCCAATGTTAGGAAGGTGCTCTCTTGCCAAAAATGTGGAAGCAACTTGCTAACGAGTGTGCGAGGAGTGAGGAAACAAATCTAAAATGACAGAAATAAAACAGAAAATGCTGGGAGTACTCAATAGGTTAGGTAATGGAGTGGGAAGCAGAGTGAACAGTTCCATGAGATTTGGGAAAAGTTCAGGATAACACAAGTTCACTCTTCACAGGAGGAGCCTGACCAGTTGGTCACTTCCATCTTTTTCTCAGGTTTTATTTCATACCTCCAGCACCTGCAGATGTTTTCTTGTGTTGTAAGGAGGCAGAGGTAGTCTGGAGTTACAAACATAAGCTGTTTGATGTTTCCAATGGCTGCCGCATGGTACCCTTTATGATGGGATCCTGCTGCCTCTGATTGGATTTCTGTGAGTTTATACATGATGCAGAATAACCATAGTTTATTTTAGTTTAGAAATACAGCATGGAAGCAGGCCTTTCAGCCCACCGAGTCCGCACCGACCAGCGATCCCCGTACATTAACACTATCCTACACATACTAGGGACAATTTTACATTTATACATTTATACTAATTAACCTACAAACCTGTACGTCTTTGGAGTGTGGGAGGAAACTAAAGATCTTGGAGAAAACCCAAACAGGTCACAGGGTGAACGTACAAACTCCATACAGACAGGATCGAACCCAGGTCTCTGTTGCTGTAAGGGAATAGCACTACCTCCACACCGTGCCACCCTCAAACTAATGTCTAGACTATCAGTAAATAATGCAGTAGGTAGCAACCATGTAAAAAATGGCTGGACGTATTTAGATGTATGAAGGTAGATAAAGGGGCTGTCCCACTTGGGCGACCGCAAGATTCAAGATTCAAGAGAGTTTATCGTCATGTGTCCCAAATAGGACAATGAAATTCTTGCTTTGCTTCAGCACAACAGAATATAGTAGGCATAAATAAATACAGAACAGAACAGATCAGTGTGACCATATACCAATGAATATATATATATACACACATAAATAAACAGATAAAGCGCAATGGGCTATTTAATGACCAGAATTTTGTTTGAGTTGAGTTTCATAGCCTGATGGCTGTGGGGAAGCTGCTATTCCTGAACCTGGATGTTGCAGATTTCAGGCTCCTGTGCCTTCTACCTGAAGGCAGCGGGGAGAAGACTGAGTGGCCAGGATGGTATGGGCCTTGATGATGCTGGCAGCCTTTTTGAGGCAACGACTGTGATAGATCCCCTCGATGATGGGAAGGTCAGAGCCGATGATGCACTGGGCAGTTTTTACAACTTTTTGCAGTCTTTTATGCTCCAGGGCGCTCAAGTTGCAGAAACCAAGCCACGATGCAATCTCTCTACTGTGCACCTGTAGAGGTTTGAGAGAGTCCTCCTTGACATAATGACTCTCCGTAATCTTCTCAGGAAGTAGAGGTACTGATGTGCTTTCTTTATAATTGCATCAGTTTTCTCGGACCAGGAGAGATCTTCAGAGATATGCACGCCCAGGAATTTGAAGCTCTTGACCCTCTCCACCATCGTCCCGTTGATATAAATGGGACTATGGGTCCCCGTACTACCCCTTCCAAAGTTGACAATCAGTTCCTTGGTTTTGCTGGTGTTGAGAGCCAGGTTATTGTGCTGGCACCATTTGGTCAAGTGGTGCCAGCACAATTGGCGAGTTTAGAAGAGTTTGAAAAAATGACATGTTGAAGACCTCCTTCGATTATGTAGAAGACCCCCTTTGACCTCCCTCGACTATGTTGAAGACCTGCTTCGACTAGCTACGACTAACTTCGAGAAAATTGAACACCAAATAGTGGAGAGCAAAGACAACCTTCTTCGATCTCCTTCGACCTCCCTTCGACTATGATGAAGACCATCTACGACTACCTTCGACTACCCTCGATTACCTACGACTAACATGCTGACCTACGACTAACATACTACGACCTACTACAACTAAACCTACGAGTAAAAAAAGTATCAATTTTTTCCATGGAGACCTTTTTATACTCGCGGGCATTTTTTAACATTGAAAGAATCGCCGCGACCTAGCTGAGGCCTCGAGTATGCGGAGACCACTCTCAAGCATGAAGGATAGTTACGAAGACCTCCTACGACCTCGTGTCGACCATGCTGCGAGTATGAGTCGAGGGCAAACTCGCCAGAACTCGCGGATTAGGTCGCCCAAGTGGGACAGGCCCTTTAATCTCCTGAGTCTGATCATATATATCCAAAGACACTTGAAAGCAAAATAAGAAATTCCACAAGCTGAGACATGTGAATCATCTTTAAATATGAATGAGATGCCAGAGGGTGGCTTATGTTGTGCCTCTTTTTAAGAGTGGTGCAAAGAAAACCCTGAGAAATATAGACCAGTAACTCTAACATCTGTGGAGGAAAAGTTACTGTAGAGGATGCTGAGAGATAAGATATGCATGCATTTGGAAAAGACAAGAGTTGATTAGGGATAGTCAGCAAGAATTTGTATGTGGGAGACCATGTCTCAACCAATTTGATTTCGTTTTTTTGAAAAAAATAACCATGAAGATTGAAAAGAGTGCTGGATGTCGGAAAGATGGAACGAGTTGCCAGAGGAACTATTTGAGGCAGATACAAGAATATTTAAATGATATTTGGATAGTGCCAGAGTAAATCAGCTGGTCGGGTTGCATCTGTGGAGGGAAAGAACCCTCCACAATGTTTGGGTTAGGACACTTCCTTCCCTCCACAGATCCTGCCAGACCCACTGAGTTACTCCAGCACTTTGCTCAAGATTTCCAGCATCTGCAGTTCCTTGTGTTCCCACAGAGTAATGTTTCTCTGGCTGGATTTGATTCCAGATCATAGGATCTAATCAAGGAAAGCTGGGAATTACAAAGTTTAAAGGAGATGTGCAGCGCAGGTTTTTAACACCGAGGGTGGTGAGAGCCTGGAATGCTCTGCTGGGGCCGATGGTAGAAGCAGATGCATTAGTGGCACTTAAAAGACTTTGGGATAGGCATCTGGATCTGCAGGGAATGGAGGAATATGAGTTATGTGCAGGTAGTTAAGTGATGGTCTTGGCACCATGTTCGGCACAGACATTATAGGCCGAAGGGCCTGTTCTTGTGCTGTACTATTGTATATTCTATAATCCAATTCAGGAATGATGCCTGCATAGATTGCGAACATTTACAGAACAAACTGACATATCAAAGAAACAAATGGCACACACATCCTGACCATTATAAATTTAACATTCAAAAATAAAGCATTGCACTTTTTAATAAGTATTCAGTGCAGAGCACTTGGCTTGTCGCCTGTAGCAGGGGCATGATTTAAATCTCGCCTGGGAGACTGGCGGTGGAAGATTATAATTGGAAATGTACCTTATATCTGTTTCCCAACATGTTCTAGTCAGGATGTCTTGAGGCTCTGTGCTGGGCCCACGCCTGTTACTACAGCACAGCAACAACCTTCAATATGTCCTGGAACTTACATGAGTGCTGATGGCACTTACTTGAAGTACCAAGCATACTTGCTAATGTCGCAGAATATCCTCAGCATGACTTTTACACAGCCTGTCACTTCCTCTCACTGCACACCTCAAAAAACGTTTGTGGGCACAATCTGTATCTTTTCAGGACATCAGAGGTAAATTCATGCTATAAACGTGATCACAGAGCAATGTCGGTTAAATGGACAGTGTATGTACCGTACCTCCAAGCTATCATCAACTTTGTTTAGTAATGCACACAGGCTTGCAGATGTTGAGCAGATAATAACATCTGAAGCAGAATCTAACAGAAAAACTCTCAACGGATTAAACAGCACACAAGGAGTGAGATGTAAAGTCAGCATTTCGGGTCAACGACCCTTTGGATGTAGAGAGTAGCATTTGTTTGGGTATTGCACAAGCTTACACAGAGGTGAGCTGAACTCACCATGTTACGTGGGGGTGAATTCGCCGAGAGATGTCAGGTCTAAATCTTGAAGCCAGAGTGGTAGGTGTATGGGGATTTCAATGGCCAGCGAGAAACAGCTGGCATTGGTATGAGGAGAAGAGGAAGCAGGCAGCTGTGGGCAATAGATATGTAATCAGTGGTGCCATGACACTGCAGGTAGGAAAGCAACAAGTTGTCATTTTAATCACTCAACCATCTCTTCAGTGCTTTTCCATGTTTGGCAGGAGCATTGTTCAGCAGCCTGAGAGGAGTGGAACAGATGTACTTATAACTCATTGGAGCAGAATTAGGCCATTCAGCCCATCATATCTACTCTGCCATTCAATCGTGGAAGATGACTCTTTCTGCAAGCTTGCCTGCTCTTTGTACTGACTGCAAACACTGGTGCACAGGACATACCTAGAACTTTCACCTCCACATTTAACAACGGGCATTACCAAGGCATCGGTAATAATGTCAAAATCTTTTCTGCTTATTAGAATCCTCGGGAATGAAGGTAGAATTCAACAGCAGCCCAAACTGCTTGCACATTGAATCCGTGACCCATTCCATGCAGCCAAATGGAAACATGAATCAGGCACTGTGTGAAAGAATGGGCCATTGGCTCGTATCAGAGAGTTTTACACAATTTGTAAAGGCCGATTTCACCCCATTGAATCGAGCACTTTTTCGTGGGATGTAACACTTCAAAGGCATCACCTCTCAAAGGACATCATACTTCAAAGTAACCATCCTAAAAACATCCACGGGGCGAAAGGCTGTGATTGATTCGAGTGTCATGCTTCTCAATTTCTGTCTATTTTGCTATGGAAGGATTATAGAATTATATATATTAAAATACGGCTCTTAAGTTGAACGTGGCTCACAGGGGATTAAGATTCCTCAAACAGCTTGAGGCTGGGTAAAGAAGTACATCCAATCTTGGATAATTTTGAAGAAGATTGTTTCTCATACACTATTTCAGCATGAAACACTGATGGCTCTTTTAATCTTTCATGTGAGCTACCTGCATCAAGTTTGACTAATTCACTGAGGGAAGAGTACACAGACTTTACAGAGGACTTGTTTGCCTGCATGCTGCCTGCAAAATATCACCTCTCTCCAACGCCATATTTTTTAAATGACACTCAGCATGTCACCGAAGACTGCAATAAACTGCTACAAATTGACTGTGGAATGTATCCTGACTGGTTAATCCTGGCCTATTATGGCAATTCCAACACACAGGAACACAATAGACTGCAGAGAGTGGTTTGGTCCCTCATGGGCACAGCCCTCCCCACCATTGGAAGCATCTACATGAGGCATAGCCTCAAGAAGGTATCATCAAGGGATCCCTACCATCCATCTAAGGTCTTCATATTGCTGCTAATGACAGATGGGTGGTACAGAACCCTGTAGTCCCACACCACCAGGCTCAGGATCAGCAACTTTCCAGCAACCATCAGACTCTTGAACTGACCCGCACAATCCTAATCTACCTGAAGGTAGACACAAAATGCTGGAGTAACTCAGCGGGTCAGGCAGCATCTCTGGAGAGAAGGAATGGGTGACGTTTCGGGTTGAGACCTTTCTTCAGACTGATGTCAGGGGATTGTGTGCGCTAAAAACATCCATGGGGCAAAAGGCTGTGATTGATTCGAGTGTCATGCTTCTGAATTTCAGTCTACTTTGCCATGCCTAATCTACCTGTTGCACTGCCATAGACTTCTGTTCGAATTGTATTTGACACTAATGTAGTTTTTTTTTGTGTTGTCTTTTTCTTATAACCGTCCGGCAGAATTAACGTCACATTTGTTTATAATTTATGTATATTTTATTTTTTTGTGTGTTTGAACCCATTTAGAAACAAAGAAAATCGGTGCAGGAGTAGGCCATTAAGCCCTTCGAGCCTGCACCCCCTTTCAACATGATCACGGCTGATCATCCAAAATCAGTACCCCAATCCAGCTTTTTCCCCATATCCCTTGATTCCCTTAGCCCTAAGAGCTAAATCTAATTTGCCTGTGAATAATGTATGCACATTGCATAAAGATGACAGTTACGGAGAGGATATTTAGAATGAGGGATGAGTATGCATCAGAAACATTGTGCTGAAGAAAAATTGAAAGGACTGGAAGATAGACACAAAGTGCTGGCGTAACCCAGCAGGTCAGGCAGCATCTCTGGAGAAAAAAGGATGGGTCAAGTTTCTGACCGGAACCTTCCTTAAAAGGAATGGAGAAAGATTGGAGTTGGGAGGTTTTCGAGACTTAAGTGTGTCCATTCACTTCTGCTGTTCTAGGCTTTGGTCATGAACTATGTTACAGTATATCTGGAAATGGGAGAAAATGGAACATGTGGTTGCACAAAGATCATTGCTGCTTCTTCTTCTTCTTGCGTATGGCGTGCACAGCCCAAAGTTGCACGACAACTTGTTCTAATTGATCTTATTTGATTGTGCACGCCAGGTTGATTGCATTGGTTGAACAGGGCAGACCACGTGAAGGTTGCAATCTCCCACCCCATCATTGCTGCTACCCCCACTGTTCACAATGTACCTTGTCAATTTAGACTCAATTACACATATTCAAAATGTGCTTCTGATCCTAAAATGAAGCCAACACTGAGGAAGAATAGTAAGATTGAACAAGAACTTACCAGTTCGAAGGTTGATCTTTATTTTATGAGGAGTCGAAGTGAGGGATTTCGTGAAGAGCCCGCCGGCGCGCATGCTCGACATACTTCAAAGTAGCGGCGTGGAATCACAGAAACCAACAATAGAAATGACTTCGCATAGTAAGATTGAAGTGACTAAGATTACCAGATGAAGGTGATTGAGGGTTGGGCGAGGAGGGCACGAAATCCCTCACTTCGACTCCTCATAAAATAAAGATCAACCTTCGAACTGGTAAGTTCTCGTTCAATCTTACTATTTCATTTCGGAGTCACGTGAGTGACTTCGTGAAGACTTCAAAGCTTCTGTGATTACACACCCTGGACCACGTCCATGCTGACACACCACTACCAGGGATGGATTGGAGGAACAAACTTGCTCAATAGTTCATACTGCAGAACAAGACCATATTTATGAATAACAAATCAAAAAACCCTCATGCGGGGACATCTCCACGTTCTTGACCTGCATTCAGCACGGCTTCTGCGAACTGTAGAGGAGCAGCAACAGGCTTGTTATAAAAACGCTGGAATACAGCTTCATTAGCCCATCCTGCTGTGGCGAGAATTTGGTCCATAGGCACCTCCATAATCCTCGCCACTGACGTCGATGCAGCCCTGGTGGAATGAGACTTGAACACATTAGTGTCGATACCTGACTTACCCAAGACGACTCGAAGCCACCTGGATATCGTCTGGACTGTCACTCGATGATGAGGTCTCTTATGAGTGACCAGCAGGTATCTCTCCATTCCTCTGATGCGTGCCGTCACCTTGACATGGTGGCGGATATGTGAGGCTAAACATAGCCTAGCATCTGCGGGGTATGCCGGGAACTTCAGCTGCAGCCCTGTGTACCCAGGTCTATGCTGCTTTAGTAGCTCGTCAATGAAAAAGACTACTTCTGTAGGGGTAGATGTCATTCTGTCGACACAAAGTTTGTGTAGTGTCTGTACCCTCTGAGCTGAAGTCAGCGCTAGTAACATCACCAGCTTCATGGTGAGTTTGTCCAGTTGGAGCCCTTCCATGGGAGACCACGTCCTGAGCAGGTTTAATACGTCCCTGACATCCCAGGTGATATTATAGCGTGGTGTAGGCGGATTCATATTGAATATACCCCGCATGAGTCTGGACACTAGCCTGTTGGATCCTACCTCAATATTGAGGTAGAATGAGAGCGCACTTCTGGCGCTGTTGATGGCACTGTAACTTAAGTGTTCATCATGGTGAAACCCCGCGAGGAATTCCAGGACGTCGGTTATTGTCACGTCATCGTACGTGATGCGAGAGCGGCTGCAGTAGGCTTCCCACTTCTTAATATGCGAGCGGTATCTTCGCCTTGTTGACTCTCGACACGACGGCCCGATGGTATCCATGGTCCGAGCTGAGAGGCCGTATTGGACTAACGGCCTGTTCAGAACCTGCAAGCCAACAAATTTAAATAGCCATGGCAGCGATGTGGCTCCCCTGAGACAGGGTGAGTAACCAATTGTGGGCAACCTTTCAAAAGGACCCAAGGTTCGTTGAGCATGTCAAAGACCACCGGATACCAAGGCTGTGTGGGCCAGTCGGGTATAATAAGGATGCCCTTGGCAGCATCTGCCTGAATCTTATGCAATACCCGACTGATGAGGCAAAACGGAGGGAAGGCATAGAAAAACCAATTCCCCCAGTCCAGCGAGAATGCATCTAGCGCTATAGCCCCAGGATCTGGTTCCCATGAAACGTAGGTTGGTACCTGATGGTTCAACCGTGACGCAAAAAGGTCAATGTCCGGTTTACCAAATTTGGCTGTGACGTTAGCAAAAATCTCAGGATGCAACATCCATTCAATATTGTCATTAAATTTGCATGACCTGGTGTCCGCCACAGTATTAAGCTCACCTGGCAAATAGGTAGCTGAAATCCAAATGTCTCTTTGAACACACCAGAGCCAAATTGAGTTAGCCAATTTGTCACACGAAACTGACCTGGTACCACCCATATGGTTTAAGTATGCCACTGCTGTGGTGTTGTCTATTTGGAGACGGACATGTGCTCCAACAAGCTTGGAACAATACGCACGAAGTCCGTGGAATTGTGCCAGCAACTCCAAATAGTTAATCCCTTGAGTCAACAACATCGTTGACTCAAGGGTGTCCCATCTGCCCCCACAACTAGAGCAATTATCCGTAGCTCCCCAGCCATTGGAGCTTGCATCAGTCTGCAAATATACCACCAGATTAGCCTCCCTGATAGGCTTGAATGAGCTGCTAATGTGGCACACCCACCATTGCAACTCATTTATCGCTTCGGACGGCAGCTGCATTGATCGATCATAATGACCAGCGTCCTGTTTTAACGCAGCAATTTTAGCTCTTTGCAAACTCTGATAATGCAAAGGTCCATATCGCGCTGCCGGAAACAAAGCTACAAGCTTACCAATTACTGTAGCTGTATGCCGAATCGATGGGATATTGGTGCGGATTAAACCTTGACACACCTGGGTAACCTCCTCAATCTTGTTAATTGGTATGGTAACCCTCATGCTCATAGAGTTCACCGTGAACCCTAGGTAATTAATCACCTGGGCAGGGCAGAACTTTGATTTCTCTGGATGGACAATAAACCCTAATTGTTGAAATATATTGACAGCAGCTGCAACTCCCTGTTCAGCCAATTCCAGGGTGTGGCCCACAATTAAGATATCATCTAAATAGGCCATAACTATATGATGTCGCTGTCTCAAATAAGCCATAATTGGTTTCACTAATTTAGTGAACAATCTAGGGGCTGTGGTGAGCCCATTAGGCAAAGCCTTGTACTGACAGAGTTGCCCCATCCAGATGAATTTCAAAAACCTCCTGTCGTATTTCTGGATGGATACTGAATAGTATGCGTCTTTCAAATCGATGCATGCCATAAAGCAACCATGAGAAATCAATGATTTGGCTGTTTCAAACGTATCCATTTTAAAATGAGTATATGTTACAAAAGTATTCAAACGGGTTAGATCAATAATGACACGACAACCTCCATCCTTCTTAGGTCTGGTGAATATATTCGAAACAAATTCATCTGGCTCATGCACCGCTTTCTCAATCACTCCCTTCTGTTCAAGCCTTAAAACTTCCTTGTAGCCTGCTGCCTGTTCTGCAGCAGATAATTTAAACGTTCGACCGGGCATGTGCTGGGATGGAGGAATGTCGCCATTAATAAACTCAATTTTATGCCCCTGAATATTCTGCAACACATACTCGTCACCAGTAAAATTACCCCATGCACCCAAAAACAGCCGAAGGCGACCACCAACATGTGAAGTTAAACAAAGAGAAAAGAGAGAACCAGACCCCCTCACCCCCGTGGTTACCGGCGGTCCTTGACACGTGTGGGTGGACGTGGAGGTGCTGGGTTGGCTTGAGGGCGCGGCGTCTTCGTTTTCCACCAGGGTCTCTGCCGACCCTGTCCTAAAAAAGACCCCTGGTGCTGGGTCTGATGTTGCTGTCGTTGTGGAGCTTGAGGGTGGGTCCTCGTCGAGGTACTAGCAGACCCTCGTGAGCGAATGTATGGAGCTTTTGAGCCTGACGGTGTGGGGGCACTCTGAGAGCGCATGATCCCCACCGTTTTGGCTTGTTCGTCAAGCTCTTTGACTCTCTTCGAGAGGTCCTCCCCAAAGAGTTGACGGGGCGGCGGCGGCGGCGGTGGTTTGCACAATCCTGCAAACTTCGGGTTGAGCGCTGGGCGGATGCTGTTTTTGCGAAACCCGTTGATTTCGTGCTGGGTCGCGCACAGGAGGGCCAGAGCATCTTCGTGGTCCAAATATTTTATTGCAGAATCAAAATAATTTATATATTAATTAGGCCATGCATATGTGGAAGGTATAACGAGTTTATAGGGAAAACAGGAAGTCACAAATATAGTAAGATTACAAATAAGTTATTGACTAGTAAGCAAGATCTGCTTATAAGTTCCCACCATCACATTTGGGAAACACCATCAGAATTCAACATTGGAAAGGTTTTGGAATAATTTGGAATAATGAAACATGAGGAATTACAGACCAGTTAGTCTAACATCGGTAGTGGGGAAACTGCTGGAGTCAGTTATTAAAGATGGGATAGCAGCGCATTTGGAAAGTGGTGAAATCATTGGACAAAGTCAGCATGGATTTACAAAAGGTAAATCATGTCTGATGAATTTTTCGAGGATGTAACTAGTAGAGTGGATAAGGGAGAGGCTGTGGATGTGTTATATCTGGACTTTCAGAAGGCTTTCGACAAGGTCCCACACAAGAGACTAGCATACAAACTTAAAGCACACGGTATTGGCAGTTCAGTATTGATGTGGATAGAGAACTGGCTGGCAGACAGGAAGCAAAGAGTAGGAGTGAACGGGTCCTTTTCTGGATGGCAGGCAGTGACTAGTGGGGTGCCGCAAGGTTCAGTGCTGGGACACCAGCTATTTACAATATATATTAATGATTTGGACGAGGGAATTAAATGCAACATCTCGAAGTTTGCGGATGACACGAAGCTAGGGGGCAGTGTTAGCTGTGAGGAGGATGCTAGGAGGCTGCAAGGTGACTTGGATAGGCTGGGTGAGTGGGCAAATGCATGGCAGATGCAGTATAATGTGGATAATGTGAGGTTATCCACTTTGGTGGAAAAAACAGGAAAGTACACTATTATTTGAATGGTGACCGATTAGGAAAAGGGGAGATGCAACAACACCTGGGTGTCATGGTACACCAGTCATTGAAAGTAGGCATGCAGATGCACAGGTTGTGAAGAAAGCGAATGGTATGTTGGCATTCATAGCAAAAGGATTTGAGTACAAGAGCAGGGAGGTTCTACTGCAGTTGTACAGGGGCTTGGTGAGGCCACACCTGGAGTATTGCGTACAGTTTTGGTCTCCTAATCTGAGGAAAGACATTCTTGCCATAGAGGGAGTACAGAGAAGGTTCACCAGACTGATTCCTGGGATGGCAGGACTTCCATATCAAGAAAGACTGGATAGACTCGGCTTGTGCTCGCTGGAATTTAGAAGATTGAGAGGGGATCTCATAGAGACTTACAAAATTCTTAAGGGGTTGGAAAGACTAGATGCAGGAAGATTGTTCCCGATGTTGGGGAAGTCCAGAACAAGGGGTAACAGTTTAAGGATAAGGGGGAAGTCTTTTAGGACCGTGATGAGAAAATCATTTTTCACACAGAGAGTGGTGAATCTGTGGAATTTCATTTCGGAGTCACGTGAGTGACTTCGTGAAGAGCCCGCCGGCGCGCATGCTCGACATATCGTCGTAACGCGTTGCTGCGACGGCTGGCGGTGGAGCGCGCTCCTCGCCAGCCCTTCATAAGGGGCCACGGAGGTGAGTATTCCACCTTTAGTTGGTGGTCCTTGTTGTCTGATTATGTCTTGCAGCAAGGACATGGATGGGAGTTCGAAGGGCCGGAGGACGTCAGGACGAGTTCGCCGGTCAACAGTTCCGGGGCCTTTACCATCGGCAGTACCTGCAGCGCAGGCCGGGACTCAGGCGGAGATGTGGGTAAGCCCTGTGTTCACAGGTCCAGATCCGCCAGCACACCACAGCTCGGAGGAGTTCGACGAGGAGGAGTGTGGTGTGCCGCCAGAGCAGGGGGACCCTGCCATGGCAGTCAGGTTGTCAGCGGGCTCGCTGGCGACCTCGAGCAGGGCGCGTGCCGTTGCACGGCCTGTTCCACTCAGCCCTCCGAGAAGGGGGAGGGGAGGAGCCCAGAAGCCTAACCCTGTTAGGGCTAAGGCATTGCCTGTCGCGGAGGAGCGGTCAGGTTCCAGGGCGAGACCCGGGGCGGCTGTGAGGTCCAGCCGGCACACCCCGACTCTCGACGCCGGGACGGGTCGGTTGAGTCGGGTCTCGTCGCGGTCGCCGAGCCCCCCATGGATGGGTGGGCGGCACCATGCGTCGGCAACGTCCACGATGTGGGCAGCCGGCAAGACTGCGCGGGCCCCAGGCAGCCATGCTTCGGCTGGTGCCGACACCTCGCCGCATGTGCCCTTAGTGGCAGCGGCTTCAGCTCTCGCTAAACGGAGGCGATTGAACACGCCCGCGCAGGAATCGCGCAGTTTCGCCTCGGCGGCTGTTAGCGACAACTACCGGCACCGGCAGGGCCTCGACGAGGTGCGGGCCGATGACAGGAGCCCGGTTTTCTTTTCAGAGCCGGAGGACTCCGACCACCTGAGTGTTCAGGGTGAAGGGCGTATTGACCGTATGGAGCGGCTGCTGGAGCTCCTGCTTCAACGTCAACAACAGCAGGGCAGCAACAGGCACAGGGCGTCTTCACCAACATCTACTATCAGCCTGGAGCAGCACGAGGAGGAGGTTCTGGTGGATCCCGTACCACCTCCGGTGGAGGTGCCAGCGGAGGAACTTTTGGATGTGGCGACCAAATTCGCGGCCCCACATACGGCTGGTCTTCCTCTCAATTCAAAGCTGGCAGCCACAGTGGACTTTCTTAATAATCAGGTGCTGCAGGAAGAAGTCCTCATCCAGGCTATGAGCCGTCACAAGGCTCCATCAAACTGCAACTCCCTCAACGTGCCTGTGGTCAATACGCCAATATGGGGCAACATCAGTGCGGCTATCCGTCAACAAGAGCTACAATTGCAGCGGATCCTGAAACTCCTCACGGCCGGTATTACCGCCTTTGCGCGGTCGGTGGACGAGGACGAGCTGAATTTGGACCAGGAAGATGCTCTGGCCTTATTGTGCGCGACCCAGCACGAAATCAACGGGTTTCGCAAAAACAGCATCCGCCCAGCACTCAACCCGAAGTTTGCAGGATTGTGCAAACCACCGCCGCCGCCGCCGCCCCGTCAGCTCTTTGGTGAGGACCTCTCGAAGAGAGTCAAAGAGCTTGACGAACAAGCCAAAACGGTGGGGATCATGCGCTCTAAGAGTGCCCCCACACCGTCCGGCTCAAAAGCTCCATACATTAGCTCACGAGGGTCGGCCAGTGCCTCGACGAGGACTCACCCTCTAGCTCCACAACGACAACAACACCAGAACCAGCACCAAGGGTCTTTTTTAGGACAGGGTCGGCAGAGACCTTTTTGGAAATCGAAGACGCCGCGCCCTCAAGCCAACCCAGCACCTCCACGGCCACCCACACGTGTCAAGGACCGCCGGTAACCACGGAGGTGAGGGGGTCTGGTTCTCTCTTTTCTCTCTGTTTAACTTCCCACGTTGGTGGTCGTTTACGGTTGTTTTTGGATGCATGGGGTAATTTTACTGGTGATGAGTATGTGTTGCGGAATATTCAGGGGCATAAAATTGAGTTTATTAATGGCGACATTCCTCCATCCCAGCACATGCCTGGTCGTACGTTCAAATTGTCTGCTGCAGAACAGGCAGCAGGTTACAAGGAAATTTTAGGTTTGGAACAGAAGGGTGTGATTGAGAAAACAGTGCATGAGCCAATTGAATTTGTTTCGAACATATTTACTAGACCTAAGAAGGATGGAGGCTGTCGTGTCATTATTGATCTAACCCGTTTGTATACGTTTGTAACATATACTCATTTTAAAATGGATACGTTTGAAACAGCCAAATCATTGATTTCTCATGGCTGCTTTATGGCATGCATTGATTTGAGGGATGCATATTATTCAGTATCCATCCAGAAAGATGATAGAAGGTTTTTGAAATTTACCTGGATGGGGCAACTTTGGCAGTATAAGGCTTTGCCTAATGGGCTTACTACAGCCCCTAGATTGTTCACTAAATTGGTGAAGCCAATCATGGCTTATTTGAGACAACGACATCATATAGTTATGGCCTATTTAGATGATGTCTTTATTGTGGGCCACACCCTGCAATTGGCTGAACAGGGTGTTGCAGCTGCTGTCAATATATTTCAACAATTAGGATTCATTGTCCATCCAGAGAAATCAAAGTTCTGCCCTGCCCAGGTAATTAATTACCTAGGGTTCACGGTGAACTCAATGAGCATGAGGATAACTATACCAATTAACAAAATTGAGGAAGTCACTAAGGTGTGCAGAGATTTAATTGGCACCAATATACCATCGATTCGGCATACAGCCACAGTAATTGGCAAGTTAGTGGCTTTGTTTCCGGCAGCACGATATGGACCTTTGCATTATCAGAATTTGCAAAGAGCTAAAATTACTGCGTTAAAATGGAACGCTGGTCATTACGATCGATCTATGCAGCTGCCGTCCGAAGCGATAACTGAGTTGCAATGGTGGGTGTGTCACATTAGCAACTCATTTAAGCCTGTCAGGGAGGCTAATCCGGTGGTATATTTACAGACTGATGCAAGCTCCAATGGCTGGGGAGCTACTGATAATTGCTCTAGTTGGGGGGGTAGATGGGACATCGATGTTGTTGACTCAAGGGATTAACTATTTGGAGTTGCTGGCAGCATTCCACGGACTTCGTGCATATTGTTCCAAGCTTGTTGGAGCACACGTCCGTCTCCAAATAGACAACACCACAGCTGTGGCATATTTAAACCATATGGGTGGTACCAGGTCAGTTTCGTGTGACAAATTGGCTAACTCAATTTGGCTCTGGTGTATTCAAAGAGACATTTGGATTTCAGCTACCTATTTGCCAGGTGAGCTTAATACTGTGGCGGACACCAGGTCACGCAAATTTAATGACAACATTGAATGGATGTTGCATCCTGAGATTTTTGCTAAAGTCACAGCCAAATTTGGTAAACCGGACATTGACCTTTTTGCGTCACGGTTGAACCATCAGGTACCAGCCTACGTTTCATGGGAACCAGATCCTGGGGCAATAGCGCTAGATGCATTCTCGCTGGACTGGGGGAATTGGGTTTTCTATGCCTTCCCTCCATTTTGCCTCATCAGTCGGGTATTGCGAAAGATTCAGGCAGATGCTGCCAAGGGCATCCTTATTATACCCGACTGGCCCACACAGCCTTGGTATCCGGTGGTCTTTGACATGCTCAACGAACCTTGGGTCCTTTTGAAGGGTTGCCCACAATTGGTTACTCACCCTGTGTCAGGGGAGCCACATCCCTGCCATGGCTATTTAAATTTGTTGGCTTGCAGGTTCTGAACAGGCCGTTAGTCCAATACGGCCTCTCGGCTCGGACCATGGATACCATCGGGGCGTCGTGTCGAGAGTCCACAAGGCGAAGATACCGCGCGCATATTAAGAAGTGGGAAGCCTACTGCAGCCGCTCTCGCATCACGTACGATGACGTGACAATAACCGACGTCCTGGAATTCCTCGCGGGGTTGCACCATGATGAACACTTAAGTTACAGTGCCATCAACAGCGCCAGAAGTGCGCTATCATTCTACCTCAAGATTGGGGTAGGATCCAACAGGCTAGTGTCCAGACTCATGCGGGGTATATTCAATATGAATCCGCCTACACCACGCTATAATATCACCTGGGATGTCAGGGACGTATTAACCCTGCTCAGGACGTGGTCTCCCATGGAAGGGCTCCAACTGGACCAACTCACCATGAAGCTGGTGATGTTACTAGCGCTGACTTCAGCTCAGAGGGTACAGACACTACACAAACTGCGTGTCGACAGAATGACATCTACCCCTACAGAAGTAGTCTTTTTCGTTGACGAGCTACTAAAGCAGCATAGACCTGGGTGCACAGGGCTGCAGCTGAAGTTCCCGGCATACCCCGCAGATGCTAGGCTATGTTTAGCCTCACATATCCGCCACTATGTCAAGGTGACGGCACGCATCAGAGGAATGGAGAGATACCTGCTTGTCACTCATAAGAGACCTCATCATCGAGTGACAGTCCAGACGATATCCAGGTGGCTTCGAGTCGTCTTGGGTAAGTCAGGTATCGACACTAATGTGTTCAAGTCTCATTCCACCAGGGCTGCATCGACGTCAGCGGCGAGGGTCATGGAGGTGCCCATGGACCAAATTCTCGCCACAGCAGGATGGGCGAATGAAGCTGTGTTCCAGCGTTTTTATAACAAGCCTGTTGCTGCTCCTCTACAGTTCGCAGAAGCCGTGCTGAATGCAGGTCAAGAACGTGGAGATGTCCCCGCATGAGGGGTTTTTGATTTGTTATTAATAAATATGCTTTTGTTTTGCAGTATGAGCTATTGAGCCAGTTTGTCCTCCCATCCATCCCTGGTAGTGGTGTGTCAGCATGGACGTGGTCCAGGGCGTGTAATCACAGAAGCTTTGAAGTCTTCACGAAGTCACTCACGTGACTCCGAAATGAAATAGTAAGATTGAACGAGAACTTACCAGTTCGAAGGTTGATCTGTATTTCATGAGGAGTCGAAGTGAGGGATTTTGTGCCCTCCTCGCCCAACCCTCAATCACCTTCATCTGGTAATCTTAGTCAATTCAATCATACTATGCGAAGTCATTTCTATTGTTGGTTCTGTGATTCCACGCCGCTACTTTGAAGTATGTCGAGCATGCGCGCCGGCGGGCTCTTCACGAAATCCCTCACTTCGACTCCTCATGAAATACAGATCAACCTTCGAACTGGTAAGTTCTCGTTCAATCTTACTATTCTCTGCCACAGAAGGTAGTTGAGGCCAGTTCATTGGCTATATTTAAGAGGGAGTTAGATGTGGCCTTTGTGGCTAATGGGATCGGGGGTATGAAGAGAAGGCAGGTACAGGATACTGAGTTGGATGATCAGCCATGATCATACTGAATGGCGGTGCAGGCTCAAAGGGCCGAATGGCCTACTCCTGCACCTATTTTCTATGTTTCTATGTTTAATAGTCAGGGATTATCATGTGTAAGTGATAATATGGCAAGTCAAGTCGTGTTGAGTTTATTGTCATATGTTTACATTTACATTTAAGTTATTAAATAAAAATAATCTATCATTTCGGTGACCAGGAAATAGTAGATTGTCATAAAATGCATATCTGGTTTACTAATGATCTTTTTGCGCAGCAAATCTGCCATCTCTACGTGGTCTGGCCTCCATTCCTGATTCCAGACCCACAGCAGTGTCTCTGACTCAATATTCTTTTAGACTTGGAAACCTCCCAGTTTGAAGGGCAATTAAGACTAGCAAATAAACACTAGCCTTGCCAATGGCATACACATTCCATGAATAAATACATTAAAAAGTACATATAATATCAGAGCTAAAACATAACAGAAGAAGAAAGAACACGTGCCATGTAAATTCACAGATCTTTAAAAGCAGCTGTTGAGTGAAAACTAAGTTTAGGATAGAATTGAAAAGTCTGGAAGTTATGCTAATTTGCATTAAACATTGGCTTATAAAAATGTTGTGGATAATTCATTTCGCGATAATATTAAAAGATTAGGGAGCCTACCTGAAACAAGGTGGTTCTAGAAAAATGTATTATTTAGGTAAGAATAAACAGACTGGTCTCATTTCTCTTATAAAGAAAAGGTTGTGGGGATGATTCATCTTTTTTAACCAAGCTTTTGATCATTGGTTCAAAAGTCAATCTCTTTAGCTCATGGTTATTGTCTGATTATGTTCGCGTGAGGAATTTTGGGATGGTTGATTATATTGAATGTGCCATTTGAACATGATAGGCAGTGTTTGTATTGTATTGTATTGTAATTAATTTATTAGCCAAGCATGTAAAAACAGACAAATAAATTGATTTGCATACCAAAAAAGCAACAAGACACACAACTACATAAAAATTAACATAAACATCCACCACAACGCACTGTGATGGAAGGCAATAATGTAGTATCTTCTTCCCTCCTTTTCTCCCGCGCTCGGGGCAGTCGAATCATCCCCTGTCCGGGCGATCGAAGCTCCCGCGATCAGGACAGTCGAAGCTCCTGCGGTTGGAGCTCCCGAAGTCGATCCCTAACCAAGGGACCACCAGCTCCTCGATGTTAAGTCCGCAGGCCCTCGAGGTTGGAGTTCCCAAAGTCGATCCCCAGCAAAGGGACCACCAGCTCCACGATGTTATTCCACAGCACGGAAGGAATTACAGTACGGAAAAAGTTGCATCTCCGTCGAGGAAAGAGATACACTAAAACATACATTTAACGCCAGACGAAGAACAAAAGAAGAAAAGGATGAGACAAACTGTTGGTGAGGCTGTCATCTTACGGCACCACCCGGTATTTGTTTTATTTCCATATTTTCTTTCTATTTTATCTGACATGTTCCCTTTTCATTGTAATAAATCTGTTGTTTTTTTGTTATCTGGACAAAACCTTTAATTGATTAACTTTTGTTTTACAGGATGGCGCTGGCAGATATTTGGCGTGTCACCGAATACTCCAGCAAACCTCAACAGATGCACTGTCAAAAGTATCCTGATGGGTTGTATCAAGGCCTGCTTTGGCAATTCCAATGAACAAGATGGCAAGAGGCCCTAGAGAATGGTGAAATCAGCTTGGTCTATCAAGGCCACAGCCTATCATATCATCAAAATCTACATTACATGGATAGGACAGGTTTGGAGGGATATTTACCAAGTGCAGGCAGGTGGGACTAGTGTAGCTGGGACATGTTGGCTGTTGCGAGCAAGTTGGGCCGAAAGGCCTGTTTCCACACTGTATCACTCTCTATGACTTTATGAGGCATTGCTGCAAGAAGATGACATCTAGCATCAAGAATCCTCATCATCTGAGCCACGTCCTTGACCCACTCATACGATTCGGCAAGAGTTAGGAAAGTTCATGTCCTACACGCACCAAGTTCAAAATCAGCTACGATCATCAAGCTCTTACACCGACATGCACAACCATCTTGTACAAACATGGGCTTATTGCTAATTGTGTTTTCCCACTAAAGTCTTGATTTGCACAGTTTTTCTTTGACCTAATCAATACCTCGTGATGCTCGAACATGGTAGTCCTGGCAAGCTCATACACTAAACGTTATACCCTTTATTCTGTATCCGCACACTGTGGACGGCTTGATTGTAATCATGTATAGTCTTTTTGTTGACTGGATGGCACGCAACAATAATGCTTTTCACTGTACCTCTGTACATGTAGCAATAATGAACTAAACTAAACTAAGCTATCTTGGAAAATTTATGTGTAAGAAGGAACTGCAGATGCTGTTTAAAACAAAGATAAACACAATTTATGTATACTTTATGTTTTGTGTGCCTTTCGAGTTTATATCCCTACGATGCTGCGGAAAAATACGTCTTTTTTTAGCCTGTACCTCACCGTACCTGTACGTAACTTGCCTTGATTTTTTATTATGATTATCACTTTAACATGATAATCCCTGACTATAAACTATGCATGTTTCATGATTCCAAATTATTCCGAAACCTTTCCAATTTTGAATTCTGCTGGGGTTTTCCCAAACATCTGCCTCAACTGAAGATTTGCAGAAACCTCAGTAAAATATCTTCAATAACATTTACGCAATTCCCTCGATGATTCCACAGCTTTACCCAAATGTTGAAGCAGATAAACAAGAAACTCTTCAGTCAAAGGAATTCAATCCCCTACTTTTGAAATATTTTATATAAAATTGGGCCATACTTCTTACGAGCACAAGGGTAAGGTAATTAGAAACTTGTCTATCAATGGTTGCAGAGATTATTTAAGATTAATTTGCAATTTGGAGCTTCTGTTTTCCGTTTGGGTTTGAATTACATGGACTGTTCAAGTTACAACCAGTTTCACCTCATGTCTAAGTGTCAAACTTCTGAAAATCAAGTTACCTCACTGTTCACTGGAAAACATGCTCGAGGTTACACTGAATCTTGATATCTCAATAAATGCTACATCAAATGCACAGGGATTCATCTCTTCTTTGTGGTGTAATAAAATTATTTGGATGAACATCAACATTACATTACTCCAAACACCAACATTGCATTACTTTTAAAGGTCCTAAATTTTGGAATACCCTGCCTCCGTCATTAAAGTCTCACACCTCCTTAGCCACCTTTAAGATTGAGCTTAAAAACGTTTCTCATAATGTACTGAGTTCTGACCTCCAGCTTTTTGTAGTGCTATTTATGAGCTCAAACTACTTCTGTTGACTCTTATCTCATACTATACCTTATTATTTTATTTATTTTCATATTTTTAATTTCATATTTTTAATTTTCATTCTTAAACTGTATTACTGTTTATTATTGTCTTTTTTAATTTTCCTACCCCCTGATTTGCCATTAACGTTCATTTTCAGATGGGAGCGGACTTTGTATAAGCCCTCTGGGCTTCCCTTCCCTCCCAGCACAGTATGGTATTATAAATTGATCATTTGTCTTCTTTTAAAACATGGTGCAAATCAATAAACAAACAAAACAAAACATATATGTGGGCTGGTTAGTACGTTTGCTGAAATTGGTGGAGTTGCAATCAGTGAAGTAGGCTGACAAAGCAGTATATAGATCAGTTACAGATATGGGCAGAGAGTGCTAGATAAAGTTTCATTCAGTCAAGTTAGAGGTGTTGCACTTTGGGAGGTCAAATGTAAAGAGTAAAGGGCCTGTCCCACTTACGTGTCCTTGGCACACAAATTACACGACCTTGTGGTGGCGTTGAGCCGCGACGGTCCCTTGAAGGTCGCGTGCGACTTCATTCGACCGCACAGCCGTCTGGAGTGCGTGATGTCATTTGAAGATGGACACAAAGCAGGAGTAACTCAGCGGGACCGGCAGCATCTCTGGAGAGAAGCAATGGGTGACGTTTTGTGACGAGACTTCTTCAGTCTGAAAAGAAGGGTCTTGACCCGAAACGTCACCCATTCCTTCTCTCCAGAGACGCTGAGTTACTCCTGCATTTTGTGTCCATCTTCAATTTTCTTGGCCCGGCTCTAGGGGTAGAAGTGGGGGCGGATCCGGATCCGCAACGGCCGTGAGCCCCTGACCGAGCTCGGCGATCGTTTGCCTGCTTCTGCTGCTGTTTGAGGTGAGACGTTACGTCACGCCAGGATCTTGGGCCTGTCCCACTTTGGCTGTCAGATCTGCGACAGGCTGTTGACGCGCAAAGATTTTGTTCGCTATAAAAATTTCGGAGCCCCGCGTGATGTACTGCACAACTACATACCCCTCCGCGTTTCTCAGTGGGACCGGCCCTGCGCGGCCATGTGATGCCCGTGCGCCTTAACGTGACCATGAGGTCGCGTGATTTGCATGCCAAGGACACGTAAGTGGGACAGGTCCTTTAGTATACTGTTAATGGCAGGATACTTAACAGTAATGTGCGCTGAGAGATCTTGTGGTCCAAGTCCATAGTAGCAACACAAATAGATAGGGGACAAAATAAGGCATATGGTAAATTTGCCTTCTTCAGTTGGGGTACTGAGTATAGCAGACAGGAAACCATGTTACAGCTTCATATAAAATTGGATAGTCTCCATTTGGAGCATTGAATGGAATACCAGTCACCCCATTACAGGAAGGATGTGACGGCTTTGGAGAGAGCACAGAAGTGGTTTGCTAGAATGCTGCCTGGGTTAGATGGAATTAGATGTCAGGAGAGACTGGACAAACCTGAGTTATTGCCTCTGGAGCATCGGAGGTTGTGGAGCAACCTGATTGAAGGTAATAAAATTATGAGAGGCATAGAGAGAGTAAAGGTCTAAATCTTTTTCCCAGGGTGAAAATATCCAATGTTAGATGACATAGCTGTAAGGAGAGAGGGGCAAGGTTTAAAGGAGATGTACGTGGCAGGTTTTTGTCTTCACAGAGAGTGGTAGATGAGTAAGTGCAGGAGTGGAAGTGGAAACGTACAATTGTGATTTTCAGAGGCTTTTAAATAGGCACACAGATATGCAGACGATGAAGGGATATGGATTAATTGCAGAATAAAGAGTTTAGTTTATTTGGCATTATATTTGGCACAATCATTGTGAGTCAATGTGAGTTTGCTTTTTGCTGAAGACTCCATCTGCAGCATCTCGTGTCTCCTACTACCTCTTGCTCAATTTCACAGTCACGTTGTTTTCTAAAGAGAATATCCCTGATGCAACCTGATCTAGGAATCCAAAACTGAAGTACTGAAATCTGCATGAAGTCTTTCAGCACTTGCCACAACTTACCTGAAGACCTGAAGCCGTCGCTTATAACATTATATGCATATAAAATCTCAGGAAGTACATGAACACATTGGCCAGCAATTAACTTGAACCTTGGTAACGATCACAATTAATAGTTCTGGTCAGCACCAATGCAATTGGGAGAGGTGAGTGCTTCCTGCTGGTGAGTATAAGTTCAATCAAGCATGTTAGGTAGAATGTTGAGCTGAAAAGAGGCAGAGCTGGCATCATTTGCACCGCACTCTGATTCACATCATGGTCTCCCTGCATGGAGACCATGATAGAAGTAGAATTAGGCCATTTGGCTATCGTCTACTCCGCCATTCAATCATGGCTGATCTATCTCTCCCTCCTAACCCCATTCTCCTGCCTTCTACCCATAAACCCTGACACCCCGACTAATTTCCAGTGGGTGTTCAGTCCACACCAACAACAGCATTGTCAGTCCGGCACCTTGCTTAATTCATCACCATGTGCATTCCAGAGTTACCATACTGGTGCTCAGTGGCACAAACAGCATTAAAGTAATGGATCTTCTGATCCATATTTCATGCCATTTAGTGTCGTAGAGTCACAGAGTCATACAACATGGAAAAGGGCCTTTGGCCCAACTCTTCCAAGATGACCAAGATGCCCCTTCTGAGCTAGTCCCATTTGCCCACATTTGGCCCATATCCACCTAAACCTTCCCCACCATAACCTTTCCTAACCCATCTGCTTCAGGTTGAAATATCCCAAAGATTTCTCAGGTTTATTGTTTGCTCAGACTTACAATGTAATTCAAATTGTGGTATTCTAAAATACTTGTTTAAATACAGATGAAACTCTGAAATGAGTGATGGGTATTTTGGGCCTCTTCTCAACACCTTGCTATTTGATGGGCGAGTCATAGTGTTGAAAGCTAAGAACAAGGCTGCTGTTAAACTCTTCAAACTAAGATTTAAATTTATTAATAACACAATTATTTGCCCAGTGGGAGAAAAATCCTTTCATCTTACATGATGCAATCAACCTTTAGGGACATTGAAATGTTTAAAGCTTCTTGCTGTTTTATCAATTCAGTGTTCAGCTTCAGTTTACTGCTCTCAGCTTCATTTCAGTTCCTGTAATTAAGAATCAGTCACTGTGGAGTAGGCAAGAATATCACCTTACCCATATTTAAACATCACATAAAAACATCAATGGAAAACGACATCATCCGTGTTTGAGGGTTAATTGGCCACTGTATTTGAGGGTTCGAGAGTTAATTGGCGAAAGTGCAATAGCATGGAGATAGTATGTTAAAGAAGGAACTGCAGATGCTAGAAAATCGAGGGTACACAAAATGCTGGAGAAACTCAGCGGGTGCAGCAGCATCTATGGAGCGAAGGAGATAGGCAACGTTTCGGGCCGAAACCCTTCTGCTGCACCCGCTGAGTTTCTCCAGCATTTTGTGTACCCTGGAATTAGTATGGGTGCTTGAGTGAAATCCAGGTTAGTCGGGAAGTGGTGTCGGGTAAATTGAATGGATTAAAGGCCGATAAATCCCCAGGGCCAGATAGGCTGCATCCCAGAGTACTTAAGGAAGTAGCTCCGGAAATAGTGGATGCATTAGTGATAATCTTTCAAAACTCTTTAGATTCTGGGGTAGTTCCTGAGGATTGGCGGGTAGCAAACGTAACCCCTCTTTTTAAGAAGGGGGGGAGAGAGAAAACAGGGAATTACAGACCAGTTAGTCTAACATCGGTAGTGGGGAAACTGCTAGAGTCAGTTATTAAAGATGGGATAGCAGCACATTTGGAAAGTGGTGAAATCATTGGACAAAGTCAGCATGGATTTACGAAAGGTAAATCATGTCTGACGAATCTTGTGGAATTTTTCGAGGATGTAACTAGTAGCGTGGATGGGGGAGAACCAGTGGATGTGGTGTATCTGGACTTCCAGAAGGCTTTCGACAAGGTCCCACATAAGCGATTAGTATATAAACTTAAAGCATATGGCATTGGGGGTTCAGTATTGATGTGGATAGAGAACTGGCTGGCAAACAGGAAGCAAAGAGTAGGAGTAAACGGGTCATTTTCACAATGGCAGGCAGTGACTAGTGGGGTACCGCAAGGCTCAGTGCTGGGACCCCAGCTATTTACAATATACATAAATAATCTGGATGAGGGAATTGAAGGCAATATCTCCAAGTTTGCGGATGACACTAAGCTGGGGGGCGGTGTTAGCTGTGAGGAGGATGCTAAGAGAATGCAAGGTGACTTGGATAGGCTGGGTGAGTGGGCAAATGTTTGGCAGATGCAGTATAATGTGGATAAATGTGAGGTTATCCACTTTGGTGGCAAAAATAGGAAAACCGACTACTATCTAAATGATGGCTGATTAGGAAAAGGGGAGATGCAGCGCAACCTGGGTGTCATGGTACACCAGTCATTGAAAGTTGGGCATGCAGGTACAGCAGGCAGTGAAGAAAGCCAATGGTATGTTAGCTTTCATAGCAAAAGGATTTGAGTATAGGAGCAGGGAGGTTCTACTTCAGTTGTATAGGGTCTTGGTGAGGCCACATCTGGAGTATTGCGTACAGTTCTGGTCTCCAAATCTGAGGAAGGACATTATTGCCATAGAGGGAGTGCAGCGAAGGTTCATCAGACTGATTCCTGGGATGTCAGGACTGTCTTATGCACAAAGACTGCATAGACTCGGTTTATACTCTCTAGAATTTAGGAGATTGAGAGGGGATCTTATAGAAACTTACAAGATTCTTAAGGGGTTGGACAGGCTAGATGCAGGAAGATTGTTCCCGATGTTGGGGAAGTCCAGGACAAGGGGTCACAGTTTAAGGATAAGGGGGAAATCCTTTAGGACCGAGATGAGAAGGAATTTTTTCACACAGAGAGTGGTGGGTCTCTGGAACTCTCTGCCACAGAGGGTAGTTGAGGCCAGTTCATTGGCTATATTTAAGAGGGAGTTAGATGTGGCCCTTGTGGCTAAGGGGATCAGAGGGTATGGAGAGAAGGCAGGTACGGGATACTGAGTTGGATGATCAGCCATGATCATATTGAATGGCGGTGCAGGCTCGAAGGGCCGAATGGCCTACTCCTGCACCTAATTTCTATGTTTCTATGTCTATACAGTGTGGAAACAGGCACTTCGGCCCACTGTCCACGCCGACCAGAAATTCTCACACACCAGCACTATCCTGCACACTAGAGACAATTTACAATGTTACCAAAGCCTATAAACCTACAAACCTGTACGTCTTTGGAGTGTGGGAGGAAACCAGAGCACCTGGATAAAACCCACGCGGTCACAGGGAGAACATAAAAACAGTTGGGATCTATCCCGGATCCCTGAAAGGCAGCAACTCTACCTGAGTGAGTATGTGTGCGTGTGCATGTGTGAATGGGTGGGTGTGAGTGCATGTGTCTCAATTAGTGAAACTGTAGCAATAGATGGCTCTGTCTGTGTATGGAGCACAACAAACTGAAAGTAATGGACAGCACCATAAATCGCAAGACTGCACCATTTGTCTCAGGTGAAATTCCAGCCATTTATCTCTCATAACTGAACGGTAGGTTTGGCAATACATGCATCTGCTGTAAAATCTGCCGGTGCTGTGATTAAGCTGAAACCATATTTATTTCTCCATTGTTGTGAAACAAGATAGATGTTGGAAACATGTTCAAGAAGGTGTGAGGTAATTACTTAAATATGACATAACTCAAATCCAAAGAAGACTTTAACAGATGCAAAACAAAATGCAAATGAATGATCCAAATGCAAAGCACAAATATAAAGATTGAAATTAAAAAAATAATGATGGGTTGAACATAGTAGCAAAGCAGAAAGACAAATAGATTACAGAAGGACATATATATATTTTAAATGTACTCTGTTCAATAACTATTATTACCATTTGAGTGTTCTCTTCCATTTGAGCAAGTCTGTAATATCTCAGTTCAGGTTTGTTTATTGTCACATGTACAGTAACAAGGTGCAGTGAAATGCTTTTGTTGCATGCTATCCAGTCAGCCAAAAGACAATACATGATTACAATCGAGTAATTTACAGTGTACAGGTACATGATAAGGGAATAACATTTAGTGCATGCTCTGATCAAGGAAAGTCCGAAGGTCACCAAAGAGATAGTTAGTAGTTCACATTGCTGTCTACCACATCTATAACACTGCTTTCCTTGAACAAGTATTCCATCTCTTTGACCCCGCTCACCCCACAAGATCTCTGCCGCTTCCCCTCAACCTGTGCAACCTTTTACCTACTTATCATTCTGAACAAGCACTGAATGTTTTCTCTTGTAGCAAGATTTCAACTGGTCTCAACTGGTCTCCTCTGGACAAGATGAAATAAGAAGGTATTGCTTTAGGAGCTAGCAATTTGAAGCACCCATTGACTATCCAGCGATTTCAGTGAACGTCACCACCCACAGTTGCCAGACCCGTTCTCACTCCAGCAGTCCACTTGCTGTAACTTGCATTACAGATTCTCCCTTCCTCTGTACAACTTCCCACTTTACAGGACCCCTCTCCATTCCACCCCTCCCCACAATTGATTGTATTCGATGCTCCCCTGTAATTTCCCACTCCACATTCCTTCCCTATCTTGCTAATATCATGAGCGGCATGGATAAGGAGGAAAATCATAGTAATTTTCCCAGGGTAGGGGAGCATCAAACTGGAGGGTATAGATTTAATATTATGACTCAAACAGTTAATTAGTTCACATTCCAAATGCTTGAGCTATAACCCCAGTGACAAATTTTAATTATATTGTGTATTCATAGATATTGCATTTATAAACTGTTCAATACTCCATGTTAATATATCTGGAATGTATACACGAGGAAAGATTGAATAGGTGCAACTTGTATCAACTGGGGTTTAGAAGAGGGAGAGCATTTCATTGAAATATTTAAATTCCTAAGGGCCCTTGAGAGGAAGGATGTGAAGATGATGTTTTCTCATGCAAGATAATCTGGAAGTTGGGGTCACTGTTTAAAAATTGTGGTTCACACATTTAATAATTTGAAGGGGACCTGAGGGCAAGCTCTTCACACATATTACAACATTTAAAAAACATTTGGACAGGTACATCAAAGGGAAAGGTTTAGAGAAATATGGGCAGTCAAATGAGTGCAGCCCAGGTAGGCACCTTGGTTGGCATGGACGAGTTTGGCTGAATAGTCTCAGTGCTGCATAATTCTATGATTCACATTGGTCGGTGTGGGCGCTGCAAGCCGGCAGCCTTTGTTTTTTTCAACTTTTTTGGGTTTTTTAGTATGTTTTAATGTCTGTTTTTTAATGTTTTTTTGTGTGTCTTCTGTGGGGGGTGGTGTGGGGGGGGTAAGGGGGAAACCGCTTCGGTCGCCTCCTCCACGAAGAGGCGACTTTTTCCAGGTTGCCTTCGGCGAGGATCGGCGAGGATTGGCGTGGCCATTCCTGGAGACGCGCCCGTGGTTTCAGCGGCGGGCGCAGCGCGGACTCTCGGCGCGGAGAGGGCGAGCCCTCGCCTGGGCTCGCCGGAGGGGAGCGCTCCATTTCGCTGGCCCGCGGCAGCCGGCAGTCTGAAGCCGCGGTCTGCAGAACTTCAGCCTGGGATCCCTCATGGGGACGAGCGGGGGAAGAAGAGCTCTAACTGCCGGCCCACAGCCTACCTCTACCGCGGGCGCGGTGGGTATTTACCATCAGGAGCGGGGTCCCTCGCCAGGGATCCCTGGAGAGGAGCTCCAGACCGCCGGCCCTGCAGTCTGCGGTGCTCCTGGCTGTGGCGTGAACTTTAAATCTCCAACCGCCTACACCAGCCTGAAGCCGCGGTCTCCGGTGGGGAGGCACCGATTCAGGACTTACCTGGGCTTTTTACCCTGTCTGCACATCTGGACGCCCGCAGCGACGGCTGCGGAGGGTGGAGGTCCCCACCACGGGGGAAAATGGAGGAGGACCGGCCAATTTTTGTGCCTTCCACCACAGTGATGAATGCTGTGGTGGATGTTTGTGTTAAATTTTTATTGTGTATTGTGTGTTCTTTAACATTGTACTGCTGCTGGCAAATTCATTTCACTTGCACTTTATGTGAAATGTGACTAATAAAACCGTATTGTATTGTATTGTATTGATTCTATGGTAATACTTACAGCGCCCTCCAGAACGTTTGGGACAAAGACCCATCATTTATTTATTTGCATCTGTACTCCACAATTTGAGATTTGTAATGGAAAAAAAATCACATGTGGATAAAGTGCACATTGTCAGATTTTAATAAAGGCCACTTTCATGTTAATGAAAATAGTCATGTTTAGTATTTTGTTGCATATCCTTTGCATGCAATGACTGCTTGAAGTCTGCAATTCATGGACATCACCAGTTGTTGGGTGATGCTCTTCCTGGCCTGTATTGCAGCCATCTTTAGCTTATGCTTGTGTTGGGGGCTAGTCCCCTTTAGTTTTCTCTTCAGCATATAAAGGGCATGCTCAATCGGGTTCAGATCGGGTGATTGACTTGGCCACTCAAGAATTGACCATTTTTTAGCTTTGAAAAACTCCTTTGTTGCTTTAGAAGTATGTTTGGGATCATTGTCTTGCTGTAGAATGAATCGCCAGCCAATTAGTTTTGGGGCATTTGTTTGAAATTGAGCAGATAGGATGTGTCAATACACTTCAGAATTCATTATGCTACTACCATCAGCAGTTGCATCATCAATAAAGAAAAATGAGCCAGTACCTTCAGCAGCCATACATGCCCAGACCATAGCACCCCCACCACCGTGTTTCACAGATGAGGTGGTATGCTTTGGATCTTAGGTAGTTCCTTCCCTCCTTCATACTTTGCTCTTGCCATCACTCCGATATGTTAATCTTGGTCTCATCTGTCCATAAGACATTTTTCCAGAACTGTGGTTGCTCTTTTAAGTACTTCTTGGCAAGCTGTAACCCGGCCATCCTATTTATGCAGCTAACCAGTGATTTGCATTTTGTAGTGTAGCCTCTGTACTTCTGATAATTAAGTCTTCTGCGGACAGTGGTCGATGACAAATCCACACCTGACTCCTGAAGAGTGTTTCTGATCAGTTGGACAGGTGTTTGGGAGTTTTCCTTTATTATAGGGATCATTCTTCTGCCATCAGCTGTGGAGGTCTTCCTTGGCCTGCCAGTCCATTTGCGATTAGTAAGCTCACCAGTGCTCTCTTTCTTCTTAAAGATGTTCTAAGCAGTTGATTTTGTTAAGCCTAAGGTTTGGCTGATGTCTCTAACAGTTTTATTCTTGTTTCTCAGTCTCATAATGGCTTTTTTGACTTTCATTGGCACAACTTTGGTCTTTATGTTGATAAACAGCAATAAAAGTTTCCAAAGGTGATGGAAAGACTAGAGGAAAGGTTAGATGCTGAGAGCTCTCTTATACCTGCATTAAGGAGGCAATTAAACATACCTGAGCAATTACAAACGCCTGTGAAGCCATGTGTCCCAAACATTATGGTGCCCTGAAATGGGGGGATTATGTATAAACACAGCTGTAATTTCTACATGGTAAAACCAAAATGTGTAAAAATACCCTTGAATAAAATCTGACAATGCGCATTTTAACTACATGTGATTTTGTTTATTACAAATCTCAAATGGTGGAGTACAGAGGCAAATAAATAAATGATGGGTCTTTGACCCAAACATTATGGAGGGCCTGCATGTAAACTATAATAGTAATATGGTTTCCCCACTTGCTATCTCATATTTATACTGGGGAACTAGGATAAATATCTAAATCTGCTGTTTTTAGAGGAGAAAAGGCATGCATGCATTAGTCTTCTGAATCTATTTAATGATTACTGAGACCCATACCCTGCTTATCCCACTCCTGCCCATGTCCCTGCTCCACAGGTTTAATTAGAGATGTGCGCACCCAGGACTCAAAGCACTTTCTTTCCACCACTGTCCTCCCGAAAAAGGTAGGTGCATGATCCCTCTGCTTTCCCTTCCTGAAGTGAACAATCAGATCTTTGGTCTTTTGAGAGCAAAATCGTTGGTATGGCAACCACTCAACCAGATTATCAATATCCCTCCTGTACCCAGGCTCATCATAATCATCATAATACACAAGATAGAAAAATCTAACACTGCAATTTTGTAGTAATGACTCTTTTTGATTGGATGTTATGATAATTAATCTCCAACTGTATTCAGTGATATCACACCAGGAAGAGATACATAAATCCTGGCAAATTATGCCTTGGAGTTAAAAAATATGACATCAATTACTTCAGCCATAATTTCTTAGAGCATCTACGATGGAATTGGACCTTTATAATGGCGTTTGGTTCTGAAAGAACATCTGTTTCCAGGATTAAGCTCACAACAAAATTGGTCTTTAATGTGATGTCAAAAATGAATCCCATTTAATCATCAGAATCTCTTTCATTGATAAATAACTTTACCATATTTCAGTACATATGATGCTTACTACTTTCCCATTATGCAAAGCGACACTTCAAAAATAAAGTGTTTTTCATTTATTTCCTGGGCAGCACGGTGGTGCAGTGGTAGAGTTGTGCCTTACAGCGCTTGCAGCGCCAGAGACCCGGGTTCGATCCTGACTGCCGGTGCTGTCTGTACGGAGTTTGTATACGTCGTCCCCGTGACCGCGTGGATTTTTTCCCGAAAACTTTGGTTTCCTCCCACACTCCAAATACTTACAGGTTTGTAGGTTAATTGGCTTGGTGTAAAGTGTAAAAAAGAAATTCTCCCTATTGCCGTTAATATGCATGGATCATTGGTCGATGCAGGCCGAAGGGTCTGTTTACACGCTGTATCTCTAAACTAACTAAACTAAACTAAATTACTTGGCATATGGGAATTAAGCTGACATAGTAACCTTGCCACTCTCAAACTCAAAGGTAGCCCTGCTGTAAACCCTCTCAATATTTTGTGAAGATTCAAAATGATTAAGGTATTAAAGGTTTAAGAAGGAACTGCAGATGCTGGAAAATCGAAGGTAGACAGAAATGCTGGAGAAACTCAGCGGGTGAGGCAGCATCTATAGAGCAAAGGAAATAGGCAACTGATGTGAGGGTGGGGGGGGGGGAAAGAAAGGAAGAGGCTAAGACAGTGGGGTTAGGGATAGCTGAGAAGGGGAGGGGAAAGCAGGGCCTACCTGAAATTAGAGAAGCCAATGTTCATACCGCTGGGGTGCAAACTGCCCAAGTGAAATATGAGGTGCTGCCCCTCCAATTTACAGTGGGCCTCACTCTGCTCTAGGTGTCAGCTGCTCTACATCAGTGAGACCAAGTGTAGGCTTGGCGATCGCTTCGTCCAACACCACCGCTCGGTTCGCATTAACCTACCTGATCTTCCGGTGGCTCAGAAATTCAACTCCCCCTCCCATTCCGAATCTAACCTTTCTGCTGTGGGCCTCCTCCATGGCCAGATTGAGGACCACCATAAATTGGAGGAGCAGCACCTCATATTCGCTTGGGCAGTTTACACCCCAGCGGTATGAACATTGATTTCTCTAATTTCAGGTAGTCCCTGCTTTCTCCCTCCTTCCCCTCCCCTTCTCAGCTCTCCCTCAGCCCACTGTCTCCGCCTCTTCCTTTTTTCTTCCCGCCCTGCCCACCCTCACAGCAGTCTGAAGAAGGGTCTCGACTCAAAACGTTGCCTATTTCCTTTGCTCCATAGATGCTGCCTCACCCGCTGAGTTTCTCCAGCATTTGTGTCTACACAAGGTATTAAAGGATACTGGTAGTGAGAGCACTGCAGGTCAGAATGCACTGCCATAGCAGATGGACAAGGAGGACAATGTACATGTTACCAGCCCTGTGTGCCATGCAAATACTGATGGGCCCAAACAGTGTGGCAAGCACACTCTAAAGATAGGATGTCATCAAACGTTTCAATGAGAACAAATATGAAACCGATATCTTTGGATGAGAATTGCCATCATCATTGCACCAATTTGTGCTGCACCAACAGCAGAAAGTTAATTGCGTCCAACTTCTGGCCAAAAAAAAAGCAACATAGAATTATTCTCCCATTTTAAGCTTAAAATTATTAAAACCTGAAGTAAGTAAGAAATAAAACAAATGCTTCCGGGATGATTTACTCTCCAGAAGATTTAGCACAGCAAGAATAACAAGACTCTGCATTAACAAAATAGCTTAAAGACATCACATTACTGACTTGTTAAATATTTTATGCAGCTGTATTGTTTTATAGTGTGTTAGAACACCAGGGCTCCCAGGTATACTGCTGCCAGATAGATTTAGTTGCAATGAATTCCACCTGGACTGCCTGGCAGTCAACGTTAAACCCTCATTGTTGGAGTATGAACCGATGTGTTCATTCTAAATCGCGAGGCTGTGGGTAGGAGCCATCTGGACCTATCGCTGAGTGCTTGAGTAATTGTGGTTTGGCAGCCAGCAAGAATAGGGAGACAAATGGAAGATTTCCCTCGCCTGGGCCCCCATGCCCTCCCATTATTCTTACTTAGAATGATAGCCTGGACTCAGTAGCCTGTAGTCCGTACATTAGGCCATAATCCCCCTTTCTTGGTCCTTATCCTGCAATTTGTTATACTTCAAACATCCCTGTAATCCAGTATTGTCATTTGCGTCATTCTCAGTTCAAGGTGTAGAGCAGTTGTACTTATTTCGTATTGAATTCCTGATGCCTTTAATGCTTGGCATTCACCATAAGCAAAGTTGGTTGTGGCTATTAAGTGTTTCTTCAGGCTGATTGCACCAACGGACGAGATAATACAAAGCAAAAGAATCGTTGGGATTCTGCAACTTTATTCTCTTATCCAGTCTTTTCCGATTTGAAAAACAAAAAAAAAAACACGATAGTTTGTGGAACGGAGGGTCAGGCTTTAGACTTTAGACACAATGGGGAAAGGGGCCCATCGGCCCACCGAGTCCGTGCCGACCATCAATCACCCCATACGCTAGCACTATCCAACACACTGCGGACAATTTACAATTTATTACCAAAGCCAATCTTTGGAGTGTAAGAGGAAACCGGTGCAGCTGGAGAAAACCCTTGTGGTCACAGAGAGAGGGTACAAACTCTGTACAGATAGCACCCATGGTTAGGATTGAACACGGGTCTCTTGCGTTATGTGGCAGCAACTCTACCGCAGCGCTACTGTGCCATGAGGCCGATTCAGGAGAATCGCTTTGAAATAGCGGTGGCAGCGGCAGATGAAGGAAAGTATCGGTGCAGTGAGCGGGATCCCTGGTGCTTCTGAGATTAGCTGAGGGAGGTAACCTGCCGCACGGAGGCTGAGTGGTGGCTATGGGATGTGAGGGGCCGGAGCTTTGGCGAGTCAAGGTATCAGCAGGGTGGGCTGCTGGAGGACCTGCAGCGGCCAAGGTAAATTGTGGATTGGGAGCCACTGGAGGCCCCATTGAGGCCGAACGCGTGGATGGGACGCAGCCTGCAGTAGCATGGGATGGCAGAGCAGCGGTGAAGGACATCGATTCTACTACTCTTACACTACAATCATTACCCTTTTGTACTTATTTATGATTGTGATATATAATAATTGTATGCAAAATTAAGAATTTTACTGTATCTAGCTGCATGTAATAATAAAGTATCATTGAACCATTGGACGGGGTCAAAGAAAGAGCGTTTACGTCGTGGCCCTGCTTTCACCAATCTTTCCATCACCACTCACAAGAAGCACAAGAAGCGCAAGACAGGCACTATTGTATGCAGATGCAGAGAAGTGTGTTCAGCTCTAGCTGAACTACTTCTAATCTTGTGTGTGAACTCGATAAGAAGAACCATTGGACAAGAGCAAATGGTTCTCTCTGTGGCTTGGTATCCCATACCAAAAAAAATCACCAAATTTTAAAGTAATGAGGATTTGACAAACTCATTTGTTTCTTCACCTCAACATTATGTATTTAGTTTGGTTTCAAGCAAAATTAAATACAGAAACCAATTGTGCATTTTCTTGTCCGGCTTGCTTTTAGAAAGCAAAATACATTTTTACCTACGATGAGAACATTCCTTGTTTTAATGAAAATAAGACATTCCAGATCAAATATATGAAAAACAATATCCTCCAGCAGCTTTTGTTTTTAAATCATAATGTTATATTCACAGATCTTCCCAATTCTCTATCTTCTTTCTTTGTAAGTACTAACAAAAATTGGAGGGAATGGGTGCTTGAACCTCTCTGAAACTGTTTGACATCCATCCCTGTCCAGGTCAGACATCTGTCCCAATCCTTCATTCCTCTTTTATGCAGAGGAAAAGTGAATAATGGACATGATTGAGAATCCTGGTCAACTTCTTCATGGCTACATGGAAATGAATGAGACCATTTGTAATATGAAGTTCCTTACTGGCACACAGCTGAGGCCAAGAACAAAAGTTTGGACCACCCGGTCAACAAGGTCCAATGCTGTCCCAGACTGTACTTTTAAAGGTGATTATTGGCACAAGTATCTGTTACCTAAATGATGGGTCATTTTTTTATTCATGCCCATAAAAAATAAACCTACAACAAAGATTATTGTTACAATAGTGAGGGCCAATATTGACATGCAAAAAAGAAAATACCCCAGAATGTAAAGATAACACCCTGAATTTTCAATGCAGATATATTAAGAGGTAGGAAAGTAATAAGCAGGAGAAAATATACAAATTCTCTCATTTTGTGAATGCCTATATTTTTTGGACAGATTTGCTCAACTATAGGTTCTGCTGAGATTATTCTCATCACGATACTAATAGCATGCAACTTAATTTCTTTCTGTTTCAATGCCTCAGCATATTGTTCCACAATCAGTGATCCACTATCATGGAATCAGCTGGGAGTGGGGTATATCTGCTGTAAGACGTTGCCTGTTTAATAGTCAGTTTGGTAATAATACGCTCCATCCTTAAACCCCTTGCAAAATGCAAGAGATGTTCAGGGTAGACAAAAAGTGCTGGAGTAACTCAGTGGTACATAAGAGAAGGAATGGGTGACATTTCGGGTCCAGAGCCTTCTTCAGACTGAAGTCCAGTTGAGTTAGTTGTGTCTACCTTCGATTTAAACCAGCATCTGCAGTTCTTTCCTGCACAAGAGATGTTCTGCTATGTTAACAGCGGTGTGTTTGGCCGAATATCATGATTGCATCAAGGGTCTTGCTGAAGTAGAGTTCATGACCCTGGTCACAGAGTTCTTCTGACAAAGGCCATCTTTACAAATTCAAAGGAAAAAACTTAGTTGATTGTTGCAGTTGAAGATTTTCACACTGGTCAGATTATTTGAATGAATGAAAGAATGAATGAATAAATGAATGAATGAATTAATGAATGAATTAATGAATGAATGAATGAATGAATGCTTTATTGTCACATGCGACAATTCACAGTGAAATTCTTTGCTTGCATACCCAAGGTATGCAAATAGTAGTCACATAAGGTCGCTGACAAAGTTACAAAGTATCGACGCCAGGTTGTTCTCAAGGAACATGACATTGTCAAACACTGACAAATGTTTAGAAATAAATATCAATTTTATTGTCTGATGGCTTTTGCGTTCACCTTTAAAGCATTTATCCATATTTGTCACTCAGGTCTTTCCGTGCAATACTTCTTTTCAGGCTACTGAGTGGCTAATTTAATGACCTGCTTACAATGCCACACTGGGTTGGAGCAGGTTCCGAGAGGAACATGCTCTCGTTCCTTTCACCTTGAATATTGAACAGATAGACAGTGAGGCAGGGAAATTTAAGGACAGACTTCCAGATCTCAGACATAGTCACCGATGAAAAATTGATGACAATCAAGAATACTCAAGAGGCCAAACTTTAATGAGTGCAGAAGTTTTAAAAGGTTAAATAGAATGCAGTGTCTTTGTTATCTAGCAAAGGTTGCACCTCACACTTACGAATTAGCATACATCCCAAGTGGTCAAATAACTTGCTCAATATCCAAGGTAGACAAAAAATGCGGGAGAAACTCAGCAGTTGAGACAGCATCTATGGAGCGAAGGAATAGGCAACGTTTCGGGTCGAGACGTCTATATCTATATCTGTTTAGAGGTAAAGGGCTCTTCCACAACAGGGGGAATCACCATGTTTGATCCTATCTTTACTTGATAACTCCAAACAAAAACAACTCAAAAATGTAGATGAAGTACCGTAAATCCCTTTCCCCAATCCTACTGCTCAAAAATGTGTCGAATAAGTATTTATTTTATATTAAAAAGTCTGTTCTTCTAGGATCATTACAGATATGGCAGGCTTTGTGAAGTGTTGATTTGCCTCATTAATAGAGTGGTGGTCACAGCCAGGAGCTGCACATCACACCAGTGGAAATGCATGGAAGATACACAAATAGCAATTTCTCTAACTTCAAATAAACATTGCATCCCCTCTCTCTCCGTCCCTCCCACACCCTAGTCATGGTACTTGTTTCACTGTCGTCCTGTTGAGTTTCAGTATCTGTGTACCATATTATCACCTATCCCACAGCCAAAAATGGACCATTGTGGCTCCATCTTTCCTTGCATATTGCTGCATTTTTCATATCTTCCATGCATTTGCCCTATATCTCTCATTTCCCATTCCCCTGACGTTCAGTCTAAAGAAGGGTCTCGACCTGAAACGGCACCTGTTCCTGTTCTCCAGAGATGCTGCCTGGCGCGCTGAGTTACTCCAGCTTTTTGTGTCTGCCTTCGGTTTAAACCAGCGTCTGCAATTCCTCCCTATACACTTCTAAGTCTTTGCTAAAGTCACTTGACACTGCTGCAATTAGCCATGTAACAACAGGAAAGAAAACCAGATCAGTATAATCCATAAACTACCAAAGGCATAATTAGAAGGAAAGTATTTCACCAAGATGTTTGGTATTCTGCTTAATTAAGTGGGTATCACCTGTTAAATTCATAATTGGCTTCATCTTTTTAAGTCAAGATCAACCCAACCACGTGTATTACTCTGACACAATAATAATAATTCATTGGAGACCCTCGGACTATCTTTAATTGGACTTTACTGGACTTTATCTTGCACTATACATTATTCCCTTCATCCTGTATCTGTACACTGTGGACAGCTCAATTATAATAAGTCCATAAGTGATAGTAGCAGAATTAGGCCATTTGGCCCATCAAGTCTACTCCACCATGCAATCATGGCTGATCGATCTTTCTCGCTTAACCTCATTCTCCTGCCTCATGTAAAGTCTTTCCGCAGACAGGACAGCACGCAACAAAAGGATAGCACAGTGGTGCAGCGGTAGTGTTGCTCCCTTCCAGGACCAGAGACCCGAGTTTGATCCTGATTATGGATGCTATCTGTACAGAGTATGTATGTTCTCCCCATGACCGCATGGGTTTTCCCCAGTTGTTCTGGTTTCCTCCAACACTCCAAAGACATACAGGTTTGTAGGTTAATTGACTTCGGTAAAAATTGTAAATTGTCCCTAGTGTGTAGGATAATGCTAGTGTACGGGGATCACTGGTCAGCGCAGATCCGGTGGGCCGAATGGCCTGTTTCCACTTTGTGTCTCTAAAAACAAAAACAAAAAAAAGCTTTTCACTGTACCTCGGTACACATGACAAACTGCACTAAACTAAAGGAAAAATGTTAAACATCCCAATCACGTTGGGTGATATGACCTTCAGTTGTTGGTGCTGCCACACGGTCTGTCCCTATCCATCCTGGTGGAGCTGGTGAAGGTTCACGTGGTGCTGTGGAAAAGGTTTGGTGAGTTAATGGTGGGCACGCTGTGGTTAATGCAAGCCACAGCCGCAGTATATCACTGCAAAGCGGTGGATGTTTAGGTTAGTGGATGGAATGTTGATCAAGTGAACTCTAACTTACTCTCATCATGCTGTCACAATGTGATGAATAGAAAGTAGGGATAGACTACAGAAAAAACAAAAATGCTTTTAACACTGACAACAGCACAATAAATTGATAGCTTCCACACCAAGCTGCACAGTGGACCCTGACCATTCATCCCAGCTATCTTCACTTACATGCTTTATATTTTGAAATGAAACATCCAAGGGTAAGAATAAATAGAAATGTTGAAATGCCTTCTCAGCACTATACCCCTGTGCTGCTTTGGACCATGAATCTGTTACATGATTTAGCTAAAGGTGTAACATTAGGCTAATATTTTAGAGTATTGTTGGATTTGGTTCGGTGATTAAGAACATATTTGCTGAGTTTTTGTTCCTGGAAATTTTACGCATAGTAATTTAACAACTTTGAGAGATTTGTTGAAATAGAATACTTCAACATGACAACTCTATCCAGCCAATGTAAAGCACCTCCTGAGTGGCCAAAATTCAACTTCCATTTCATGTTCAAGTTCAAGTTCGCGTTTATTGTCACTTAACCAAGGTACAGCGAAATGTAAGTTACCATACAGCCATACTAAATGAAAAGAACACAATACACACATAAAACATAAACATCCACCATAGTGAAATCAACATTCCTCACTGTGATGGAAGGCAATAAAGTCCAGTCATCTTCCTCTTTGTTCACCCGTGTTGGGGCCTTGAACCCTCCACACTTGCCGTTACCGACGGTCCGATGTTCAAGCACTCTCGACGTGATGGTCGAAGCTCTGATGTCAGGACCGATTGGAACACTCAGTGGCATGGAGCTCCCGAATCGGCCACTTCGTACCGGAGACCACGGGCTTCACCGTGTTAAAGTCCTCGCGGTTGGAGCACTTCTTCTTGCAATCCTCGGAAAAGGATCCCCGGCTCCGCGGCTTGAAGCTCCGGGCCGGTCTCCAGGAAAGGCCGCACCAGTCCAGGTTGTTAGGCCACGGGGGGGGGGCGGAGATGCGACGGAGAAAATTGCATCTCCGTCGAGGTAAGTGACTGGAAAAAGTTTCCTCCGATCCCACATCCCCCCCCCCCTCCACCCCCCACATAAGACATACTATGAAACATAAAACAAACATTCAAAACATTCTTAAAATAATAAAAACAGAGAAGTAGGCAAACGGGCTGGTGGCGAGGCAGCCACACGTGTTCTCAGTTAATTTTTAGAATCAACATTTATTTTAAGGTTGATTGTATTATTTGGACCTGGGACTAAATGTGGCAATTCATAACTTATTACCCTTTACTTATTATTCCATTTCCTCTTTGTCGCATCCCCTCATACCATTCAATTTCCCACATAATTCCTTGCTCGGACCATATTCACTTCATTTTGACCCTCAACTACTCTCCCCACTTCTTCTTCCCATGAAAATTCATGTTCATAAGTTCATAATTTATAGCAATAGAATTAGGCCATTTGTCCCATCAAGTCTACTCCGCCATTCAGTCTTGGCTAATCTTTCTTTCCCTCTCAACCCCATTCTCCTGCCTTCTCCTCATAACCCCTGACTCGTACTAATCAAGAATCTATCAATCTCCACCTTAAAAATATCAATTGGCCTCTACAGCCTTCTGTGGCAATTAATTCCACAGATCACCCTCTGACTAAAGAAATTCAAAGGTCTCAACCCAAAACATCACCCATTACTTCTCACCAGAGATGCTGCCTGTCCTACTGACTTACTCCAGCATTTTGTGTCTATTTTAAAGAAATTCCTCCACATCCCTTTCCTAATGGTACACCCTTTTATTCTGAGGCTGTGGCATCTGGTCCTAGACTCTCTCACTAGTTGTGATGTTTGGTGGACTGGGGGGTGGGAGGACCCGTTGCTCCTCTCGTGCAGCAGATGGCGCTGCACAGGACAAAGGGAGATGTTTTGTATATAGTTTTTTCCTGCCTGTACACAGTGAGTGTGCAGCCATTTTGAGTTAGCTTGATACCAGCATTGAGTAATATATTAAAGACTTCTGTTGTACCTTGAAGACTCTCAAGTTTCATGCTGACCTAGAAAAATAACAAAAACTGGAGGAAACATCCTCTCCACAGCTACTCTAGTCTGGCTTCTATTGTTCTATCTCACTTTCCTACCTTGTATATTTAACACTCCCTTGGTCTTAGTCCTGATTAATTTATCTGAAACATTCATTCTTCCACAGTTGCTGGCAGATGCTCTAAGAATTTCTAGCATTACTATTTTTGTTTCAGATATCCAGCATCTGATTTTTTTTTTTGCATTTAAGTTTTGCTAATTTGCTTTTAACGCTGTACAGCAAATACTTCCTTCATAAAAATAAACCAGCATCTGCAATTCCTTCCTACACCCTCCAGAGATAGAGTCTGGCCCACTGAGTTACTCCCGCACTTTGTGTTTTATCATTATTATTGGTAGCCACCCTGCTCTGTGGGTCTGACTACATAGTAACTGCCTAAAGACAAATTTAGTTTAGTTTAGTTTAATTGAGAAATACAGCGCAGAAAAAGGCTTTTCGGCCCACTGTGCCCGCACTGACCAACGATCGCCACACACTAATATTGGGGAGAACATACAAACTCCTTACTGATAGCACGTGTAGTCAGGATCGAACCTGGGTCTCTAGTGTTCTGAGGCAGCAGCTCTACCGCTGCGCCACCGTGCCACTGCATAAAAACTCTCAACAGCCACTAATACCACTCGTGCAACCAATGGGCTATGTTTACTGGACTCCCTAGACTTCGGATCAGCTCTCCAAATCCCTGCCACGTTACAATTGACAGAGGTTCAGTGGAGCATATTGGGCTTAATGCAAAGTAATCAAACCAGGCTGAGAATCTAATCTCATGTCATTCCCAGTGGGATAACAAAATTTAAATTTTAGCTGAAAATCTTTAAACCATATTTTGATAAGCCTAACTCTTAGCAATGTACTTTAAATTAAAAATGTACTCTCCTTTGAAAACATCCCTGAGAAACAGAAGCACAGAAAATCCTGAGGATGTTTTGCACCATTCACCAAGCTCAGGTGAAACAAGGACATCTCCTGGAATGAAAGAAGTTCCATAATCCTGACAGTAACAATCGACATTCAGGATTCTTGCTGTCTGAGACTGCATTGCCAGAACTATTTAGATAGAAAATAAATTATATCTTACTCAAAAAACAGTTCGAATTTATGATTTTACTCTGAAGCAGAAATGTCTTGGATAAAAAAATGGCGAACATAAAAAGTACAGAGGAAAGCCTCAAATTGTTTCTGATGGATGAATTCTGTGGTTTAACATTGCATCAATTTGTCTGTGTGCCTGTTTGTGTGCTGTAAATATGTCTGAGTATTTGTCTATTGTTTGTATTTGGAGCATCAGAGTGTATGCGTGGGTGTGAGTGGGAGCCATTCTGTTAGTTAGTATATTATAGTATTTTGTATAGATTGCTCCAGCTATATTTTTTATTGTATGCTTGTGGATGGGATTATATACGTAGATGGATGTGTCTACATCTGAGGAGGCTAGCGTAGCCACGGAGAGTGGGCTGGTCAGTTTAGCCTCAAGGGATGGAGGAGACAGCAGTTTTTACCACACGTCGCCACACGACACGCGGGCTGTGGAGCTGACTCCTGTGTCAGCGTGATCAAGGGACCAATCGAGGTTACTCGCGCTGACACAGGAGTAAGCTCCACCGCCCACTGTCTTATTATACATCGCCCGCTGACCCACTCTTGAGCTGGTCCCCTCACTGTCAGGTCTACATTGAAAGGCACGGACCGGGCAGTGAATGCCATGCAGTGTCACCCAGTACAGCAAGTGAGGCCATGTGCTGCTCCCGGCGGCAGTCGGAATTTATGGATTTGAGGGAAGCAGCTGACATGAGCAAGGCCGGCAAGTGGCAGGAGAGAGGTGTTCAGATGGGGAGCACTGCCAGCGGTGAGCGGGCCGGCAGAAAGCGCTGAGGTGGTGGCCGGTTCCGCTGCCGGGTCCCTGCGGCCGCTCGCAGCCACCCGAGCCACTTCCCTCCCCAGCCACAATGCGATGGCTCCGCGCCCGGACGCCACGGCAGCAGTGCGTGAGTGAGTGGCTGGCATGATCCTTAACCCCCGCCTTCTCAATGCTCCTGCCCTCCCCGCAACTTTACCCCTGGCCAGACTCCCCACACGCTATGAAATAAACTCTCCCCCCCCCAAAGTGGCACTGTCCTTTTACAGCCACTTCCCACTTTACAGCTGCTTCCCATCAGCAGCCAGCAGTGAGGGATAGATTTGGCTATCCCTCAGTACAGCAACAATGAGGGGTAGCCAAGTCTATCTTTCTTCGCTACCAACCTAACCTTCGGCCTCTAAGACGCAGGTAAATTTTCGTGCCTTCTTTATGGGTAAACAAATAACATTTTAATTGCCGGGAAAAATGGTATTTAAAAACATATAGCTCAAAGAAATTTACTTACCACATTATTTGTACACAAACTCCATTCCTCTCTCTTTGTTTCTTAAGATACTCTTATGATAATGACAATCCATGTTTGAAAAACCTGCCAAGAATCTTGCGTTGCGCATACGCAGTAGGCTGCTGTGCAGCACATGCACGCAATTCACGGTGCAAAGGCAGAATTTCAGCTGCCTTCAGTTCCTCTTGCCATTGAAGGCTTGAAGCAGCGTTGACGGCATGTGAGCTGCACATACCTAAGATCGATCTCTTAGGTAGGCATAATTTTCACATGCCTTTACTATTTATATTTAATAATTACCATTTTATCATTTTAGTCAGGGTAGGCAGTGCCTACCTTGCCTACCCTGATGGCACGTGCCTGGTGTACGAGTGTCTGTATGCGTGGGTGAATGTGTGTATGAACTTGCATAAACGCATGCCTTGAATTGACTTCAAAATTTCAAAACATTCCCCAGAGCACAGAAGGGGGCCTCTCCCAGTGATCCAGCGCCCCTCGATATAAACTTCCCAGAGAGGTGTAACTGTTTAGCGGGCAATAAATACAGAATTTGCAGGTGGTGATGGCTCCCCATCTGGTGCCCCTGTGTGTGTGGAGATCATTGTAAGTCCAAAGATTCTTAGAGCCATTCAGGTAAATATTGAAACTCACACAGGCAGTGGTGGCGTACCTCTTATTTATGAGCCTGGTAACTAGGATGAAAAGTGATGGTACAGCCAATGGGTTCACAAGCTCACAGCACACAGTGGTGAAAAGACCACAGAACTATAGTAGAATGAACAGGGATTATTTAAACAATGCAAGTGTATTACTGATTGACCCGTATTGGATTTAAGACTCACCCAGGTCATGTGTGAAAGATGGGAACATGACAGTAGAATCTAGCCAAAGGAATTAATTTAAATAAAGCAAAATAGATATGGAAAAGGAAGGTGGAAGGGGAAATGAAAGACAGGAATTTAACAGACTTTCAGCTAACCAGACTTTCTGCATTACAGCGCCAGAGCCCCGGGTTCGATCCTGACTACAGGTGCTGTCTGTATCTGTTTGTACCCTCTCCCCATGACCTGCGTGGGTTTTCACCTGGTGCTCAGGTTTCCTCCCACACCCCAAAGACGTACAAGTTTATAGGTTAATTGGCTTGGAAAAAATTGCAAATTATTCCTAGTGTGTGTCGGGTAGTGTTAGTGTGCAGGGATCGCTGGTCAGCGTGGACTTGGTGGGCCCAAAGGCCTGTTTCCGCGCTGTATCTCTAATCTGAACTAAAAGGAGCACAGCACAGGAAGAGGAAAAAAAAATGTGAATGGAAATCCTACCTGTACCTGATGAATTTTCACAATCAATTAAAAGATGAAGGTTGTAAATCTATGGCATTGTGTTGGTTCACATGCTTGATCAATGGTATTTTATCATTAATGTTTTATTATTGTTAATGTTTAGTGTTTTCTGAGTCATTCGTAACTGTCACTGTATGTCATGTTGTTACTTGTGGGCAGAGCACCAAGGCAAATTCCTTGTATGTGAATACTTGGCCAATAAACTTACTTACTTACTTACATACATATTTACTTAATTCTTGCCCACTAGAGCGGGTTCCACACCTTGACAGGTAGGACGACTTTAGGTTTCCCTTTGCACTCATCAAAACTTCTAAATGGCAGCCACCTAACACTTAGTACAGAAAGGTATGGTACTTTTCTAGGATAAGATATCCTAGGCTAGGATATATTTCTGCTGTTGATTAAATTTATCCAGGATATTTGTAGCTCACAATTGGAGTAGGCAGAAAAGAGAAACTCAGCAGAAATGAATCTGCTGATGTATATTGTTTTGCGCTAGTTTCAGTGGAAGGATTCTGTTGGTCTTCATAAGGCTGAACCAGAACAACAAACATAGAGTCATAGGGTGATACAGTGTGGAAACGGGCCCTTCGGCCCAAGTTGCCCACACCGGCCCACATGTTCCAGCTATACTTGTCCCACCTGCCCATGTTTGGCCCATATCCCTCCAAAGCTGTCCTATCGATGTAACTGTTTCTTGCATATTGGGATAGTCCCTGCCTCAACTACCTCCTCTGGCAGCTTGTTCCAGATGGGAAATTACCTGTGATACATTGTCCCTCATTGCTTCTCATTTGCAGCAGAGTTCTGGATGGTGACTTCAACTGCATCATTGCTGCGGCTGGACGATCCAGCAGTGCCGACAACAGACTGGACAGCACCTCCATGTTCCTGATGGAGACGGTAAAAGATGCAAAGCTGCGCGATGCCTTCAGCGACCCTGCAGGCGGGTCCCAGTCACAGTTCACCTGGTTCAGACGGTTCGGACGGTTCAGTCCAGTCCCGGATAGACTTCGTCTTCATGTCAAAGGCCATCACGGTCAGGCACACCAGTTCTTCTCTGACCACTGCCTCCTTCAGGCTTCCTGTCACCTACAGGAGGACCGGAAGGCAGGCAGAGGGGCATGGAAGTTAAATGTGAAGCTGTTGACTCCAGAGAACATCAAGGAGCTAAAGAGGGACTAGGCATGTTGGAGAACTGTGAATTCCCTCTTTGACTCCCCAACACTCTGGTGGGAAGCAACCAAGGAGAACATTAAGAGGTTCTTCATATTCAAAGGGGTTCAGAGAGCAAGACACAGTCAGAGGGAATTGTGTCAACTCCAGAGAGATTTGCAGCAACTGCTCCTTCTGCAGTCGAGAGGGGTGGATGTGAGGGAGGAGCTTAGAGATTTGAAGGGCCAGCAAGCTCGGCTCTTTTCCTCTGAATCCTCCAAGATCATCTTCCAATTCCAGGGTCTGCCACATGGAGCAGGATGCGATGTGCTCACGCTTCTTCTTCCATAAGGTTCACAGGGGGAGCTCTGTGATGAACAGCCTTAGGGAGGAGGATGGCTCCGTAACATCCTTGCAGACGGATATGCTGAGGATCTGCAAATCCTTTTATACGGATTTGTATGACATGAAAGGCCACAGACAGCACCGCCTCCCAGAACTTCCTGTCCTCTATCACGGAGGTCTTGGAGGACAGCAAGGGGGAGAGTCTGGAGCAACCACTGACCCTAGAGGAGCTGACTGGCTCCATCTGTTCCTTTGACTCGAGTAAAACTCCCGGAAGCGATGGCTTACCGGCCGAGTTGCATTCGGCTCTGTGGGACTGGGAGGGCCCGGACCTGTTAGAAGTGTACAACGACATGCTTCTAGCTGGCAGCATGTCAGACTCCATGGAGAAGGGCAGCATCACCCTAATCTACATGCAGAAGGGGGAGAAGAAGGATATAAGGAATTGGAGACCCGTCACATTGTTGAATGTTGATTATAAGATACTGTCTAAGGCCATCGCCAATCGGGTCAAGTCTGCTTTGGGATAGGTGATCCACCCTGGCCAAACCTGTGCTGTACCTGGCAGGAAAATCTCAGACAGCCTGACGCTGCTGAGAGATACCATCGCCTACATGCAGGACGGACGGGTGTATTCCTACCTAGTCAGCTTGGACCAGGAGAAGGCCTTCGACAGGATATTGCACATGTACATGAGGGACGTGCTCTCCAAAATGGGCTTTGGGGAGGAAATAAGAAATTGGATCCAACTGCTCTACACCGATATCTGTAGTGCAGTCCAAATCAATGGGTGGGAATAAGACAGTTTCCTCGTCAGGTCTGGAGTCAGGCAGGGTTGCCCTCTTGTTTGTCTGCTGTATTGGACTTTTCGCCAAGTCCATCAGGAAGAACGCGAGCATAAGAGGAGTGACATTGCCAGGCAGTGGGGTCACTCAGGTCAATACCTCCCTGTACATGGACGATGTTGCCGTCTTCTGCACGGATCCAGGGTCGGTCCGCAGATTGATCATCATCTGGACCAGTTTGAGTCGGCCACGGGAGCCAGGGTGAACCGCAGGAAGAGCGAGGCCATGCTCTTTGCCAACTGGACCGACCAATCTTCCGTCCCCTTCACCATCAAGCCTGACTTCTTGGAGGCGCTGAGGATCTGGTTCGGGGGGGCTGAGTCGTGTGACAAGAATTGGCTGGAGCGAATAGCCAAGGTGGGGAAGAAACTGGAGCTGTGGAAGTAGCGTTCCCTCTCCACAACGGGTAAGAATTTGATCATCAGGTGTGAGGTGCTCTCGGGGCTGCTGTGCTTGGCACAAGCGTGGCCTGTCCCTCCCTCCTACGCCACAGGGATCACCCGGGACGTCTTCCAGTTCATCTGGGGGTCGAGGATGGACCGGTTGCGACGGGCCACAATGCACGTCGACAGACAAAGGGGGTAAAAGCGTGCCCAATGTCACCCTCACCCTGATGGCCACCTTTGCGTGTGGCTGCATCAGGCGAAGTGTAGAACCAAGCCACGTGGGCACCAAGTGTCACTACCTGCTGAGGTTCTACCTCAAGTTCAAGTTCAAGTGAGTTTATTGTCATGTATCCCTGATAGGACAATGAAATTCTTGCTTTGCTTCAGCACAACAGAACATATTAGGCATTGACTACAAAACTGATCAGTGTGTCCATATACCATTATATACGTAAATACACACATGAATAAATAAACTGATAAAGTGCAAATAACAGACAATGGATTATTAATGTTCAGAGTTTTGTCCGAGCCAGGTTTAATAACCTGATAGCTGTGGGGAAGTAGTTATTCCTGAACCTGGTCGTTGCAGTCTTCAGGCTCCTGTACCTTCTACCTGAAGGCAGCAGGGAGATGAGTGTGTGGCCAGGATGGTGTGGGTCCTTGATGATGCTGCCAGCCTTTTTGAGGCAGCGACTGCGATAAATCCCCTCGATAGAAGGAAGGTCAGAGCTGATGATGGACTGGGCAGTGTTTACTACTTTCTGTAGTCTTTTCCTCTCCAGGGCTACCTGTCCCCGGTGTTATGAAGGATGGGCCTGGCGCAGATGCCACGCAATGTGCCAGTCAGCTGGGCATTGCCACACCATCTGTCGTTCGTGGAAAGGTTCTTCCGGACCAACACCATTGACCACAAGTCCATCGGGCAGTGGGCAGCACGGAACGTCCTGCAGGCACTGCAAGGAAATGACTCCATGGATCCGGTGGCGTGGTTCCCTGAGCAGACTGCCCAGCTTGTCTGGCAAAAATGCCTCATCGTCAGAACTCACCAACAAGCACCAAGACCTGGCTTGGCTGGCGGTGAGGGGAGCCCTCTCACTCAGATTTTCCTGTTCTGCGGTACCTCACTACCAGCACACGCTACCCTCGGGACGGCTGCTATGGAGAGAAGAGGTGGATGCCCACCTCTTCACAGAGTGTGGATTTGCAAATAGAGTCTGGAGAGGTCTGCAAGGGTCCCTGTCATGGTTTATTCCAAACAGCTCCATCACAGAGGATTGTAAATCTGTGATTTACGGACTGTTCCCAGGGACACATTCAGAGACTGACCGAGTGCTGCTGGAGGGTTATCAACTCGGTGAAAGACGCTCTTTGGTCTGCCCGAGCGTTGTTCACCACCCAGCGGAGCGAGATGTCCGTCGGGGAATGTTGCTGACTGGCCCGCTGCACACTGCAGGAGTATGTGCTGAGGGACGGAACTGAAGCTCAGTGCAGCCAACGCAAAGGCTCGGTGGGGGAGGACCACAGTCTAGGGTCCTTCCGCTGCTGGACATGGGGGGCAGGGTGTGGTGGCGACGCCCCTCAAAATAAGGGAAGGGATTCCACGCTGGTGGGCCACATGAGTGGCAAGGGTGGGGGATAAATTTGTGAAATTTGAGCAATGTATGTAGACTGTATCGAATATTTTGTTTGGCCTCCGAAAATGTTGGATGAATTTTTTGCAGAGTTCATTTATTGTATATATTTATTACGTGAATAAAGTCTATTTTTTATTTATTTTTTAAAGTTCATCTCGCAGCAGAGCAAGATGTCCGTCAGGGAATGTTGCCGACTGGCCCGCTCCAGACTGCAGGAGTACGTGCAGAGGGACGCACTGAAGCTCGGTGCTTCCTTTCGCTGCTGCACATTGGAGAGAAACGTCTGGTGGAGACACACCTCAAACGAGGGAAGGGGCATCACCCCAGGCGTCCACATGAGTGGGAAGGATGCCTGGTATAAAATAAGGTTTTTGTCAACACCACTAAATACAACGTTAATGATTGCATGCTTAGCTGCTGAAAATGTTGGAAGAGGTTTTTCACAATTCTTATTTTGTATATATTCTTTGTACGTATTGCTACCTTACACTCTTGCAGAGCCAGAGACCCGGGTTTGATCCCGACCATTGCTGCTGCCTGTACGGAGTTTGTACGTTCTCCGCGTGACTGCATGGGTTTACTCCGAGATCTTCGGTTTCCCCCCACACTCCAAAGACATACAGGTTTGTAGGTTAATTGGCTTAGTGCATGGGTAAATTGTCCCTAGTGTGTGTAGGATAGGGTTAATGTGTGCGGGCATCGATGGTCGGCGCGGACTCGTTGGCCCGAAGGGCTTGTTTCCGCGCTTTATCTCTAAGCTAAATTAAACTAAATAAAATTTATGTTTGGAAAAGAAGAAGAGTGGCACAAAGTTGCATTTAAAAACCAGGCAGAATGTTTACTGAGAGATTTTATATACAGGATGTACAACCTTCAAGGGAAATCAGTGTCAATCACCAACTCTGACTACATTAACAAAACACAGAATTTCACTGCAAGAGCTCATCATCGTCGAGTCCAATAAGAGATTCAATGGCAGTTTTACCCAGGTCTACTGATTGAACATTATATTTCTGTAGCTTTAACACTTTCAGAAAATAAAACGATGAGCCCAATGTCATCAGCATTAATACAAATTCATTTGAGCCTCTGTTGAGAAAGCAAGATGAAATGCAATTATTCAAACACAAATTTAATTTAAACAAAAGGGAAATAAATAGCCTCAAACACAAAGCAGTGCGTTGTGCGTATTCCATGTGGAGCCCATCGGTCAGCAAAGGCCAGCGTCTTTAAAACAGGTAATAATGAGTCCAAGTAAAAGCAATACTTTAGCTTAAACAAGCATTCCACTGCGAGTCTGCATACACTCAGCAACATACGTGACAGATTTAAAGCCACATTTAATCCAGTTTCAGTTAAAGTGTTTCACAAAGCTCTGAGCACCATTAACATTTCATACCACAGTCCCTCTGACCATGAGATCTGAGTTTATAAATGTGCACTCCCTTGGTAGGGACCCCTGCCTCGCTGGGAATTCATGTTCATTAAAAAAAAACCCTCTGATGTCCCTTCTGTTTTTGAGATAGAAAAGGGGACAGCAACAAATGATGATTTGGATTACTATGCACTAAGAAAAATCAGTAACTCTTTTTCAGCGTGCATCTCCCTTGTAAGCTGTAATGTTCATGCAGTCTTTAGTAATAGACACTGATGAGCTATCTAGAGTGAATTCTGTAACCTTTCACAGCCGCGGGGGAAACAACATTCAATGTAAATGTGCATATTCAGGCTTACTGTGTTAATCCTGGCTAAATTGGACCAGCCAGGACTTCAAAATGGGGTTAAGTTTCAGGGTTGCTGGGAGATTTAGTCATTGGAATTACTCTCTGCAGAGCTGGGACAGGCAGCGAAGAGGTGCCAGAGTGTCTGGAGCTTAGATATAATTTACAAGCAAAGAATGGGAAGCTCTGCAAACCCTGTCAATCTAGTGCAAAATGCATAGTATGGATTGGATGGCTGCAAACCAGACATACACCTTGTAAATAATTGTAAATAATGTTGCAGAGTCTGACTTTGCCAAGTGTTGATTGGATGAGGTGTTGGGCCTTGTCTGGATTTTCTGTTAATCAGGGTAAATGTTTCCAAGTTCACTTCATCTCGAAGTCCGTTGTGAATACAATGTATTGAACTGTTGTATCATTGGGTTAGGGAAATGCCTGTTTTGTATGGGGTTAATCGATATCTCTAATTGGGTTATTGAGAGACCACCCCCGTGTGGTTCGGCCCCTCGAGGTCCCGGGACATATAAAAGTCCGCGATCACGAGGCTCAGCGTCGATCTTTTGGAAGAGCGCTCGGGACTGCGTAAACTTCTGGAATGTCTCGGTCTGAGCGGGGCCTAGAGGCCTTGAACAGGCAGACACGAGGATCTAACCCGCGGTGGGGTAGGCACAGTGTGTGATCTGTGACGGACACGGTCACAGTGGACAAACAAATCCGGGTCTACCCCAACCAGAAGCCCTGGATGACCCGGGAGGTCCAGCGGCTGTTAAAAGAGAGGAACACTGCTTTTAGGTCTGGCGATAGGGCTTTATACAGCACGGCCCGAGCTAACCTGAAGAGAGGCATCAGAGAGGCCAAGTCAGACTACAGGAGGAAGATAGAGGAACACCTGGACAGTAACAACAGCAGGCAGGTGTGGCAGGGGACCCAGTATCTCACCAATTATAAGACAAACCTTGGAGCTGCTGAGGGTGACGCCTCGTTGGCAGAGGAGCTGAACCTTTTCTTTGCTCGCTTTGAAGTGGAGCCACCCGAGACAGCCACAACACACCATATGGTCCACAGTAGCCTAACCCTCACGATAGAGGAGCATGAGGTGAGGCGCACGCTGCGGGCCATCAATCCAAGAAAGGCTACTGGACCCGACGGCGTCTCTGGACGCGTGCTGAAGGACTGCGCAGACCAGCTGGCTGGAGTCTTCACGAGGATTTTTAACCAGTCTCTGGCCCAGTCCACTGTCCCACCCTGTCTGAAGTCCGCAACCATAGTCCCCTTGCCCAAAAAAAACCACATTTCCAGCCTCAACGACTACCGGCCAGTCGCACTCACACCAGTGGCGATGAAGTGCTTTGAAAAACTGGTCCGGGGTCATATCACATCACTCCTGCCCCGAAGCTTTGACCCCCACCAGTTTGCGTACAGAGCGAATAGATCTACAGAGGACGCTGTAGCCACAGCTCTCCATGCTGCACTGTCCCACCTGGAGCAGCGGGGAAGCTATGTGCGAATGCTCTTTGTGGACTACAGCTCTGCTTTTAATACTATCCTTCCCCACAAACTGGTGGACAAACTGGGGGACTTGGGACTTCCACAATCCACCTGCATGTGGATAAATAGCTTCCTGTCGGGCCGCAGCCATAGAGTCAGAATGGGCCATCACACATCCACGGCCCTCAGCCTCAGTACTGGCTCTCCACAGGGCTGCGTGCTGAGCCCCCTGCTCTACACCATCTACACACATGACTGTACCTCCGCCCATCACAGCAACACCATTGTCAAATTTGCAGATGACACTACGGTGGTGGGGCTCATCTCTGGGGGGGACGAGTATGCCTATCGGGATGAGGTGGAGCAGCTGACAGTGTGGTGTGGAGAAAATAACCTGCTCCTGAACACCTAAAAGACCAAGGAGATAATAATAGACTTCAGGAAGAACAAAACAGAACTGGTACCACTAATCATCAGAGGGGACTGTGTGGAGAGGGTGGCGGATTTCCGCTTCCTGGGAATCCATATTGAGGAGGACCTGACGTGGAGCGTGAACACCTCTGCGCTGCTGAAAAAGGTCCAGCAGAGACTGCACTTCCTGAGGGTGCTCAGGAAGAATAACATCACACAGAGACTGCTGCTGTCCTTTTATCAGTGCTCCATTGAGAGCATCCTAACATACTGTGTATGCGTGTGGTACACCAGCTCAGAGGAAAGCGCTCCAGAGGGCCATTGACAACGCCCAGAGGATTGTCGGCTGCCCTCTCCTTACCTTGGAAGACTTACACAGTTCCCGCTGCATCAGAAAATCCCAGAATATTATGAAGGACATTTCCCACCCCGGACACTCCCTGTTTGAACTGTTGCCGTCAGGCAACCGGTACAGATCTACAAGGACAAGGTCAAACAGATTTAAAAACAGTTTTTACCCCACTGCTATAAAGGCACTAAATGTAACCGCCAAGGAACGGGGGGACTAAGGGACTGTAGTTGGTACACTGTGAAATCGACAGAAGGATGTAGGGTTGGGTGTATATGCGTGCCATTTTCATATTTCATAATTATTTTAGTTATTTATCTTTTTTAATATTTTACCTTGTATGTATCGTTAGCTTTTATGGTTTGAATGTTGCACTGACTGGTTGACATTTTTAAATTTCGTTGTACATGGTCCATGTTACAATGACAATAAAGAAACTATTCTATTCTATTCTGACGCCCTTTTGGTAAAATATAATTTAGTTGTTTCAAGTGATTGATTCAGTGTTTTTACTGAAACTAGACCAGGGGAAGCTTAGAAATGATCAATTATCATTAGGGGCTTGACCGGGATCTCGAAAGACACCCAAACACAAGTTTGCGATCAAGGGTGTTGAGCTGTTTCGATCGTGAGTGCAGAAATTGGGTCCACGGTGCGTTTTTCGCGTTGAATTTCGTGAGTCGGAGTGGATCGATCATTCGCGGGCTTGGGAAAGGGTCTAATCGAGATCATTAGAACAGAGTCTAGCAAGCACAGGGGAGTGGTTAGCACGTCTTTGGGTTGGAGGCCCATAAAACCAGGCAGGGATTAGAGGCCCTTGAATAAACTGGGTATAGATTGGCCAGAATACTCCAGTTTGTTCAAGTATTTAATTGGGCAATTTTAGCTTAATCGAGAGCCCACGTAGTAAGAAAGATATGCACTAAAAATTAGGGGATCAAGTTCGAGTCTGCAGCAAAATTTCCAAATACTGGATTTCATATTGTAGTTCTGCGTAAGGTGAAATTCAAATTCCTGTATATAGAACTTCGAAGTCGGTGCATGTCCGTGATCAAATTTGAATTGCGGCTGATCAACAGTGAATAGTAACCCACTGGTCGATTGTTGACTATTATCTGATAGTGAAGAGTACCTGAGAGATTGGGGCCTCCCCACTTGACAAAAAGTAAGCCGAATAGCGAAGGGTACCCCTAATTCTGTCGAACTTAGAGAGGAGGGATAGAGGTCCCCCTATCCCTAAGGTCCAGTCTTAGCAGAGTGATAGTAACATTCGGGAGGAAAAGTAATCATTTAGGGAATAGTACCCCTCAACAAACGGTAAACTAGGAAGGGGAAAATCTTCGGTATCAGAGGGAGAGGTTCACTGCGTGATAACAGCGTGACGCGGCATCGAGATCGAGTGTTTGTGAGTTGTGCGCTAGTGCTTTAAATCATTTTGTAAATTGTAAAAAATAGCTTTCCGTATTGTTATAGGATCTGGATTTTGTAAATAATCTCTGTATGTAAATAAATTTAGAGTAATTAAAAGTTAAGATTTATATCGTGTTAAGTCCGTGGACCGTCAGTTTTATTGCTCCTTGTGCAAGTGTTTACAGATTTAAAACTTGAAGCGAGAGTGTGTTTAAGTTAGATATTCATATTTGTTTAAGATTGTTTTGTAAGAATCTGAATTGGGGTGGTTTATTCAGGGGTTGTACTCCTTCGATCGCTGCATCGGGGAAGGAATCATCCCACTGATTGATTGCGCCACAAGGAGGATTAATTCAAGTGGGATTATTGTATGATTATAGTTTATGTTGGGGTTTGTTTTGGGTTATTGATAATCAGGGGAATATTTTTGTTCTTAGTTATAGTCTTGTTTGGGTTCATTTGTTTGTGCCAATTTAAGGTTAATTAAGCAAGAGAGAGAGAGATTGCTGCATGAGAGACTGCGAGTGGGAGTTAGACCCTTTGTTTGAAAGTTTGGAATTGAATGTCGCGATTGTGATTTAACTGATAAGAGAGTTGGGAGAGACTGAATAGGAGCGAGTGGTTTGAATAATTAGACAGGAGTGATTGGGAGATAGTTGAAAGGAGGCGATTGCTGGAGTGGGTGTGAATTGGAAAGATCATTGACCATTGTGTGGGAGAGATTCCATTGACCTTGGAGTCTGGGAAGAGTAGTGGGAGAAAGAAATGTTCGTGTCTGGAACCTTTATTTTGCAATTTGTGTTTTGTTCATTGTTCCGAGATGGGGAATGTCTCTGAGAAGGATCGATCAAACAGATTAGAAACCCCGATAAGGATAATTTGCGGGGAGCTTCCAAATGAAGCGGATAGACTGAGGGGATTATAGGGGAAATTAAACACACTTTTGAAAGATCAACTTTGGCCGTTGGGAGGCATGTAGTCTTTAATAGGGATAAACTATATAGAGGCGATCATTAAAAATTATGGGAGTAGTGAAGAAGTAAACAAGTTAATTCAGATGTGGAAGGTAACCTTCACTAAAAGAAAAATAAAGAAAGAAATTGTTTTACTGTCCACCCTAAGAATGGCGACGTAAATTGGGAATCGGAGAAGATAATAGGACATTTCAGAGCGGGGAGAAGGAGAATTAATAAGCCAAGGGCAGGAGCAGGAGCAAGAGCAGGAGCAGGAGAGAGTGCTCTTGCTCCTGCTTATGCTTATCCTTATCCTATAAGTGCCCTTATCCTTAGGCTGTGACCCCTTGTTCTGGACTCCCCCAACATCGGGAACAATCTTCCAGCATCTAGCTTGTCCAACCCCTTAAGAATTTTGTAAGTTTCTATAAGATCCCCCCTCAATCTTCTAAATTCCAGCGAGTACAAGCCGAGTCTATCCAATCTTTCCTCATATGAAAGTCCTGACATCCCAGGAATCAGTCTGGTGAATCTTCTCTGTACCCCCTCTATGGCAAGGATGTCTTTCCTCAGATTTGGAGACCAAAACTGTACGCAATACTCCAGGTGTGGCCTCACCAAAACCCTGTACAACTGCAGTAGAACCTCCCTGCTCCTATACTCAAATCCTTTCGCTATGAATGCTAACATACCATTTGCTTTCTTCACTGCCTGCTGCACCTGCATGCCTACTTTCAATGACTGGTGTATCATGACACCCAGGTCTCGTTGCATCTCCCCTTTCCTAATCTGCCACCATTCAGATAATAGTCTACCCTCATGTTTTTGCCACCAAAGTGGATAACCTCACATTTATCCACATTATACTGCATCTGCCATGCATCTGCCCATTCACTCAGCCTATCCAAATCACCCTGCAGCCTCCAAGCATCCTCCTCACACCTAACTATACCCCCCAGCTTGGTATCATCTGCAAATTTGGAGATGTTGCATTGAATTCCCTCGTCCAAATCATTAATATATATTGTAAATAGCTGGGGTCCCAGCACTGAGCCTTGTGGCACCCCACTAGTGACTGTCTGCCTGGGAGGGGGAGTTGAAATGCTGAGCCACCGGGAGGTCTATGGAAAGGGAGGGGGAGTTGAAGTATTTTGCTATTTAGTCATAAAATATCAAAAATATTAATTTCATGTTCCCATCCTGTAAAATAAAATAAAAAGCAGTAACTTGCAGATTTCCTGCAAATACACCAGAAGGAGTAATTTCCCTTATTGGACCAAGAAGGATTCATTTGCAGCTGAAGAAGGGTCTCGACCTGAAATGTCACCCATTCCTTCTCCCTTGAGATACTGCTTGTTCCGCTGAGTTACACCAGCTGTGATGGATGTTTGTGTAAATTGTGTTAAGTGTGGGTCTTTGTTTTGTTTTGTAATGTTAAGACTGTAGAAATGCAATTTTGTTCGAACCAAGCTGTTTGAATGACAATAAAAGGCATTCTATTCGATTCTATTCTATTCCATTCTATTCTATCCTGCTTCTACTATTAATTTCATCCTAGGTCCAGCTTTTTACTATTTTGGCTTTGTTCTCTGTCTAGCGGTTCTCGCTTTTACAGTTCTCAACTACTGAATCATTTCTTAATCCAGTCTCTCACAGGGAAGTCCTGTTGCTCACAATTCCTCTTGTGACCATGTCCAATTATATTCCAATTCCAATTCCCATTTTAAGTTCCAAGTTTAATTCCAATTTTAATCTCAATTTTAATTCCACCTCTCAAATTCCCTAAGTAATTCCATGTTACCAGATCTTCACATGTCCCATCCTTCTTGATGCCCTTTGAACAATCCTTTCCATCTTTGTCTGCCTTTCTGAGGATGAGATAACAACAATGTCAGTTAATAATCAAACTCCAATTAGTCCTAAGTCAGATTTCACTAGTCTATTCCAAATCTTAAACAATTTTAAAGTCCCTCCAATTCATCACCGTACAATTTCGAGACCAAATCCAACATTTATAAATTTATTTCTAAACCCCGTAATTTGGACGCAATTCAGTTATTCTATTCCAAACCACAGAGAAATATTTTATTTGAGATCAGTCCTTTAGGGGGAATTCCTTTAGGACTGAGATGAGGAAAACATTCTTTACACAGAGAGTGGTGAGTCTCTGGAATTCTCTGCCACAGAAGGTAGTTGAGGCCAGTTCATTGGCTATATTTAAGAGGGCGTTAGATGTGGCACTTGTGGCTAAAGGGATCAGGGGGTATGGAGAGAAGGCAGGTACGGGATACTGAGTTGGATGATCAGCCATGATCACATTGAATGGCGGTGCAGGCTCGAAGGGCCGAATGGCCTACTCCTGCACCTATTTTCTATGTTTCTATGTTTCCCATTCCATATCCGACCTCTCTGTCCTGGGCCTCCTCCATGGCCAGAGTGAACAACACCACAAATTGGAGGAAGAGCACCTCATATTCTGCTTGGGGAGTTGAATTCTCTCAATTCTGTTGACCCTTGCTGTCTCCCCCCCTTCCCACCTCTCCCTCAGCCCTCGGGCTCCTCCTCCTCCTTTTTCCTTTCTTCCCCCCCGCCTCCCCCCACCCCCTATCAGTGTGAAGAAGGGTTTCGGCCTGAAACGTTACCTATCTCCTTCGCTCCATAGATGCTGCTGCACCCGCTGAGTTTCTCCAGCATTTTGTGTACCCTCGATTTTCCAGCATCTGCAGTTCCTTCTTTAACAGCAAAATACTTCTGATAGTTTGTGTAATATTCCAAAATTACAGTAAAACTAGCGATATCACTGGGCTACAGTGCATGGAGTTAAATCAGAAACGGTAAATTAAAGAAGCAACTTATCAAATAAGGTGTCGGCTGGAGTTCAAAATTGAAAAACAAATAAGATAAAGAAAATGAACTGATATTGCCATCATTGATGCCTGTACTAAAAGCCACATCTGAATATTACTATCTTTAAAGAATACCTAGAAACTAAATTTTATCATTGTAATGCCTCAGCTCCACGTTAAATGAAGATTGACAACGAAGTAATCTATTGATATCACAATTTCTGACCTATGTAGTTATATCACCCATTTAAATTATAATTTATACCTAATACTTTAAAATACAACTTGTGGTTGAAAGATGCAACAGTAATCAAATTGATCCTGAAGCTATTTCACACAAATTGAGCCACTAATTTCTAGATCATAACAGTGACAATCATTCCTAGATTATAATTCCCAAGTTATGCATTTTTCACTGCAATCCCATTCAAAAAAGTTTGCACAATGAATTGCATGGTCCAAACTTGGGAGAAATTACTTCTTCGGAGATAACGCGGTGAGTACACGGACACAGGAACGCTGTTGCTATGGTGCAAGCTGAATCAAATCGCATAATCGTGGCTGCAGACTAATGGGGCCCCCATTAATGTCCCTTAATATAATAACATTAATGTGCGGTGCTGGCATTTCTAACGTGGCGCTGCGTACTCTGCACTTGCAGGCAAAGATATTAATGGCGAAGCTGGTTCCAATGATGGCGCTAAAAATTAAGCCATGACCTACTACAGCTTTTTCGCCGAGTGGACCATCTTGCTCCACTCTATGATCTTTGAGCACAACTAGAGAGCACTCCTGAACTACTATCTACCTCGTTGGTGACCCTCGGTCTATCTTAGATCAGAATTTACTGGCTTTATCTTGCACTAAAAGTTATTGCCTTATCATGTATCTATACACGGTAAATGGCTCGATTGTAAACATGTATTGTCTTTCCGCTGACTGGTTAGCACGCAACGAAAGATTTTCACTGTACCTCGATATACGTGACAATAAACTAAACATGATAACTTTGGCCATTAAACAATTATCCATCTAATAATACCAATATCAATATTTATTATCCAGTCAGTCTTTGCAGAGGTGTGCTGGCCTGTCTGCATTCAATGTGCTCATCCAACTGGGCTGTTTAGTTTTGAGTTACTGGCCTTTCAACTATTACGTTTATCACTCATTAAGCTAGTCAGTGTATGGCAAAGAAGCCACAGTTGGACAGTCTGATAGAAAAAAATCAGAATGGGTGTTGGTTGGTAAAGTAAACCTGTGAAATCTGCAGAAAATGTTCTGCACGGTTTCAATTCTCAGAATGACTTCCACCAGTCTCGCACCATTCTGTCAAAACTAATGGTTAGCTTTTTGTGTCTATCTTCAGTTTAAGAATGGTCTAAAGCCAAAACGTCATCCATTCCTTCTCTCCAGAGATACTGCCTGTCCCGCTGAGTTACTCCAGCACTTTGAATCTATTAATGGTTGGCTCATCAGTCTATAATGAAACCGGTTTCAGCTCAACCTGACCATTTCTTCCATATGTTTATCTTACCAATCAAATATCCACAATACTCAGCTTAAGTTCTCAGCCAAACAGATGTGGACAAGGCATACGAGGACGGTCAGAACTATTTGAACTATATATCAGAATAAATGAAAGGGTGGCTAGGAAAAGTTGGAAGAAAAATGCATCATACAGGTCCTTCCCAGATTACAGCAAGGCTCTGTTCTTGAGAACTCTTTATAACCCAAACCATTCACAAGATGGAAATGCAGCCACAATCTATGTTCCTGCATGTCTGCAGCCAGCAAATCCATCCTGCTCATCTCCCAAATACTCGCTCTTATGTACTGACTGTATTTTGAGAATTCAGTGGGGATTCGATCGCTGGAGGAGGCCTGTGCAATGTCTTCACAAATCTTTAACAATCATCTTCTCCACCTGGTACCTATGCACCAGCGGCAGAGATCCTTCCATTGTCAAGCACAATGCTCCTGGTTCACTCAAACCAAGTGCTGATAACGGTATGAGTGATCGACAAAGATTTTTAGGCCACACCATGCACGCTCCTGCTTTGTACCATCACCTATAATTATATAAATAGTTTATCTGCATATCCAAAATAAACGTCCATCACCTTTCAGTTCATAGGCTGAGACCTTGGCTCATGGTCTGACAGAACAAAAAATGCAGTAAATATGCAAAATCTGCAGCAAGACCTCAAGAGAAAGTGGGCCTAAAGTACAGTAATAACTCAGCATGTCAGGCAGCATTCTCTGGAGAACATGGAGAGGTGACGTTTTGGGCTGGAACTCTTCAGACTGGGAAAAATGAGGCACTAGTTTTCACTATTTAGTATCAATAAGCAGTGGATCCCATTTGGATGTTAGGGGGGTAACTTGCTGGCCAGTTTTTGGAAACAATAAATCAGCTGCAATGTAAAAAAGGTTCATAGGGAAATTTTGGGACGTGAGTAAGACATTTGGAAAGGGGATGTGCACACAGAGCAGTAACCCTCAAGGCTACTGGGCCGCAAAGAACATAAGAACTCTAACCTGCTATTAACCTGGAATATTTCACTAGACTACATGCAGTAGAAACTGCTCAGGGTCTAAAATGGCATAAAGTCATTGATCAACATATTAAAAATGTCTCTGAAAACAACAAAACAGACACTTCACTGCTGAAACCACATTGAGACTGGTGGGTCACAAAGGGAGCAAATATTTCATGAACAAAACAAAAAATGTCGGAAGCGGGAAATCTGGAATACAACAGAAAATTATGGAAACACTCAGCAGGTCAGGCAGCATTTGCAGAGAGAGAAATAAATTTAACATTTCAAATTGATGAGCCTTTATCAGGAATATTTTAAGATGGGCGATCTAAAAATAAGTGAAGTTATGGAAATGTTGACCAGAATTCTGGCTGGGTCACTCTTGGAGCATAATGTACAATTCCAGTGTGTCTATTAGAGCAAGGGGGAGAATGAGGTGTTAGTGTGACTCCTATTTGAACAAGATTAGTTTGTGCTGAGGCAGCATTACTGCACATAGAAAAACCAGGCTTTATATGCCACAAAAATGGTAAGTTTCTAAAATACATATACTTGAACTGGAATAGGCATCCATTTCCCTAGCCTCCAATACCCTGATCACGTTCACAAGTTATAGTAGAATTAGGCCATTTGGCCCATCAAGTCTACTCCGCCATTCAATCATGGCTGAACTCAGCCTCCTAATCCCACTTTCCTGCCTTCTCCCCATAACCCTTGACACCCGTTCTAATCAAGAATTTGTCCATCTCTGCCTTAAAAAATATCCACTGACTTGGCCCCCAAAGCACTCTGTAGCAATGAGTTCCACAGATTAACTATTCACTGACTAAATAATTTTTTCCTCACCTCCTTTCTAAAAGAGCGCCCTTTAATTCTGAGGCTATGACCTCTGGTCCTAGACTGTCCCACCAGTGGAAACATGGTTTCCACATCCACTCAATTTCAACATCCACTGATCAACTCTATTTCTCCCCATTCACAGGATTCAGTTAGCTGAGGGCCAGTGCAACACAAAGAATGCAAAGAGTTTCAGAAGATGCTTTTTCACGTGGCCTTCAATGTTTGCAGAAAAGGCAGCCGGTGGCCTAATATTGGAATTAGTGCAGGCCCCATCATTTAGGTCGATGAGTTGTATCCTGCACTCCCCAGCTAACACATCTGAATTTCTAACCCCCAAAAACCATAAGACATAGACGTATTCAGCTCCCACTATAACTAATGTTTGTAAACAGCAGGATACTTTGCAAAAACAAATATGAGGAGATCTCAATATTGCACTTTTTCAGATCATCTGTTAGTAAAAAATATCTCCCTCCAGGCCAAAGTATTTTGATTTTGATTTGCCTTATTCACCCAAAGGATGAGTCAGTCCACAGCACTCCCGCCTGTTTTCAGTGCATCAGCTGTGCAAATCTCCACATTAACTTAAATCACTGGGCTCATCGCGGAAGACATATGACTGTCTCTCCTCCCATGGTACATTTTCATGCCCAGCACAGCCTGCTGCCTCCTTGTCCATCAATACTTTAACAAACCCACTAACATTCAAAGAGACTGCTGGTAATTATCCAGATGTGCCTGGGATTTCTAAAAAATCTTTACCGGGCTGCCTTCAAGCATGTTTTAGTTTGTCTGATAAACAAATTGCAATTCCAATGGCACTCACCCATCACACTTCCAGAATTAAATGTAATCGGAGACACAAAGACTGGTGGGAGAACTGGGAACGGGGAGGGGATGGAGCAAGAGGGAAAGCAAGGGTTACTTGAAGTTAGAGAAGTCAATGTTCATACCGTTGGGGAGTAAGCAACCCAAGTGATATATAAACAGCAATTCATATTTCACTTGGGCAGCTTACACCCCACTGTTTTAATGAAGATCCTCTTATCGTGTTGTGTTGGTCCTGCAAAATGAGTAGACTCAATGGGCCAAATGGCCTAAATCTGCTCCTATGTCCTATTAAAAAGGAGTGCATGTCTAGAATGCAGTGTTTGCACCGGAAATTAAAGAAAGATAATAGTACTTCTGAACTACAGTCACTGTTGTAATTTAGTAATCTTGGCACTCAATTTACACACAGCAAGGTCCCAGATACAGCTTTGTGATGTTGCCAAATGATATATGACCTTGAAAGTACTTGAAAGACCCATTCAAAGGATGTGGACATTGCTGGCAATTGAACCACTGATGTTCTATCCCTCACATAGAGGTATAGAGGGAGTTATTGTCCCTAACCCTTCCACATCATGTTTTATCCTTATCTTTCTCATTGACAATTTTCATTGGAAAATCACAGGAACCACAGCTGTTCTATCCAAAAGGTATCGGCAGCAGGCAACTTCCTCTCTGTGATTGCATTTTGTACGATGTAGACTTCTGTGCCACATTGGGGACGTTGAATGTATGCTGCAGTAGCTTCGGAGTAAACCTGTGAAAGAATAAACCTCACACGAAGTTTTAGTGTCAATAATTTTTTTAATGAACTTAATTGATTTGAATACATGTATACTTCCTAATAATGCAGGATAAAAGCATTTTAAATGCATGTACCACAAGATTGCTCAATGAAAAATCTTCTCTCTTTCTATTTGAGGACCCAACCTCTGGATCTTTGCTGTTCTCATGCAGGGTATTAGCCCGGAATGGTGTTAATTCCCCCCCCCCCCCCCCCCCCCGCATCCCCCACCCCCAGCTGTGTGTAAATTGATTGCCAAATTCCATTTTTACCTAAAATATAGCCAGTCATCAAATCTGAATATCCCAAATATCACTCGTCGCCACTTGCAGCGGATTTTGATTAATGCACAAGATCCTTCTGTGCTCCAATCATTTGTACCCTCTCTCCATTTAGATAATCGTCTTCCCTTTGATTCCTCTTATTGTAGTTCAAGACCTCTCAACTCTTCCCACTAAAATCGACTTACCAGGTTTTCAGTCACTCACTCAACATCTATATCCTGCCACAGAATCCAAATATCTTCATTGCAGCATGCCCTTCCACCCAGTTTTGTGTCTGTCTTGGCCTATGCGATCTCCCAGTTGCCAAACACTTTAACTCCCCTTCCCATTTCAATACTAACCTATCTGTCCTGGGCCTCCTACATTGTCAGAGTCAGACCCAGCACAAATTGGAGAAACAGCACCTCATATATTGCTTGGGCAGCTTACAACCCAGCATATGCATATTGATTTCTCTAACTTCAAGCAACCCTTGCATCCCCTCTCTCTCCGTCCATCCCCCATCCTAGTCATCGTACTAGTTTCACTGTCATCCTGTTGAGTTTCACTGTATAAATCATTATCACCAAGTCCACAGTCAACAATGGACCATTGTGGGCTCCAGCTTTCCTTGATCATTGTTACTTTCTGCATAGAAACATAGAAACATAGAAATTAGGTGCAGGAGTAGGCCATTCGGCCCTTCGAGCCTGCACCGCCATTCAATATGATCATGGCTGATCATCCAACTCAGTATCCTGTACCTGCCTTCTCTCCATACCCTCTGATCCCCTTAGCCACAAGGGCCACATCTAACTCCCTCTTAAATATAGCCAATGAACTGGCCTCAACTACCCTCTGTGGCAGAGAGTTCCAGAGACCCACCACTCTCTGTGTGAAAAAAGTCCTTCTCATCTCGGTCCTAAAGGATTTCCCCCTTATCCTTAAGCTGTGACCCCTTGTCCTGGACCTCCCCAACATCGGGAACAATCTTCCTGCATCTAGCCTGTCCAACCCCTTAAGAATCTATAAGATCCCCTCTCAATCTCCTAAATTCTAGAGAGTATAAACCGAGTCTATGCAGTCTTTGTGCATAAGACAGTCCTGACATCCCAGGAATCAGTCTGGTGAACCTTCTCTGCACTCCCTCTATGGCAATAATGCCCTTCCTCAGATTTGGAGATCAGAATTGTACGCAATACTCCAGGTGTGGCCTCACCAACTGAAGTATGCTCCTATACTCAAATCTTTCTGCATATCAATTACTCAATTACTTTCTGCATAGAAACATAGAAATTAGGTGCAGGAGTATCTTTCATTCATTTTTTCTATATCTCTCTATATCACCAGCTATATCTCTCTTTTCTCTTTACCCTGACTCTCAATCTGTAGAAGGGTCTCGTCCCAAACCGTCACCTATTCCTTTTCTCCAGAGATGCTGCCTCACACGTTGAGTTACTCCAGCATTTTGTATATATATCTTAGATACCTTGCAGTCTGATTCTAGCACTGGGCCGTTAATGTAAATGGATTTCATAACAAGAGGATTTCAGTATAGGAGTTTCATAACAAGGGGATTTCAGTATAGGAGTTTCATAACAAGGGGATTTCAGTATAGGAGTAAAGAGGTTCTGCAGTTGTATAGGGCATGGTGTGACCACATCTGGAGTATTGTGTAAAGTTTTGGTCTCCTAATTTGAGGAAGGACATCCTTGTGATTGAGGCAGTGCAGCGTAGGTTCACGACATTGATCCCTGAGATGGCGGGACTGACATATGAGGAAAGATTAAAAAGACTACGCTTGTATTCACTGGAGTTTAGAAGAATGAGGGGGGGGGGTCTTATAGAAACATATAAAATTATAAAAGGACTGGACAAGCTAGATGCAGGAAAAATGTTCCCAATGTTGCCAATGTTGGGCGAGTCCAGAACTAGGGGCCACAGTCTTAGAATAAAGGGGAGGTCATTTAAGACTGAGATGAGAAAAACACTTTTTCACCCAGAGAGTTGTGAATTTATGGAATTCCCTGCTACAGAGGGCAGTGGAGGCCAAGTCACTGGATGGATTTAAGAGAGAGTTAGATAGAGCTCTAGGGGCTAGTGGAGTCAAGGGATATGTGGAGAAGGCAGGCACGGGTTATTGATAGGGGACGATCAGCCATGATCACAATGAATGGCAGTGCTGGCTCGAAGGGCCAAATGGCCTCCTCCTGCACCTATTTTCTATGTTTCTATGGTAAATAATTGTTGGCCACGGGTCTGATCCTTGGGACACCCCACGGTCACATCATTTATTCCAGCTCTCTGTCTCCTCTGTGATAACCAAATCTGCACCATATTTCTTGGCACAATCAGAAAAACATTCTTTGGCAACATGTTTACAATCTCCTGAGAACCAGAAGAACAAGAGATATCTTCAAAGAGGAAACCTTTTAAGGAGCTGCATTTATAGCTGATAAAAAAACGAAAGGCAACACTTAACACACAAGAAGAGAGTGAGTTGAATTCCTATCTGGGCAAATATACATTCATATACTACTCGCTTTGCATTCAACCTTGAAACTGTACTGAAGGTGAATTGAATATTAATAAATGCCTTTGCTTCCTGTTGCAACGTACAGAGACAGAATGTGGGGGACATTGTTTGGAGGAAGGGCAGCAGGAGAACAGGCAAGGTTATTCATCCCAGCTGCTCACTCCAGGTTTAGCTCAAGGGAGGAAGAAAGAAACATTCCTCAAGATTTAGTCTGCAGCTTCTGAAAAAGAAAAATTCCCCCCCCACCAACCCCCCTTTGGCTTCGTATTGACTGGGAAGGAATATCACAAGTAATCTCCTGAACTGTTTCCCTTGGAGGGGTTGGGGACCTCTTGTTTACAAGGAGATTCAAATAACATTCGCCGCGCCATCTAACCAGGGCTTGGGCTTGTGGTGATTTCAATGCAGACACAGGCCTCATAGGAGCGTGGGACACCAGTTAAAGAGCTTAACTCCTAAATCCCTTTATCCCCTTTAGAGCAGGGGAGCCACTGACAGAAAGTCAGTCGAGTCTATTCAGTGCCAGCTGCTTGGGTTTTGCATAATTAATTATTTATACTGAGCCAGATGCAGTAATTAAGGTTCAGTAGCATATTATATCACAGCGTCCATGGATTCATTTAAAGTGCCCCCCCAGCTACAAGGCAGGTGGCAGCAAAGCTAGTTTAATTCCTTTTAAAAAAAAAACATTTTCTCGAAAAAGAAAATTGCCTGGAAGGATGGGAGAAGGAGCATTCGAGTTGAAATTTCCGTTTTCTTTTTCAATTAGCAATGGGGAATATACTGGTAGATTCAGGGACCAGTTTGACTGGGAAGTGGGGATATCGGCCGTGCTTCCAGCCAAGGATGACCGTTCACCTATTGGAGAAAACCACACTGCTGTGACATGAGTGAAGGATATGTTAATGCATTTGTCCAAAATTCCTTTGACTGCTATTTTAACAAGAGATAAAATCTGTTGAAGACAGAAGACAAAGCAATTTCACACAATATCATGAACCTGTCCACTATTAGTGTAGCTCGTCATGTTCAAACCCTAATCATGGATGAATCTGTATAAAGCGGAGTTTGCCCATTTCAGACTGGTCATTTATAATCAAATTTTTCACACGTTTACTGTTTCCCAATTTATACTGAGTTAACTTTCAAATTCTTAATTGCTTCCCCATTCTAATAATTATGTTACCTTTTCTGAAATTGACAAGTCTCTTTGAAGATGCGTAAAATACCTTGAGGGAAAAAAACAGAGCAAACTCCCATTTTGAATGACTAGTATTGGAGCCAAGTCTGTTTGCAGCATGATTCTCTCTTTGCTTATGGGTAGGAACTAAATTCATCATACTCATGCTTCATACTCATATATCATACTCATGTCACAGTGCAGTTTTCTTCAATAGGTGAACGGCTATCCTTCATTGCAAACACAGCCCATGTCCCTATTTTTCAGTAAAACTGGTCCCTGAATTTCAGCTGCAGAACAACATTTACCAGACTAGCACCATTATAAATGTTTTCCAAGGTGTTGCAGCATGGCAAATTTGTCCCTCCTGAGGCACAGTCTAATAAGTTCATATCCCAACCCAATAGCTGAATAATTTAAATGTTAAATCTGGAACACAGTGGTCACTTGTCAATAGACAACAGACAATAGAAAATAAGTGTAGGAGTAGGCCATTCGGCCCTTCGAGCCAGCACCGCAATTCACTGTGATCATGTCTGATCATTCACAATCAGTACCCTGTTCCTGCCTTCTCCCCATGTCCCTTGACTCCGCTATCTTTAGGAGCTAGATCAAACTCTCTCTTGAAAGCATCCAGAGAATCGACCTCCACTGCCTTCTGAGGCAGAGAATTCCACAGATTCACAACTCTCTGGGTGAAAAGGTTTTTCCTCATCTCCGTTCTAAATGGCCTACCCCTTATTCCTAAAATGTGGCCCCTGGTTCTGGACTCCCCCAACATCGGTAAACATATTTCCTGCCTCTAGCATGTCCAATCCCTTAATAATCTTATATGTTTCAATAAGATCCCGTCTCATACAAGCCCAATTACTCCATTCTTTCAACATACGACAGTCCCGCCATCCCGGGAATTAACCTTGTGAACCTATGCTGCACTGCCTCAATAGCAAGAATGTCTTTCCTCAAATTTGGAGACCTAAACTGCACACAATACTCCAGGTGTGGTGTCACCAGGGCCCTGTAAAACTACAGAAGGACCTCTTTGTTCCTATACTCAACTCCTCTTGTTATGAAGGCCAACATGCCATTAGCTTTCTTCACTGCCTGCTGTACCTGCATGCTTACTTTCAGTGACTGATGTACAAGGACACCCAGATCACGTTGTACTTCTGCTTTTCCTAACTTGACACCATTCAGATAATAATCTGTTTTCCTGTTATTACCACCAAAGTGGATAACCTCACATTTATCCCCATTAAACTGAATCTGCCATGCATCTGCTCACTCACACAACCTGTCCAAGTCACCCTGCATCCTCATAGCATCCTCCTCGCAGTTCATCCTCCACCCAGCTTAGTGTATCTGCAAATTTGCTTATGTTACTTTTAATACTGTGAATTTTTTTAATATAATGTCTATTTTTTAATGGTATCTTTAATGGTATATTGTCTGTCTGTGTTATAAATATTACTTGCACATTTGGAGTATGGGGAAACGTAATTTCAATCCTCTGTGTAACTACTTGTTGCATTATTTGAATTGACTATAAAGTTTACTTTGACTTTGACTTTGACTTTGAATAGAAAGATTAAACGAAAACTTACTGTTTGAAGTTTGATCTTTATTTTACGAGAAGTTGAAGTGAGGGACTGCATGAAGAGCCCGCCAGCCTGCATGCACGTCAATCTTCAGAGCAAATGTATGAAACCACAGACCACTTGCACAAACTTAAACTATAGAAAGATTAATAACCGTTGACTTACCGAATGATCTTTATGAGATTCAGGGTTAGGAGTGGGGGGCATGTAGTCCCTCACTTCAACATCTCATAAAATAAAGATCAAACTTCAAATGGTAAGTTTTTGTTTAATCTTTCTATCAAAGTCGCGTGGGTGACTGTGTGAAGCATTTGAAGCTCTGTGGTTTCATGCAGTAAACCAATCTGTGTGTGAAACACTTAAACAGATAAACCATAAATGGTAGAAAAGACATGGGTTATTAACAACATGATGCTAACTTGCATACATGTCCATTGCCCTTAATCGTACCACAGTCCCAATTGGGTTTGAGTTAGACAATAACTCATGCAACACAGTTCAAAATTCTATCAGCAATCATCCAGGCATATTCAACCAAATGTTATAACTTCTGAAAGTGCACTATGTAAGCCTCCTGCTGTTGCAAGAAGATGATCAAATGGAAATATCCATTCTATTGGCTGCTAATGAGCCACCAGAAATCTCTTGAGAAAACTATTAAATAACAATGAAGAAACTATCGTTCATCTCATAGGTACTAGCAAGCTCAGTGTACCTATATACATAATAACACCACCAATCTCCGATCTGGTGGGTATGCTGTCAACTCCAAATTGTACCCAACCATGCCCGATTTGCTCTATGAGATCATTCCCATAACAAGTTACCCTCATGTCAGTTATGACCCAGAGACCGAGCCAGAGATTGAGTAAAGACTGTGTTCTTTGTGTTGAAATCAGTTGCTAAAAGCATAATTGACTTAAAAGATACTGCTCCCATTAGGAATCTAGGAGATGAATATCTGCATCATTATTTACTGATACACATTCCACACTACTATGAGTCTAAGCTTTAGAGCATTCATATCAAAGACACCTTGCATAGCGTTAGTCAACAGTGGGTGAATAACCAATCATTTGTTGTCCCACTTATGGTACTAAAGAGAATGACAAAGCAGCACAAGCAGTGTTAATTGTGCTATAACATAATTGCTTCTCTAAGCCCAAACTGAAAGAAACACTAACCTCTGCTACTTCTATTTAAAGGTAGCTCACGTGTCTTCTTCACAAACTTCCCATACAACCGTGCAGAGGTAGCTGCATGAGAAATAGGCTGAACTAGCCTTCACTCGTGACTTCTAGTAAATAGTAGCTTCTTTCTGCCGCCTTTTACAATGAACACACTGAATGAGGAGTCTAAATTGGCACTATTAAAATTCATGTCGCCTCATCCTTAATATCGTAAGAGGCATCTACTGATAAAACCCCTGAGTCTTATCAGCTACAAAAGCATGTTGTCTTTAAACTCCATGACACAATGCCCTTTTGATATGAGTAGGGCAGCATTAGCTTTAGAATCTTTGTAAATAGCCTAGGCCTGAAGACAACCCCTAGGTAGAGCCTAAACTTCTGGTATTGAGCGCCGACAGATTATTATATATATATTTTCTATTCACAACATGAACCTGCAGGTCAGATAAAAACTGCTACATGCCAGACCGGCTGCCTGCTGGTAGCTACCTATCCCAGAGAGGATGGCAAAGATGTTCCCAACGAACTGGCAACTCTACTAGCAGAGGGTAAAGAATTAAGCATTTGTTGAGGGAACCTCAAACAACCTCATTCTACTGAGCAGCCTGATAACCTCAATCACAGATGTTGAGGCAGTGCGTCCCTCATCAATATGTTCATATGGCCAGCCAGTCCCAAGATGGTCTACCCTGAACCAGGGTAGCTAAACTGTTCCCACTTGGAACTTACAGAGGTTGCTATGCAAGGCACCCTGCCAATGTCTCTGCTTCAAACTGTTCTTCTCCAGAGACAGTGAAAGGTACTAGACAGACCATGCTGCCAGTAAATCCAAACCTGGGCTGACAGACTGCTCTATTTCAGAGTTTTATGGATGTTAGTAAAGACACCTTACCTGCCAGCATCTCTGAGCCCAGGTCGACTTCCTTGTTGGAGCTTCAGCTAAGTTCCATTGCAGACCATGTCTGACCACATCTTCAGCCCCACTCTTGCCAACAGCTCTTTTCCGGAGCTCAAAGGCAATATTGCTGTGCGAGGCACGCCTGCCAGCATTTCTGAGCCCAATGGGACAGACTACTTCTTCGGCCTAAAGCCTCTTTAGAGTCTTGCTGGAGCTTTTTTGTGCAGGTCATGCCACCAGTTATTCCCAGCCTGGTTTGACCCCTTCGGCCCCTTATGCTCCTTTAGAGCCTACCGGAGCTCACTGAACAGGCCATGCCTGCCATTATTCCGAGCCTGCCTCAACAGGCTGCTCCTGCGGCCTTCTGCCTTTTTTGGAGCCTTTACTGGAACTGACTGTGCAGATGGCCCTGCCAGTTTCTCCCAGCCTGGATCGACATGCTGCTCCTTTGGCCCGCTGCTCCTTCGGAACCTCAGCGGGAGCTCACTGGACAGGTCACGCCTGCCATTACTGCAAGCCTGGTTCAACAAGCTGCTCTTGCGGGGCCAGCTAGTGACTCCTGACTGCTCCTTTCCGGAGCTTCAACGGCGCTTCCTATCCCTTGAATACAGAGGTGAAAACCCGCCGGAATACTGGAGCTTTACCCACCGAGGATGGTACTCCACCCCCACAGCCACCTTAAATATCCCATGCAAGTCTTCAACTTGCTACATGACTCTTCTCTGAAGAGATACTATGCAGGCTGCATGTTACTGGCCCTGTAGAAATGAGCCATTTTGGGAATTATCTCATGCCGTATAGCATTTTGCAAAGGCAATAGCCCCAACTGTGTATTACAAAGAAGTGTTAATGCAGCTTTCTGCACTTCCGAGAGTTGAGACACATCTACTGACTTGCAAAAGGCTGTAATGACTCCAGTGGACTCCCTGACATAATTTTTTGCCTACATATCATCACTGAGATATCGCAACTGATTAAATTGATGTAAGGAACATCCGAAAGTCTGGCAGTAATCTGGACTGGCATATTTCCCTGATACTCTTAGCCAGATCTTCCTCCAGTGAATCTCCTATTCCCAAAGGGATGGCAAATATGTGAGAAGAGCCGGTAGCTCCTTCATATGATTAAACTGCAGCATATCCCCCATTAGTTCAAGGGATTCGATTTTCTTATCGATATCCACATACTTGGACTCACCTATATAATAATATCCAACATGCCCCTCTTTAGAGCGGGAAATATTATAACGCAACGCTGAGCCAGGTGTCGCTTCCCGTTTTCTGAGCAAGAGATATTATAACGCAACCCTGAACCTGGTGTTGCTTCCACTGGCATATGACTGACACAGGAGCTCCAACAGAGGTGGCTGGACGGGCCTTGCCCGTCAGATGCTCCAAACAGCCGCCTGCTTCCGTGGATCCCCATTCCTCCGCTGCGGTTGCTGTCCCGGCCGAACCGGCAGCCGCTATTTTTAGCCGGCAGCTCCGTACGGAGCCTCCACGGCGGTCGCTGTTCCGGCCGAGCCGTCAACCGAAAATTTAAACCGCCAGCTCCATACGGAGCCTCCACGGCGGCAGCTGCACAAGCTGTGCTAGCTTCTCCGGGCTTGCTGCCCCTATTTTCGGAGCAGCGGCCAGTTCCTGAAAGAAAATTCCCCTTACCTTCCGGAGCAGTTTCGAACTGTTCCGATTGACACGCATGTGGGCTAGCGGGATCTTCACACAGTCACTCACGAGAGATATAAAATCCCTTTATCTAAATCATTAATCTATATAGTAAATATCTGCAGTCCCAGCACCGAGCCTTGCGGTACCCCACCAGTCTCTGCCTGCCAATCTGCAAGGGACCCGTTAATCCCTACTCTTTGTTTCCTGTCTGCCAACCAATTTTCTATCCATGTCAGTACCCTACCCCCAATACCATGTGCTCTAATTTTGTCCACTCATCTCCTATGTGGGACCTTATCAAATGCTTTTTGAGAGTCCAGGTACACTACATCTACTGGCTCTCCCTTGTCCATTTTCCCAGTTACATCCTCAAAAAATTTCAGACGATTAGTCAAGCATGATTTTCCCTTCTTAAATCCATGCTGACTTGGACCGATCCTGTTGCTGCTATCCAAATGTGCCGCTATTTCATCTTTTATAATTGACTCCAGCATCTTCCCCACTACCGATGTCAGGCTACCTGGTCTATAATTCCCTGTTTTCTCTCCCCCTCCTTTCTTAAAAAGTGGTATATCATTAGCTACGCTTCAATCCACAGGAACTGATCCTGAATCTATAGAACATTGGAAAATGATCACCAATGCATCCACGATCTGGATGAGGGAATTGAAGGCAATATCTCCAAGTTTGCGGATGACACTAAGCTGGGGGGCAGTGTTGGCTGTGAGGAGGATGCTAGGAGAATGCAAGGTGACTTGGATAGGCTGGGTGAGTGGGCAAATGTTTGGCAGATGCAGTATAATGTGGATAAATGTGAGGTTATCCACTTTGGTGGCAAAAATAGGAAAACCGACTACTATCTAAATGGTGGCCGATTAGGAAAAGGGGAGATGCAGCGCGACCTGGGTGTCATGGTACACCAGTCATTGAAAGTAGGCATGCAGGTACAACAGGCAGTGAAGAAAGCCAATGGTATGTTAGCTTTCATAGCAAAAGGATTTGAGTATAGGAGCAGGGAGGTTCTACTTCAGTTGTATAGGGTCTTGGTGAGGCCACACCTGGAGTATTGCGTACAGTTCTGGTCTCCAAATCTGAGGAAGGACATTATTGCCATAGAGGGAGTGCAGCGAAGGTTCACCAGACTGATTCCTGGGATGTCAGGACTGTCTTATGAACAAAGACTGCATAGACTCGGTTTATACTCTCTAGAATTTAGGAGATTGAGAGGGGATCTTATAGAAACTTACAAGATTCTTAAGGGGTTGGACAGGCTAGATGCAGGAAGATTGTTCCCGATGTTGGGGACGTCCAGGACAAGGGGTCACAGCTTAAGGATAAGGGGGAAATCCTTTAGGACCGAGATGAGAAGGAATTTTTTCACACAGAGAGTGGTGGGTCTCTGGAATTCTCTGCCACAGAGGGTAGTTGAGGCCAGTTCATTGGATATATTTAAGAGGGAGTTAGATGTGGCCCTTGTGGCTAAGGGGATCAGAGGGTATGGAAAGAAGGCAGGTACGGGATACTGAGTTGGATGATCAGCCATGATCATATTGAATGGCGGTGCAGGCTCGAAGGGCCGAATGGCCTATTCCTGCACCTAATTTCTATGTTTCTATGTTTCTATGTTTCTATGATTTCTGAAGCCAGCTCCTTAAGCACCCTGGGATGCAGACCATCAGGCCATGGGGATTTATCAGCCTTCAGTCCCATCAGTCTATCCAACATCAATTCCTGCCAAATGTGAATTTCCTTCAGTTCCTCCATCACCCTGGTCCTCTGGCCCCTAGTACATCTGGGAGATTATTTGTGTCTTCCTTTATAAAGACAGTTCCAAAGTACATGTTCAATGTCTGCCATTTCCTTGTTCCCCTTAATAAATTCACCTGTTTCAGTCTTCAAACGATCCACATTTGTCTTAACCAATAGTCATATAGATCATGTAGCTTCTAGATTATTGCAACATCTCATTAGGTCTCATTTGGTTCAGTACAGCTTTTTAAGAAAGTGAATCTAACATCCTTTCCCGATATGTATGGAGTTTGTACGGTCACCCTGTGACCGTGTGGGTTTTCTCTGGGTGCTCCGGTTTCCTCCCACATTCCAAAGACATGCAGGCTTGTAGATTAATTGGCTTCTGTAAATTGCCGCTTGTGTGTAGGATAGAACTAGTGTTCGGAGATCGCTGGTTGGCGTGGACTCAAAGGGCCGAAGAGCCTGGTTCCATGCTGTATCACTAAACTAAAATATGGCCTAAAGTGACTCCTGATCTATTGCAATGAGGATGAATCTACTGTTCTCTTCGTGGCTGATGAAACCACACAGTTCAAGGGTGTTAGGATTGGCAAATTAATGTCAGCCTTGTTCGCATTGGCTGCATCCCACAAAGGAATTAAGAAACCTCCAATGATCCATAAATCTGGAAATGATAACCAGAGAACATTGAAACAGTACAGCACAGGAACATGCCCTTCAGTCCTCAAAGTCCATGCTGAACATGATGCCAGGTTAAATTAATCTCCTCTCCATAACCCTCTATTCCCTACATATCCATGTGTCTATCTAAAAGGCTCTTCAATGCCACTATCAGATCTGCCTCCACTACTACCCCTGGCAGCTCATTCCAGGTGCCCACCACTTTCCGTGTAAAAAACCTGCTCCTCACATCTATATAATTAAAAGTCTCATCTTGACCACTTCCTGTCTGCGCTGTATATTGATTTTAGAAAAAATGCTACCATATATCGCTATGATTTTTGGCCATTTTACTCACAGTCCTCCTCTGCTGACAAGGCCCTGATGATTTTTCCCATCGACGAAAAATAAAAAAGTTATGAGTGTATAAAAAACCTTGAGATCCTCTCACCTGTCAATCACCGTGATTAAGGTAATGCCCTTTCGGGGGGGGGGGCAGGAATATAACACCCAGGATGCCTGGACGTGACTCAGCCACTCTGCAAGATCATGAGGGAGACGCTACGACTCTCATTCTAAGCTGTGAATCAACTGAACTGTGAGTCTGCAATGCACTTTCAATAAATGATTTGTTTGCACTTAATGAAAATGATATGAGTTGTTTGGCCTGCTCTGTGCTTGAAACTGCAATGACAATGGAAACGAAATTAAAATGCAATGAGCTGTTTGGCCTGCCCTGTGCTTGAAACTACAATGGCAATGGAAATGAAGTGAAAATGCAATGTACTGTTTGGCCTGCCCTATGCTTGACACTGTAATGGCAATGGAAATTAAATGAAAATGCAATCAGCTGTTTGGCCTGCCCTGTGCTTGAAACTGCAATGGCAATGGAAATGAAATGAAAATGCAATCAGCTTTGTGGCGTGCCCTGTGCTTGAAACTGCAATGGCAATGGAAATAAAATGAAAATGCAATGAGATGTTTGGCCTGCCCTGTGCTTGAAACTGCAATGGCAATGGAAGTGAAATGAAAATGCAATCAGCGGTTTGGCCTGCCCTGTGCTTGAAACTGCAATGGCAATGGAAGTGAAATGAAAATGCAAAGAGCTGTTCAGCCTGCCCTGTGCTTGAAACTGCAATGGCATTGAAAATGAAATGAGGACGCTATTAGCTGTTGGGCCTGCCATGTGCCTGAAATTGAAATGGAAATGAAATGAGTTGTTTGACCTGCCTGAAATCACTAATTTCGGCCCACGAGGCACCTATTAGCCGAGAAACCAGTCCCTTTTGCCCACAATGCGTGTATAAACCCAGAAGGAGCATTTTGGCCCAAAAGGCCCGTACCAGGCCAGGAAAAGTCCAGAAAAAGTGCCTTTCACTGAGATTTCACTCTGATTTATTATTTAAAGTGCCCCTTTGGCCCATCGGGCCTGTACTAGCCCAGGAATAGTCTCTTCGCCCCATCAGTAAGTATTCCCCCTGCAAGTATTAAACCTCACCCCAGTATTTTTCTCCCTTCCTTCATTGGCTCCCTGTGAGATCCAAGCCAGGATAGACTTTCCTCCTTCATTGCTGTGATCTGCAGAAAAAGATGAAAAATTTCTAAAATTGATTCTCTACCCTCTCCCCCTTCTCTCTCACGGAGCGTCTCACCTGTTTTGGGCAGAATTTCTGGCAGTTTCTGAGCTACCAGGACCGAGTGACTGAGCTGTCAGCCCACCAGGCCTGAGTGACTGAGCTGCCAGCCCACCAGGCCTGAGTGACTGAGCTGCCTCCCCAATAATCCATTTGGCCCACACTGTCCATAATAGCCCTTGGGATACCAGTCCTTTCGGCCCACAACACCCCTACTAGTGCTCCAGAAACCCCCCCCCCACTGTCCACCAATATTGGAATTGGTGGAGAGGTGGAATATTGCATTTGGGGGGCCAGACCTCTTGTGTGAACATGGGACCCAACGGGTCCCACTTAGTCTAGTTTCCTTTAAATTTTGCCCCACTCACCTTAAAGATATGCCCTCTAGTCTTTGACATTTTCACCATGGGAAACAGGTTCTGTCCATCTATTCCATCTCTCCTCTCTCACAATTGTATCTATTCCTATCAGGTCACTTCGCATCCTTTGGCACGCCAGAGAAAACTATCAATGTTTATATAACATGTCCTTACAGTTAATACTCTCTAATCCAGGTTGCATTTTGGAAATGGTGCAGAACTTCTTCTGCACCCATCCAAACCCCCATATGTTACTGCAATGGGGCAAGCAGAAATGCACACAATACTCCACATTCAGCCTAACCAAAGTCCTGTAAAGCTGCGAAATGACATCCTGACTCATACTGGGGGTTACACATAAAGCTGGAGAAACTCAGCGGGTGCAGCAGCATCTCAGGAGTGAAGGAGATAGGCGACGTTTCGGGTCGAGACCCTTCTTCAGACTGGTCAGGGATCAGGGAAACGAGAGATATAAACAGTGATGTGGAGAGATAAGGAACAATGAGTGAAAGATATGCAAAAAAGTATTGGTGATAAAGGAAGCAGGCCATTGTAAGCTGTTTGTGGTGTGAAAATGAGAAGCTAGTGCGACTGGGGGGGGGGGGGGGGGGGAGAGATGGAGAAGGAATGTCAGGGCCAGAGGGCTGAGGGAGAGGTGGGGGGGAGGCAGTTTGGGTTAACAGAATTGAGAAAATTCAATGTTTAAGCCCAGAGGATGCAGACTCCCCAAGCGGAATATGAGGTGCTGTTCCTCCAACTTGCGGTGTTGATCACTCTGGCCGTGGAGGAGGCCCAGGACCGAGAGGTCAGATACGGAGTGGGAGGGGGAGTTGAAGTGCTGAGCCACCGGGAGGTCGGGTTGGTTATTGCGGACCGAGCGGAGGTGTTCGGCGAAACGATCGCCCAGCCTACGCTTGGTCTCACCGATGTAGATCAGCTGGCATCTGGAGCAACGGATGCAGTAGATGAGGTTGGAGGAGGTGCAGGTGAACCTCTGTCGGACTTGGAATGACTGCTTGGGTCCCTGAAAGGATTGGATGGGGGAGGTGAAGGGACAAGTGTGGCATCTCTTGCGGTTGCAAGGGAAAGTGCCCGGGGAAGGAGTGGAGTGGGAGGGAAGGGAAGAATTGACGAGGGAGTTGCGGAGGGAGCGGTCTTTGCGGAAGGCAGACAGGGGGGGAGATGGGAAGATGTGGCGAGTGGAGGGGTCACGTTGGAGGTGATGAAACTGGCGGAGGACTATCTGTTGTATGCGCTGGCTGATGGGGTGAAAGGTGAGGACCAGGTGGACTCAGCCCTTGTTGTGAGTGGGGGAATGGGGAGAGAGGGCAGTGTTGCGGGGTATGGAGGAGACCCTGGTGCGAGCCTCATCTATAGTGGGGGAGGGGAAACCCCGTTCTCTGAAGAACGAGGACATTTGCGATGACCTGGTGTGGAACACGTCATCCTGGGAGCAGATGCGGCGTAGACGGAGGAATTGGGAATAGGGGATGGAGTCCTTACAGGAAGCAGGGTGGGAGGAAGAGTAGTCCAGGTAGCTGTGGGAGTCAGTTGGTTTGTAGTGGATGTCAGTCAGGAGTGTATCACCTGCAATAGAGATGGTGAGGTCAAGGAATGGTAGGGAAATGTCGGAAATGGTCCAAGTATTAGTAGTTTAGTTTAGTTTAGCTTATTGTCACATGCACCGAGGCACAATGAAAAGCTTTTGTTGCATGCTAACCAGTTAGCGGAAAGACAATACATGATTACAATTGAGCCATCCACAATGTACAGATACATGATAAAGGGAATAACATGAATAACGTTTAGAGCAAGATGAAGTCTGGTAAAGTCAGATCAAAGATAGTCCTAGGGTCTCCTGAGAGGTAGATAGTAGCTCAGGACGGCTCTCTAGTTGTTGGTTCAGTTACCTGATAACAACTGGGAGGAAACTATCCCCGAATCTGGAGATGTGCATTTTCATACTTCTATGCATTTTGCCCAATGGGAGAGGGGAGAAGAGGGAGTGGCCTGGATGCAACAATCCTTGATAATACTGCTGGCCTTGCCAAGGCAGCGTGATGTGTAAATTGAGTCAATAGACAGGAGGTTGCTTTGTGTGATGGTCTGGGCTACGTCCATAATATTCCAGATGGCTCCACCAAAACGGTGCTTTAAGGTGGTACATCTTGATCATGGTATTCTTGTTGTGTGTGAAATTTGCTCTAAGGATATACACCACTTCCAGTCTGCAGAAGGGTCTCGACCCGAAACGTCACCCATTCTTGCTCTCCACAACCCGCTGAGTTGCTCCAGCACTTTGTGTCCTCCACCTTCTGTTGCACTGGGATAACTTAATTATATTCAAAATGCCTGGAATATCTTCAATAGACCAGCAGATCGTATAATCAAATATCTCTTCTCCAGAAGCTGTACTGAAAATTAGAATTTTGAATTGTGTTACATCATCCTAATCTATGTTATGATATAATCCTTGGCCTCTGGTAGGAATAGTTTAATTTTTGATCTAGCTTTGAGAAAACATATCTGATTACTTCTGCAGTGAACATCAGATTTAGGTATAAATTTATTTTAGTCTTAATTGTTTTTCTAATTAATTCGATACCATTAATTTTGGATTGGCTGAATGTTTTAGTTTTAAGACAAGTACTGAATGTTAGACTCAAGATGTAGGACCAGCCGTTGTTCCATTATATCATTGTCTGCAGTACTTTCATTCATTACATCTTTTAACCAATATGTATAACAAACTTGTGGATGTACATTTTGATCTACATGCCCTCTGCTTAAATCTACTGTTAAATATTTGAAATAATTAATTGTTTAAAATCGTTTTAATGTGTTGACATATTGAAGATGGTAGTCTATTGATTTGTAAGCTCTGTAAAAAAGAAGGCAAGCAGTATTTTCCATCATAGAAAAAATTCTAGTTGAGAATCGATTTGTAACATTAAGGAAAATTGAATAATGAAATGATGGTGGTACTGTGGCGCAGTGGTAGAGTTGCTGCTTTACAGCACCAGAGAACCAGGTTAGATCATGACAACGGGTGCTGTCTGTAGGGAATTTGTATGTTCTTCCCATGACTGCATTGGCTTTCCTTGGGTACCTCCCATTCCAACAACGTACAAGTTCATAGGTTAATTGGCTTTGGTACAGATTGTAAATTGTCCCGAGTGTGTAGGATAGTACCAGTGTGTAGGGGATTGCTGGTCGTCGTGGATTTGCTGGGCTCAAGGGTCTGTTTCCGCGCTGAATCTCTCAGACTAAAATCTAAAACTAAAACAAAGCACTATCAAAGGTTTAGGTTTACATTTATAATTGTTGTATGTACTGAGGTACAGTGAAAAACTTTGCATGCAATCCAATCAAAGCAAATAACACTGTAAATAAACATAATTAAGCCAAATTCAACTATAATAGTTAGCGAGAATGGACAGGTACAGGATGCAGAATTTAGTTTCCAGCATTGCAGTGCACCAGTTCCAGAGACAAAGTTCAATGTCTGCAGTAGGGTAGAGGGGAATCCGACAGTACCCTATCTTATGGAAAGACCTTTCAGAAGTTGAAAGGAACTAGCAACTCTCCCGGTTGCTGAACACTTCAACTCCCCCTTCCATTCCCACACTGACCTTTCTATGCTGGGACTCCTCCAATGTCAGAGTGAGGTCCAGCGCAAATTTGAGGAACAGCACTTAATATTTCGCTTGGGCAGCTTACAACTCAATGGTATGAACATTGGCTTCTTTAACTTCAACTAACCTTTGTTTTCCCTCTCCCTCTATCCCTCCCCCTTCCCAATTCTCCGACCAGTGTTACTGCCTCCGATTTTATCTCTGTTTATTTTGTTTTACCTTCTCCCAGCTAACAATGACCTATTCTACATTTTCCTTGATCTCCATTCCCTTTGTCCTGCTTTCACACCTTTGCACTTCCTTACCTATGTGTCCCTCTCCCCTGACGTCAGTCTGAAGAAGGGTCTCGACCCGAAACATCACCCATTTCTTCTCTCCAAAGATGCTGCCTGTCCCGCTGAGTTACTCCAGCATTTTGTGTCTATATCTTTCAGAAGTTGAGTTTAGTTTAGAGATACAGCATAGAAACAGACCCTTCAGCCTGTGGATTCCACTGTGACCATCGATCACCTAATTTACTTCGGAGTTACGTGAGTGATTCCATGAAGAAGACCCGCCAGGCCGCATGCGCACCAGTACGTCAGCCGCACTGGCACAAGCACCAGACTCGCAGGAAAGAGCTCCTGCCAGCGGTAAGTTACACCTAGAAGGTAAGTTCGCTTTTTACTTACCAGGTTTTTCAGGCAGGAGCCTCTTTTCACAGAGGTTTCCTGCCAGTTTCGCAGCCCGACAAGTGTGCCGGTTATGGACTGTGGGGAAACCCAGTCCGACCGCAGAAGCGGGTAAGTGCAAAAAGATCGGGTTGCGAGATAAGGAGCTGCTAACAGTGCAGTCAGCGGATCCCAGCCTGCGGGGATGCCATAAAAGTGGCAAGAAATTCAAGCAGACTCCCTGACAGTGTAGTCAGCAGCTCCCAGCCTGCAGGGATGCCGTAAAAATGGCAAGAAATTCAAGCAGAGTCGCTGGCAGTGTAGTCAGCGGCTCCCAGCCTGCGGGGATGCCATTGGAATGGCAAGGTAGTAATGATAGAATCACTGACAGTGGGGTCAGTGGCTCACAGACAGCAATCAAATGGGACTAATTCAGCCCTATTTGGACTCGGGTGAGTCGGTCTACAAAGGGTTCTCCTTATAATAAAATGTCTGTATGTTATAGTGTTTTAAAGTTAAAAGCTAAAGGCAAAGTTAAAGTCATAAAAAGTTATTGTTATATGTCTCTGACAATGTAATCCTTGTTGTTTAGCAGAAGTTGCTGTGAATTGTTTTAACCCTTCACAGGTAAAACTGTACACTGAAAATGTTGATTAGTGAGCTTACACTGTAATAGCGCGGGCCTATGGGACAGGTCGCGCCAGCACAACAGATTCATATGGGTCAGAGATCCATGCTATGCAAATCCCATTACAGAAGTTATCAAAGACAATATAACTGTACTATAACAGTAAAGTTTTGGGGTACGGGATAAACTGTTAGTTGGTCATTGGGATTTACCTTTAATTATTATTAGCCTTGACTCCGCCTTGTGGCAAGAGATTGGAGTTATAGCAATCTGTTACAAAACTGAGTTTTATTTTCATGAAGAGTAATTGGCAATATAGCAGTGTGTTTCAGCCAAGCAAATCAAGGAACTGATATGGTGTAAGTAGCAATAGTAAGTTTTAAACGGGAACTTACCAGTTCAAAGGTTGATCTTTATTTTATGAGGAGTTGCGATGAGGGATTTCGTGAAGAACCCGCCAGCACGCATGCGCGACATACTTCAAAGTAGCGGTGTGGAATCACAGAACCAACAACAGAGAAATGACTTGTTATAGTAAGATTGAAGAGACTCTAATTACCAGTTGATTTATGATCGAGGGTTGGGAGTGGAGGGCACGAAATCCCTCATCGTAACTCCTTATAAAGTAAAGATCAACCTTCGAACTGGTAAGTTCTCGTTTAATCTTACTATTTCATTTCGGAGTCACGTGAGTGACTTCGTGAAGACTTCAAAGCTCTGTGATTCCATGCCCTGGACCACGTCCATGCTGTCACACACCACTTATAAGGATGGATAGGAGTAATCAAATTTCCAGACTGCTTGTACTGAAAAATAATAACAATATTTATTAACAACAACAAAGGAAAAAAACCCTTACTGGGGGACATCTGCATGCTCTTGACCTGCATTCAGCACGGCCTCCGCGAACAATACAGGAGCGGCAACAGGTTTATTGTAAAACCGCTGGAAGGTGGCTTCGTTCGCCCATCCTGCTGTGGCAAGAATATGGTCCATGGGCACCTCCATGACCCTTGCCGCCGACGTCGATGCAGCCCTGGTGGAATGGGATTTAAAGACATTAGTGTCAATACCTGCCTCATTCAAGACGATCCTGAGCCACCTGGAGATCGTCTGTACCGTCACTCTATGGTGAGGTTTCTTGTGGCTGATGAGCAAGTATTTCTCCATTCCCCTCAATTTTCTCGTCACTTTGATATAGTGGCGGATATGGGCGCCTAAACATAGCCTTGCATCAGCGGGGTATGCCGGAAACTTCAGCTGCAGCCCTGTGAACCCAGGTCTATGCTGCTTGAATAATTCATCTATGAAGAAGATTACTTCGCCAGGGGTAGAGATCATCCTGTCGATCTTGACGTTGTGGAGTGTCTGTACCCTCTGCGCTGAAGTCAGTGCCAGTAACACCACCAGCTTCAGGGTGAGTTTGTCCAATTCAAGCCCCTCCATGGGCGACCACGTCCTGAGCAGGGTTAATACCTTCCGAATATCCCAGGTGATGTTATAACGAGGTCTAGGCGGATTGGAATTAAATATTCCCTGCATCAGTTTGGACACCAGCCTGTTGGATCCTACCTCAATATTGAGGTAGAATGACAGCGCACTCCTGGCGCTGTTGATGGCACTGTAGCTGAGGTGTTCGTCATGATGCAACCCCGCCAGGAATTCCAGTATGTCGCTGATGGTAACGGAGTCATATGCAATGTGGGAGCGGCCGCAGTAGGTTTCCCATTTCCGGATATGTGTGACATATTGCCGCCCGGTGGACTCCCGGCATGACGCTCCAATGGTATCCATAGTTCTAGATGATAGGCCATACCGCAGTAATGGCCTGTTCAGAACCTGCAAGCCAATAACTTTAGGTGACTGTGGCAGGGATGTGGTTCCCCTGAGACAGGGTTCGTCACCAATTGTGGGCAACCCTCTAAGAGGACCCATCGTTGCCTGATCATATCAAGGACCACCGGATACCATGGCTGCATAGGCCAGTCGGGCATGATAAGAATGCCCTTAGCAGCATCTGAATGGATTTTCCACAATACCCGACTGATGAGGCAAAATGGAGGAAATGCATAGAAAAACCATTTCCCCCAATCTAGCGAGAACGCGTCCATCACCATTGCCCCGGGATCTGGTTCCCACGAAACGTATGTTGGTACCTGATGGTTCAACCGTGAGGCAAAAAGGTCGATATCCGGTTTACCAAATTTGGCTGTAACTTTAGCGAATATTTGGGAATTTAACATCAACTCGATGTTGTCATTGAATTTGCGTGACCTGGTGTCCGCCACTGTATTGAGGTTACCAGGTAAATAGGTAGCTGAAATCCAAATATTCCGTCGAATACACCAGAGCCAAATTGTATTTGCCAATTCATCACATGAAACTGACCTGGTACCGCCCATATGATTTAGATATGCCACCGCAGTGGTATTATTTATTTGGAGACGGACATGAGCATCAGTAAGGTTAGAACAATAAGCTCGAAGTCCGTGAAATGCTCCAAGCATCTCCAAATAGTTTATCCCTTGTGACAATAACAGGGTAGATTCAAGGGTGTCCCATCTGCCCTCACAACTGGAGTAGTTGTCTGTGGCTCCCCAGCCATGGGAGCTTGCGTCTGTTTGTAAGTATACCATCGGATTGGGCAAAATGACGGGTTTAAATGAGCCACAAATATTATCAATCCACCATTGTAACTCAATATTTGCCTTTAGAGGCAGCTGCATTGGTCTATCGAAATGTCCAGCGTTCAGTTTTAACGCTGAGATCTTGGCTCTCTGCACATTTTGATAATGCAAAGGTCCATATTGGGCAGCTGGAAAAACTGCTACGATCTTGCCAATCACCTTAGCAGTTTGTCTAATTGATGGTATACTGGCGCAGACTAGATTCTTGCATACTTGGATGACATCCCAACTTTGTTAGTTGGTACGGTGGCCCTCATGCAATTGGAATCCACCGTGAACCCCAGATAATCCATGACCTGTGAAGGGCAGAACTTTGATTTATCTGGATGGATAATGAACCCCATTTTCTGAAAAATTTCCACGGTGACTGAAACTGCCAGTTCCGCTGATTCCAGGGTGTTCCCAATAATTAGGATATCATCTAGATAGGCCATCACTATATGATTTTGTCTCCTTAGTGTAGCCAGTATTGGTTTGAGCAATTTAGTAAATAATCTAGGGGCTGTGGTAAGCCCATTTGGCAAAGCTCTGTATTGCCAGAGCTGATCCATCCAGGTAAATTTCAAGAACTTCCTGTGGTGTTTCTGAATGGATACTGAATAGTATGCATCTTTTAAATCAATGCATGCCATAAAGCAGCCCTCAGAAATCAATAACTTGGCTGTTTCGAACGTGTCCATTTTGAAATGGGTATATTTTACAAAAGTATTCAAATGGGTCGGATCTATAATAAGCCGACATCCTCCATCCTTCTTGGTTTTTGTAAATATGTTGGATACAAATTCAATTGGTTCGTGTATAGTTCTTTCTATCACGCCTTTTCCTTGTAGCCTTAAGATTTCAGCATAGCCTACTGCCGTTTCTTTGCTGGACAGCGTAAATTTCCAATCTGGCATATGCTGGGATGGAGGGATTTTACCATTGATGAATTCAATCTCATGGCCTTGAATACTTTGTAAGATAAACTCATCAGAAGTGATGGTTCCCCATGCCTCCGTAAAGAACCGTAGTCTCCCACCAACATGTGAAGTTAAGCATGCAGGTGCATGGAATCCAGACCGCCTTACCTCCATGGTTATCGGCGGTCCCTGATATGTTTGGCGGGACGTGGAGGTGCTGGGTTGAGCTGATAATGCGGCGTCCGCATTTTCCATGCTGGCCGCTGGGGGCCTAGCCTAAAAAAGGCCTAGGCTGTTGAGGTTACTGATATTGAGGCGGTGCTGGAGCGTAGGTCCTTGCTGGCCTAACGGCAGGGCCTCGTGGCCTGAAGAATGGCACTTTCCTGGCCGGCTGCCTGGTCGAGATATGTGACCTCATGAGTCCCACCGTCTTAGCGTGGTCATCCAGTTCCTTGACCCGCTTCGGGAGGTCCTCCCCGAACAACTGTCTGGGTGGCGGCGTAGGAGGTGCTTTGCATAGTCCCGTAAATTTCGGGTTCAGTGTGGGTTTAATAATGCTCTTCCTAAATGCGTTTATTTCATACTGTGCGTTGCACAGTAGTGCCAGAGCATCCTCCTGCTCGGTGTTCAGATCCACCCCGTCCACTGACCTTGCAAACGCGGTAATCCCAGCAGTGAGCAACTTCAGGATCCGTTGGAGCTTCACCTCCTGAGTTCTGATGCCTGGGCTGATGTTGCCCGAAATCAGCGTATTGACAATGGGCACGTTGAGGGAGTTGCAATTTGCTGGGGCCTTGTGCCTATTCATGGCCTCCGAAAGGACCTCCTCCTGAAGCTGATGGTTCGTCAGGAAGTCAACGGTGGCAGCCAGTTTGGAGTTGAGGGGTTGTCCTGATGACTCCGACAGTGTAAATTTAGTTGCCACATCCAGGAGCTCCTCCTGAGGGGCCTCAGAAGTAGATGGTGCATGGACCAAGATGTCCTCATCCTCCGGTTGTCCCAGGCTTCCCGCTGACGATGGGGATAAATCCATGTGTCCTCTGGAACTAGATGTTTCCCGCCTCTGGTTTTGTTGCAGGAGAAGTTCCAACATCCGCTCCATCCTGTCAATACGCCCTTCGCCCTTCGAACCCGGGCGGTCGGAGTCCTCATGTCCAACGGAACTGCTGAGGCTCCTGTCATCGGCCCGTACCTCGTCGAGGTAATCTCGGTGCCGGAAAGAACTGTCGCTTCCAGCCGCCTCAGTGAAACTGAGCGATTCCCACGCGGATCTGCTCAAACGCTTCCTTTTGGCGGAGCTTGATCCCACTACCTCGGAGGGCAAACGCGGTGAGAGGTCGGCACCCGACGCCTTGGCGTGGTGACCCGACATCCGCGCGGGCTTGCCGACTGCCCTAATCCTGGGCCTAGACGGCGTATGGTCCCGTCCTCCCATCCACGGGGGACTCGGTGACCGTGGCGGGACTCCACCTGAATGACTCTTCCTGGTCCTGTTGGTTGGTGAGTCCACACTGGCCCTCTCAGGTCTACCAGTGGACTTGAGTCCCGCCAATTCACCAGTCCGCAATCTAGCAGCAGGTGATACCTTCGCCCGCGAAGGGCTAGGTTGACGGGCTCTATCCCTGCCTCTCCTATGAAGGCTCAGGGAGAAGGGCCGTGCGGCAGCACGTGAACCCTGTTTGCCCTGGTCGACCAACGAGCCCGTTGGCGACAGAGATATGGAGTCAGGGTCAGCCTGCTCCGGTGGCACACCGAAGTCCTGCTCTGCGGGATCCTCGCTAGAGCTGCGGTGTATTGGTGGGTCAGGTCCTGTGACGACAGGGCTCCCCGACTTCCTCGCCTTTTTCCCGGCCTGACTCGCAGGTGCAGCCGTTGATGAGGGCTCCTGGATGGGTGGCCGGCGACCCCGTGCGGATGTCCTGCGGCCCTTATTCTTCCTATCCATATTTCTGTTGGGAGAAAAACACTCGCACAACAAGAAACAACCAACTCAAGGTTAGTTACACTTACCTGAGCGGCCCTTATGAAGGGCTGGTGGTGAGCCGCGCTCCACCTCCAGCCGTCGACTGCAATGCGTTGCGACGATATGTAGCGCATGCGTGCTGGCGGGTTCTTCACGAATTCACTCACATGACTCCGAAATGAAATTAGACCATTGTTAACAACCTTATGCTATTGTCAGCTGAAGCTACCTCAGCCACAATGATGAAGTAACTGTATTCAGCATTGCTGAACATGACAATAACTCATTGAACTTGAACTTGAACCTCGCTACAGTAGTGTGGTCGGTCGAATTCAGTTATTACAAATTGATGCTTAGGACTCTAAGATGAGAAGTTCCAAATACCATCACCTACTTGGAGGTATTGGAGATTGCATGGGTTACCAATTCTTCAATTGTTGGTATCAACTAAATATATACACTAGATGCACCCCATGGGTAAGGGGCTATTGAGCGAATATACATATTCTACATGCTCAAATTCAATTTGCTGCTCTACGATGGGGACATATGTTAGTCACATGGTAATCAAGTAAATATATCCTGTAATAATTACCTAAATCTCCTTTGCCACTGGTGTATCATCCAGTTCAGATCGATGATAACACAGAATGTGTTGGATCTCAAAGTATGATGAAAGTATGGTTCAATACTACATCGAATATCGATATGTTGGTGCACGTTTATTCACTGATTGCAAAAATATGTGGCACAACAGTGCGGAGAAATACATTCTCGCTTCAATAGGAGGAATGTAAGTTCTCGTTTAATCTTACTATTCACACTCATTCTACGATATTACACTTTCACATCCACTCCCTACAAAATAGGGACAATTTAATGCCAAATCTTCCTTTTAACATGAACGTCTTTGAGATGTGAGAGGAATCTTGAGAAGCCAGAGAAAGCCCAAGTGGATAAAAGGAGAACATAGGAACTCAACACAGATAGCACCCAAGGTCAGGATCGAACCTGGGAATCAAGTGTTAAAAGGCAGCGGCTCTACCAGCTGTACCACTGTGCCATTTCTGTCAACAGAGCAGCAGAAGCTGTATGGTGTTGAGCACTTTCAAGCTCCCATATCTTCTGCTTAAAGTAATGTGGAGAAGAAGGAATGAACATGATAGACATGTTTTCTCATGCAACATAAAGTCTAGATGCACTCCACAGTGGGGAGTCTGGGCTAAGTGATGGAATGGGCTACTTCTACAATTTGCTGCAATTTCTTGCATCCTTGGACAATGCTGCTTCCAAACCAAGCTGTGGTGCAACCCACCATTAGGCTTTCTATGGTAGATCTGGAGAGTTTGTAAGAGTCATTGGAGACATACAAAGTACAGGTTTGCAGGCTACGTTATGTCCTTTAGTAATGTAGCAACGCAGAACAAATAGACAATGAAATGTGCACTACAAATGACTTCCAGCCCATTTGTATAAAGCAGTGTGCATTCTTTGACACCCCAGATCTGCATGATATTCTTCATGTTGCAATAGGTCAAAGTGGTCAAGTCCTTTAAAAGCTTAATTTCCAGAACACAAAATGATAATCATGATGCACCACGCAGATGGAAAGCAGTAAGAGAAGGTGACAATGTCCTTGAGAAGACCATGTTTGCACAGCAGTCAGTCCAACAGTATGATTTTGCTGGCTCTGCAGACCTTTGAGTTAAATTGAATACAATTTCAACAGCCATTTTGGAGTTACGCTCAATGCAACCAAGGTGGTATCAATGGTGTTATTTGAACATCATATTGTAATTTGAAACACAAATTACAACGAGGTGACTGAGCAGGCCCTACAATAACCACAACATTGAAGCTCTGGGATCTGGAAGCCTATTTCTGATCATTGCTTCCCTAAAACGATTTATAATATAGATGTTTGTATATTACAGTAAGGGGTGGAGCATTCATTTTTAAATGATGTTGGTGCAGTTGGTGCAGCGTCGGTATAACATACAACATGGTACAGCACAAGAACGGGCTCTATGGTCCACAATGACCATGCTAAACGTGATGCCAAGTCAAACTAATCTCCCCTGCCTGCACATGATACATATCCCCAAGACATATAACAGATAATATAATATTAAGGGCTATACTATTCTGCAGAGTTAAAGTTGCTGCCTTACAGCGCTAGCAGCGCCAGAGATCAGGATTCGATCCCGAGGGGTGCTGTCTGTATGCAGTTTTTACGTTCTCCCTGTGAATGCATGGATTTTCTCCAAGATCTTCGGTTTTCTCCCATACATCAAAGACGTGCAGGTTTATAGGTTAATTGACTTGGTATAAGTGTAAATTGTCCCTAGTGTGTGTAGGATAGTGTTAATGTGTGGGGATCGCTGGTCGGTGCCGAGTTGGTGGGCCTGTTCCCATGCTGTATCTCTAAACTAAACAAAGATATGTAAGAGCATAAAAAAGGATGGCACCATGGTGCAGTGTAGAGCTGCTGACTCACAGCCCCAGAGACCCAGGTTTGATCTTGACTACAGGTGCAGTCTGTGTGGAGTTTGAATGTCCTCCATATGACTTCACAGATTCCATTGAAGATGAAAATCAAAGAAGGAGATTCTTGGGGAGGCATGTCAGACTATAGTTGTAACCATGCAAGACAGTAAACCTTTTATTAAAACAAGCTGTTATTCAGACCTGCTTTGAAATGCAAATTAATGACAGAAAAAACAGCTACGTGCATGATCAAAAGAAGAACCAGTCATGTAGATTGTTGCTTTGCACAAGTTCATTCATGGGGTGGGAGATTGCAACCTTCACGTGGTCCACCCTGTTTTGACTAATGCAATCAACCCAACGTGCACAAACAATTACGGTAGATCAAATAGAACAAGTTGACCTACAACTTTAAGCTGTGCACACCATACACAAGAAGAAGTTCATTCATCAACCAGTGTCCAAACATATTGACTGATTAAGAAAAAAAAGTTTGTGAATTTAATGTTAGTTTAAGAGATTATACAAAATCTTTAGTGGAGAAATCTTGTTCTAATGAGTGATAATCAAGATTAGTTTGTCACTCGGTTTTAATGATCAGATCCCAAACTAATTGAAGTATCGTGCATGTTCATAGTCAATGGAGCAGCACTCTGTGACTTTGGGCAGATAATCATCAGTATTTTCCTCAGGTAGCCATCATTTTGAATCAAGGTAGTTCCAGTTCAATGAGTAGAGAGAGGGGAGCTGAAGTATGCAAGCACTTTGAGACCAAAATGAAATTCTATGCAATAAATCTTTTGTACATTGTGCGAACTGTCACTCTTGCTGTTTATTGAGTTGCAGAAGTGATTGTTTCAGAGAGTTAATAATTACATGGTTAACTTTACACAGAGGCAGAAATAGATGGCATTTGCAAAATACTGGCATCTGGAGAAGAAAAAGGATATTATTTTACTTTATCAAAGGTTATTCAGCAACAAGTCTACTCATTCATGGCCTCTGTCAAAGGTTCACAAATTAGGAGCCAGCAGTCAGAAGCAATTTAAAGTAGAGGAGTGATGTTTTAGATTGCCAAGCACAGCTTGTCCATGATGCTATTGTTGGGTGTTAAAAGTAAATGGCCCTTCCAATATGGTTCTACCTTTCCCTGTCAAGCTTAGCCTGAATGCTGTATAGGATTTTATTTATTTAGTTTATACCTTCAGAATCTATAATACTGGTTTGTCTAGGGCAAGGTTTTGGGGAGCTTAGCGGCAGTTTCAGGTCCCTGTTGACATGTGTGTGGACTCCTACCCAAACAACATTCATGGGGTCCTGTTCAGTTTCAGTTTTAGGTTATTGACATGTGTACCTCGGTACACGAGGTGGAATGGGGACTATATAGTTTGGTGAGAACACACCAGCATTGAAAAATGTATTCCATACAGTCATAGCTGAATTGGTTTAGGATTATTATTGTCACGTTCACTAAAGTACAATAAAAAGCAGTGAGCAACGTTGATTTACTATTAGGTTGCAAGCAAAATGTCTCATAGATTTGTCTGTTTTCGTCCCACACCTTCACAGTCACTCTTTGTCAAACTAGCTTGTATGTATTTAGTTTAGTTTAGAGATACAGCAGTGTCTCAGGCCGCGGAAACAGGCCCTACGGCCCACCGGGCCGCACCGACCAGTGCTCCCTTCACATCAAGAGCAGAACTCGCTATAAAAACATGGAGGGGATGGGGGACACAGATTTTTGGCGGCCGCGCATGCATGCGCACACTCACCCACATCATGTCCCGCCCCCATTGCCTGCTGACCGACGTCTCTCTCGTCCAGCAGTCCCACCTCCACTGTCTCGCGGAAAGCGGAGACTTTAAAATCCGGATCACAAAAACTTTGGGGGGATGTCCCCCACCTCTCAAAACATGGAGTGGACCCCTTTGCCCCCCCCCCCCCCCCACGGGTATTCCACCCCTGCTTCACATTAACACTATCCTACACCAACTAGGGACAATTTTTACATTTATCTACATATCTGTAGGTCTTTGGAGTGTGGGAGGAAACCGAAGATCTCATAGACCCCACGCAGGTCACTGGGAGAACGTACAAACTCCGTACAGACAGCACCCGTAGTCAGGATCGAACCTGGGTGTCCAGCGCGGCATTCGTGCCACCGTGACCACCCTATTCTCTCTCATATTTTGAATGCATTTCCATCTCAGTACATGACCACATTCAAACTCTTTCTCAGTCACATGCACTCTCACCACTCTTTGTTGACGAAAAATAGGCATGGTGACTGTGAAGATATGGGAGAAAAACAGACAGAATGCTGGAGTAAGTCAGCGGGTCAGACAGCATCTTTAGAGAAAATGAATAGATGACGTTCCAGGTCGAGACCCTTCTTCAGGTGGACAATTGGTCTCGACCCAAATTGTCACCTATACCTTTACTCCAGAGATGCTGAGTTACTCCAGCTTTTTGTATCTATCTTCGGTTTCAACCAGCATCTGCAGTTCCTTCCTGCACATCCTTTCACTCTCTGTCAGTTGCATCTCTTTCTCACATTTTATTTTCAATTTCTCCTGCACCTTGTTCAAGTGACCACTCTCCGCATATGCAAACATTGTATTATTGCTGGAAAAGAAAGGCTTTGTAACTGAATCTGATCAGAAATTCACACACATCCAGGTGGAATCCATGCGATCCTCATCACCTAACCAAGGAATGCTGCAGCCAACTGCAATTCCCCAACCATGGTGAGTCTGTGCAATTCTTTGACACAGAAGGCTGTGGAGGTAAAGTCAATCGATATATTTAAGGCAGAGATGTATAGATTCTTGATTAGTACGGTGTCAAAGGTTGTGGGGAGAAGGCAGGAGAATGGGGTTAGGAGGGAGAGATAGATTAGCCATGTTGGAATAATGTTTTGTTATTAATGTTTAATGTTTTATATGTCATTCCTAACTGTCATTGTATGTCATGTTGTCACTTGCGGTTGGAGCACCAAGGCAAATTCCTTGTATGTGAATACTTGGCCAATAAACTTATCATTCATTCATTCATTCAGAGTAGACTTGATGGGCTGAATGGCCTAATTCTGCTCCTATCACTTATGATCTTATGATCGCTTGAGCCATTTGGGACCTTCTGGTTTATCCACTTGAACTAATGTACACTTAATATTGCAATATAGTGCAATTTTCTTTGACTTTTCAAGCCCTGGCAATATTTTCCTTTCCCAGCTGATGCTCAATCTCAAATGTAATTTACTTTCCTACAACTGAATCTGTTGCCAAGGCTACTTCTTTCTATTCACATAGCACTGCCACTGTTATCACCTCTTCAAGAATCAGATCAATGTGTTTATCATATCATGGCTAGACTTCTCAAGCGTTTAGACCCACGTCCCCATCATGCAATGCCTGCTGCACTTTAAGTCTCTCTGCAGCCTCGTGGTTTTCTCACTCTGATCTTGTCTCTCTACATGTCTCTGAGTGCGCTACAAAGTCCCCCAGTCTGGATCCTCCTTCTCACTATGTCTCCAGCAACTGCTCATTAATTTACCTTGCCCCTGTCCCCAGCAGCTCTACATCAACTTCTCCATCCCATCCTTCCCTTCAGCCGCTCTTGAACCTCCTACTGCCATTTTTCCAGCCGCCTGTCAGTTTGGTACTGATCCCCAACACCTTATTTTGCAGCATTTTACATCCCCTTTACGACTAAAAATACTGGAAAATAAATGCCCCTTCTGGGACAACACAATAAATTAATTGGACCAAAAACATAGAAACATAGAAACATAGAAAATAGGTGCAGGAGTAGGCCATTCGGCCCTTCGAGCCTGCACCGCCATTCAATGTGATCATGGCTGATCATCCAACTCAGTATCCCGTACCTGCCTTCTCTCCATACCCCCTGATCCCTTTAGCCACAAGTGCCACATCTAACGCCCTCTTAAATATAGCCGATGAACTGGCCTCAACTACCTTCTGTGGCAGAGAATTCCAGAGACTCACCACTCTCTGTGTAAAGAATGTTTTCCTCATTTCGGTCCTAAAGGAATTCCCCCTTATCCTTAGACTGTGACCCCTTGTTCTGGACTCCCCCAACATCGGGAACAATCTTCCAGCATCTAGCTTGTCCAACCCCTTAAGAATTTTGTAAGTTTCTATAAGATCCCCCCTCAATCTTCTAAATTCCAACGAGTACAAGCCGAGTCTATCCAATCTTTCCTCATATGAAAGTCCTGACATCCCAGGAATCAGTCTGGTGAATCTTCTCTGTACCCCCTCTATGGCAAGCAACATGAGTCGCTGGAGTCTCCCTCTATTTTTAATAACATTCAAGATGATGCCTGTTTCAATGTTAGTTTAGTTTAGTTTACAGGTCCTTCGGCTCACTGGCGACCAGCGATCCCTGCACACTAACACTATCCTACATGCACTAGGGTCAATTAACAGAAGCCAATTAACCTACAAACCTGTACATCTTTGGAGTGTGGGAGGAAACCGGAGCATCCAAGGAAAGCCCATGCAGGTCATGGGGAGAATGTACACACTCCGCACAGACAGCACCCGTAGTCAGGATCGAACCTGGGTCTCTGGAGCTGTAAGGCAGTAACTCTACCGCTGCTGCACCGTATCACAACAACATTTGCAATATATTTTCAAGTTTCGATCAACATCACTTTCCTTGGACAGAAGAACAACAACAGTATAACCCTTGGTCCCACTGCACATTAAATACTAGACTGAATCACCTTTCAGAGGCAACAGCACTTCTTCAACCCATTACATTAGTGTTCTTTGGCTACATTATTTGCTCACTGCATTGATCCTGGGTAAAATATTAAACACGTGCTCAGGAGAATACCAGGTTTTACTTTGATGTTTATGCAGTTAAGTACTTGAGATCCCTAGCCAATGCTACTTTATGAGTTTATTTTATCATCGGTGAGCCTTTGAAAACTCAGGCTTGGAGATTCCACTTTCTCTTTCCACATTATATTGAATCCTGCTCAAAAATCCTCATATTTTTTGGTGCAACAACAATACTAAGTCTTTCCAATCACCAAATTATACTGCACCTGCCATAGAAAACCTCAGCTTTAGTCCATGATGTTTTGTTTGGTAACTCAGTCATTACCACAGATAAAACCTATTTTTATGCCCAAAGTTGTACCTTAGCAGGAATATTATTGGGATAGAGGGTGGGACAATCAGCCAGAACTACTGCACTTGACAACGACCTAATGCCTCCCTTTCAGTCTGAAGAAGGGTCCCGACCCAAAACGTCACTCAAGAAATGCTGCCTGACCCGCTGAGTTACTCCAGCACATTGTATCTATCTTTGGCTCCTTTTCAAATATTATTTCATGTGGATGATTTATAAACTTACGATTCAACTCTCAGGAGCAGCCTCTTCTCCTCTGTTATCAGGCTCCTGAACATTCCTTACATAATTTAGGGTACCATCCAATTCACCTCCACCCCGTTGCAGACATTGGACTTTGTCTCTGAAACCGATGTGCTACAAAGGCTGAGAACTATATTCTGCACTCTGTATCTTCCCCTTTGCTCTATCTATTGTACTGGAGATTAACTTGATTGTGTTTCTGTGGAGTGTTATCTCATCTGATTGGATAGCATGCAAAACAAAGCTTATCATTGTACCTCAGTGCACCTGACAACAATAATAAACCTAAACCAATCTTGGTTCTGAGGCTGCAAAGTGAGAATATCCGACAGAGTTATCAGAGAAAGAATGGGGGCCTAGTACTTTTTTCATATCCTGCATTCTGAACAAGAAAGAAAGAAAATTGGGGGAGAAACAGAAACACAATTAATGCATAATTAATCTCTACTAGCATCATATTTGGGCACCTCAGGATATTTCACAACCATTAATGTCAGAGAAAAAAGGTTGTACAACAGGGAAACAAGACACTGTCACAGAGCTCCACAAATGTCACATTATAGGAGGAGGAGGAATAGGAATACTTTATTGCCACATGTGGCTAGGTACAGTGAGATTCTTTGCTTGCATAAACAATGTATACAAATAGCAGCCACCTACGGCACTGACAAAGTTACAAAGCACGCCGGCTCCCACTTTTGTCCCCCCCCTTTCCGCCCCACCACAGTAGTTCCCCCACGCTGTGTCCTCCATTGTTCTTCTCCCAACCCCCCCATCCCCCACCCCCATGGTGGTTCTCCACGTTCTCATCGGCCATCGACCACGGGTCAACCCATGAGGCATCGCCGCCACCGCGAGGCTTCACCACCGCCGAGGCCCCACTTGTTACATTTATAAAGTGCATGATCTATCAGGTATACTGCCATCAGGTTTGAGTTGAATTGAGGGTACACAAAATGCTGGAGAAACTCGGCGGGTGCAGCAGCATCTATGGAGCGAAGGAGATAGGCAACGTTTCGGGCCGAAACCCTTCTTTGAGTTGAGTTAAGGTGAGTTTAGTTTATTGTCATGTGTACCAAGGTACAGTGAAAAGCTATTGTTGTGTGCTAAGCAATCAGTGGCAAGACAATACATGATTACAATCAAACCATCCACAGTGTACAGATACATGGTCAAGGGAATAATGTGTCAGTGGTACTGCTCATATCGTTATTAAACATTCTATTCCTTGACTGATTAACCTAGACCATCAAAATGTACTATTCAAAGTGACTGAGCTACTGCAGTGCATTCTGACATTGATTAAATTGTATTTACCCAGGACTGTGATAGTTACATTTGACTTGTGACAAGAGCCAGCAGTCAGACAGGCATTTGGTCACTTTAGCATCTAATTGTAGCTTCAATTTACCATGTCATCTGTGAAAACATTTCTGAGGTCAAGGCTAATTCTTCTTCAGGAAGCTCTGCAAATTAAGCAGAAGGAAAGATTGGCAGACTTGTGCAAATTAACACTGTACTCTCCATCTGTCCTTTAAACTTCTATTTCAAATGCCCAGAGTTGTGACGTAATCCCAAGTAAAATGCATTAGATCTTCACCCAGCAGCTCTCTGGGGTTGTGTGTTGTGGTGTTGGTAATGTTATAAAGGAGAAGATTAATGCAATGCAAATCAGCCTTTGCTGCACCTTCTCACAGTATTTACCCATCGGTAATGCGGAGGCATTAGAGTGTTTCTTCAGTTTTACTTAAAACAAAACACTAGAGGCGAGAAGCAAAAGAAGTTTATTAGTATACCGAAATAACCCAAATCTAAATACATAACTTCGAGTTGCTCCTGGCCTGTGAACTTCCTACCCACTAATGACCATTTAAGGGCCTGTCCCATCAGCATGCGACTCCATGCAGTGAGCGCGACCTAACGTGGTCGCTTGAGCCATCCGGCCTCGCGGGGTCGGTCCCACTTCGATCGCCGGAGCCGTATGGAGTTGTGTGGAGCTGGTCCCAACATCGCGCGGGGCTCCGAAAAACTGACCGTGTTCAAAAATTCCACGCGGCAACGGCTTGTCGGCCCACAGCTGCCGCGACGCATTACGCACCACCTCAACGTCGGATATCGCTCCAACTTCGCGCCACGTCGCGCCACTCACCCGACCTCCGCGCGGCCCCTGCTGTCGGTTTGGTCGCGCTCACCGCATGGAGTCGCATGCTGGTGGGACAGGCCCTTTACTCTCAACCAGCCTGTGGTGCACAAAAGTGAATTTAAGCATAGCCTTTGCATAGTGCTATTCCTAATCGGCAAAGTATTTGCACTTTTCAGTCCAAGTTCTATGTGCATTGTTGTATGTTTAAGCACAGGCTCCCCACAAAACATCATTGTGTCGCCCATTCATTTGTTCAGGAAAAGCAGGAGTGGCAGGGATTCAAACCTCAGGACATCAGTAGAAAGCTATTTAAAGAAAAACATGTTTTTTTTAATTTTTAAACAGCAGTGTAATGCTGTGTCAGACGTTAACCTCATTTATAATTATTACTGTAACATGTAAAGCACAGATAAAACACGTTTATTGGTTTAATCGTAAGGTGATATTCATGTTCTTGAGGTGAATATGGAGAAAATAGCTATAAAATAATCCACGGTCAATAATACTAAACATGCAATACTGTGTACCCTGGTCTGCTTCAGCGATTCAACTCATTTGTAGCCAAGAGCCACTATTATGTTGCATATTTAGTTTTATTGATTGAGATTGAATTTCTCCCTCATGTGTTTCTTGAAAACATCGATTACCTCTTATAATGGTTTCTAGGTTCAGGTGCAAGGAAGTATCTTAATGTTCTGTACTAAGATGTCAAGTACTACCTTTCTAACATCAACAATTGCACCTTAGTTCCGTGATCAGGTTATTATTGGTGGCATAGAGTCAGCAGGGCTGCCAAGGGAAGCTCTCTGAAAAAAAATCTCAACAAATAAATTCCTTAACCTTATCAAGGTTCCTAACAAACCAACCAGCATGTGTGTTGGTTCATCTATTTACATGTGAGCATCCACAGTATAACAGGCAATACAAGACTAGACTAGACCACAAAACCAAAAAATAATAATGACAAACCCATGCGCCTAAGAAAAATAATTTGGTAGATGGACATATTCTTGCAAAAAAGATAACATGAAATTAAAAATAAATCTCTGTAGCACATAGACAAGTAAAATACACCAACTATTGGACATTGTCTATCATTTTTGGCTGAAGAATGAAGACAGAATTAATGATGGTCATTAATATTTACTGATGCCACATCTCACAGCATAATGATGCAAGCTGACCTACTCCTCCTGACCCACTTGACCATGCTCTTTTTGAATGTCTATTGTGCCTCTATATTGACTCCAGCTTAAATGTTCTCATTCTATTCTTATATCCCGATTTCGTTTAATGTTCTTCTCCGTTTCTCCCTTGTTATTGCCATCGCCAGCAGCCACTTAACATAAAATATAGGCTCTCCGTTCATTTTGGTTTAAAAAAAACAAAGAGCTGATTTCCAAATATTGATTAACACATCCAGTGAAAGGTGAAGGGCACCACAAATCTCTCAGTTGCAAACTGAACTGAACGCAAATGCCCAGCAGTCTTTATCCATTCATGCTTATATAGATCTATTCCTCTATGGATCTATTCCTCTAAATCCTCGAGAATTCACACAGCTATGTGAGGTAGTGAAGATTTTGTTTAGATTTTAAAGTAGGTGCCACTTTAGCCAAACTTCATGGAACAGCGAGACTATTTAAAACTATTGTACTCCATGTAGAAAAATATTTTTTCTCTTTTTTTATAGAACTAGTATTCAGCTAAGTGCAGACTGCAGTTTCTATTGATCTCTTGTCATGTAGCCTGGCCTATTGAAAACCCATAATCCTATAAAAAGCTCAGAATATATTACCAGGCTCACCCTTAAGCAAGCTTGCATTTAGAAACAGTTTCTCAGCCACTCAAATGAGCACTATGTTCATGAGGAGGCAGTTGGTAAAGTTGGTTTACTTCCGAAGAGAAATGATTTGAAGGATTGGTTCATGATTTTAATCATGGAACTGTCAGATTTGGATATACGTTTTGGTATTCTTTAAGTAATTACATGATGCTGTATGTAATTTCTTAAAGAATATTACACACCCAAGAGAGAAAGGATTTGTATATCTTATCAGGTGGGTAAGGAATTAAAGGCCTGTCCCAGTTTCACGACCTAATTCACAACCTTTTTTACTTGTGGACATTTTTCATCAGGCTAGAAAAACGCCCCGACCTACTTGATGCCACGAGTACCTACAACTAGCATCACGACCTACCTACGACCTACCTACGGCCTCCCAAGACCCCGTGACGACCATGCTGCGAATATGAGTCAAGGGCAGAGGTCGTGAATTAGGTCATGAAAGTGGGACAGGCCCTTAAAGCAGGCATGAATATCCAGCCTGTTTGTTCTGGTTTTAGTCAAAGATGAATGAAATCTGTTTATGGGAAGTTTTAAAACAAAGTCATGGTTCCCAGTGGTAATCCTTGTGCCTCTTGAGAACCTCTGCATTTCTTCTACAGAAATGGGTGTTAAAACACTCCAGTTAAAATGTGCTGAACCTTTACAAATTGTCCTGAATTGACTGAAATCAAATCTCTTCCATTCGTGGTCATTGTTCAATGAGATATAAAGGATCAGAGAGGAAGACATTTCAGGGAGGCATCAAGACATGTCACACAAATTCAAAACCATGTCTTAAGGTGCTGTGCAATTGACAGTAAAAGAGTGCTGCTGGATCTCCTGAGAAGACAGATCCCAAGGCATTTGAACCAAAACTTACCTCATCCATTAAAGAAAAAATCCACTTGACTGCTGCACTGTAATTCCACAGAGAATCATTGTTCATGATCAGAAAGATTACTTACCACAGTCATTATAAAAAGAAGTCAGGAAGGAAGCTGCTGACTACAATTAAACTAAATTTACAGCTGGGAAATAAATAATTAATATTTGGGAAAGATGTGGTGATAACTTTAAGTAGTTTGGATTGTTAAATGGAAATTACATTTAATTAAGTTCTTTAGTAAAGTAACAGAGAGGTTTGATGTTGAATGTATGAATTTTCAAAAACCATTTTATAACATACCACATCTCAGTCTTGCCAGAAATATGAAAATTGAAAGGCTTAAATGTGGTAGCATGGTTACAAAGCTGGTCCGGGGACAGAAAGAGAAGAACAGCTTCAAATCTTTTTACACCAGAATCAAGCACGCAGTGTTGTTCCCCAGGGGGTGGAATTAGGACCCATTGCCTCTTCTAACATAAATTAATGACTTAGATTGGGTATATGAGACTCCTTTCACGTTTTGCAGATGAGATGAAGTTCAGAAATGTACGGAGTAATGAGGGGAATAAAAACAGATGTCAGGAGGACATTAGACACACTGGTGAAATAAGCAAACAGATGGCAATGGAATCAAACGTAGGGAAGGGTGACGTGATTGAATTTAGTAGGTAGGACAAGGAAATGGAATATAAATTAAGTAGTGAATTTTAAAGTGCACATCAGAGCAGAGGCACCTCAAAATGAAGATGTGGGTGGGATGGATTGGTATGCAATTCATTGAAGATGACACGACCAATTAATAAGGCTATTACATTAAGCAAGTGGGATCCTTGGGTTTATTCATGAATAGAAGTGCAGTGGCTGCCTTGCCAACTGTCTATCTGTCCTTTCTTCTTTTTGTTATTTTTAGTATGTGTTAAAAAGTACATTTTAGTTTTCCTTGGTTTGTTTTATGTGAGAGTTGGGGAGTTGGGGGAAACTTTTTTTCAATCTGTTTCATAACTCCGTCCCACTGCGGCCTAACATCGTAAAGTTGGCGGCCTTTCCTGGAGACTGACCCGGCGTTCCAACCTGTGGGAGTCTGTGGGACTTTAACATCGCGGAGCTTGCGATCCCTTTGCCGGGGATCGAATTTCGAACCACGGGGCTAACATCATGAAGCCCACGGTCTCTGGTAAGATGTGGCTGACTCGGGAGCTCCATGCCGCGGAGAGAGTTTCAACCACCCAGACGCGGGGGTTTTGATCACCCCAACGGGGATTTCGATCGTCGGCTGCTGGGGCTTTTATCACCCCGAATGCAGATAGTTTGACTGCCCCGACCGCGGGAGAACAAAGAGGAAGAAGATTGAACTTTATTGCCTTCCATCACAGTGAAGAATGTGGAATCCACTGTGGTGGATGGTTATGTTAACTTTTATGTGGTTGTGTGTCTTGTTGCTTTTCACTTAATATGGTTGTATGGTAACTCAAATTTCACTGTACCTTAATTGGTACATGTGACAATAAACTGACCTTGAGACCTTGAGAATGCGGCCGCAGCACCCTGTAAAACTTGAATCAGGCATCGGAGCACTTTCAGTTCCTGATCCTGTACTACACTGAGAAGGTATGCAGAGGCATAAAGTGGTTGCAGATGTGTACCAAGACTATATCAGAGGCCAAGAAGCATTTATTCTGCGGAGAAATTGGAGAACCATAAGGCAGGCGATGTTAATAAGGGATTTAATAGAGATTATTAAAAATATGAGTGCTGGAGTAGCTCGGTGGGTCTGGCAGGATTTCAGTAGAACATGGATAGGCAACGTTTCGAGTTGGGACCCTTCTTCGGATTGATTGTGGGGGGGGGGGTGAGGATAAAGGTGGAAGAGAGGAGGGGCAAGCCAAAGCCTGGCAGGTATTACGCTGACACAGGTGAAGAGGGTTAATTGATAAGCAGATGGTTGAGCAAAGGCCAGAGATGAAAAGACGGAAGGTGTAAGGCAAAAGGATTGAAGAGTTGCGATTGTGAAGCTAGAGGAAGTAATGTAGGTGGAAGGGTACGAGGAGGGAGAAATAGGTCTGTGTCCAGATGGGACACAGGGAAAAGGAGGGGTGGAAAGGGGGTCCGAAATTGTAAATTCTCTCTAATGCACGGACTCAGTGGGCCGAAGGGGCTGTTTCTACCCTGTATCTCTAAACTAAATTAAATTACATAACTCAATTTGATTCTCTCTGCACACTGAGAGCCAGCTTTCATGTACATGACAAATGAAAACAAGAAGTTATCTCAAGAGTGCAATGAAATGTGAGTTCTTCATAACCTGTGTTAAAGAAGTACACATGGCCCGTTAATTTTATTATAGGGTGATAAACTTAGAGTAAAAAAAGTGTTGAATTTAAAATTTCCCGTGATCTTATAATGCAAAGAAAAATCTCTCTGTGTTAAGATTTATCATCAGGATATTTTTAGCGATTTTTCCGGTATGTAGCTTGCTATTGAAGGAGATAATTTGAAAACAATATAAAATATCAAAATAATTGTTGCCACGGCTTGCAATTGACATGGTTTTTACCCAATCAAAAGATAATATTTAAGTTCAGAAAATCCACTTCTAGAGGTGAAATATTTTGTTTCTATGGTCAAGTAGAAGATAGGCGTAGGATTCAATACTTAACCCTTGTCAGTATTATATTGTAGAAAATATGTTCATTTGTTTCCGAATTTTATTTGAGAAAGCAACCAAATCTGCAAAGATCAAGATGTCTGTGGAAATCTCTGCCTCAGAGGGTGGTGGAGGCAGGTCCTCTGGGTGCTTTCATGTAAGAGAGAGCTAGATAGGACTCTTAAAAATAGCGGAGTCAGGGGATATGGCGAGAAGGCAGGAATGGGGTACTTAATGGGGATGATCAGCCATGATCACATTGAATGCCGGTGCTGGCTCGAAGGTCCGAATGGCCTACTCCTGCACCTATTGTCTATTGTCTATCGATCCTTGTGCCAATCGCACGGAGCAATGTCAAACAGATGTTCCGATTATTCGTGCACTTTTGTAAGGAGGGGTATTAAAGGCAAACACAGTAGATTAATGGAGGCATCTTTAAAAGGGTAAAACTAAAACTGTTAAATATGAACAGAAGTGTATGGCTTGCAGGCACTAGGCTACGTGTGTCAGTTCCTGCACTGTGTAAGCCAGGACTCGTTCAGTCTGACAACATATTAGCAGTCAAGAAACCACACAGAAATACCCACAGCCTAGTTCAGGGTACAATCCACTGAACAGAAACACCTTTACTGTCTTCAGGGAGTGTGGTCAATCACACTCAGAGGGAGGGAGCCTGCCTGTGTCAGCCAAACTGACAACTAGCACGTGCCTAAGATAGACACAAAATGCTGGAGTAACTCAGCGGGACAGGCGGCATCTCTTGAGAGACGGAATGGGTGATGTTTCGAGTCTAGATCCTTCTTCAGTCTCTGAAGAAGTGTCTGAAGAAGGGTCTTTATCCGAAATGTCACTCATTCCTTCTCTCCAGAGGCTGCCTGTCCCGCTGGGTCACTACAGTATTTTGGGTCTATCTTTGGTTTAAACCATCGTCTGCAGTTCCTTCATATAACATACTCGTTTGTGCCTACCTAAACAAGTTATTTATGTTCACAGGATTTAGTTGTCTTGCTTAAATTTTAGTTTTTTAAAATTATCTTGAATGAATTCTCATACGAGTACATCTAAAAAGTTACATTTGACACACGAGTACATCGGAAAAAGGTAAGAAAATGTTTTTTCAATTTATTTAAATTATGAAGAGATTACTAAAGTTTAAACAATAAAATGTGTTCATCACATTAGTCGGTTAGGACCTCAAGCAGCTTACAAGACATAGACACTAGCAGAAAGGAATGATATGCATATTAGCACCTTTTACGCCTTCAAAGCAACACTCAGCTGTTTGTTCCACCACTGGATCAGAAAAGTGTTAATATATCAAAGGGTCTGTAATCCAGTGATTTATCAGGAATATTTCATGATTTTCAATGTCAATTCCAATGTTTCTTTTATCCTTCTTTAAATTCTACCATTGTAACATTTCTCATAATTCTTGATTTTACCGAAGCATCTTTTAGAATATAGAAACAGACAGCACATGAACAGGTCCATTGGCCAATAATGTCCATGCCGAACATGATGCCATTGTAAACTGTCTCCTCTGCTTGCACATGACCCATATCCCTTCATTCCCTGCATATCCATGTGCCCATTTAAAAGCCTTGTTAATGCCACAATTGTGCCTATGAAGTTATCTATTTACTATGTAACCATCCTCGCTTTATTTAATAAATCAAATACATGTTTAATATTCAATTACCCAGCAGAGAAATCCCCTCCTGATCCACAGCACTCACCTCCCTGTGCTTGTCCAAAATGTGGCTGGGCAGTAGGTTGGATTCTCCTTGATTTCCCGACAAGATTTCCTGACCTTTAGAAAGGAGCTGAGGAGGAATTTATTTCGTGAGAGTGTGGTGAATCTGTGGAATTCATTGCTACAGATGGCTGTGGAGGCCAAATCAATGGATATTTTTAAAGCGGAGATTGACAGATTCTTGATTAGTAATGGTGTTAGGGATTATAGGGAGAAGGCAGGGGAGAATGGGGTTGAGAGGGAAAGGTAGATCAGCAATGATTGAATGGCATAGTAGACTTGATGGGCCGCTCGTAAAAACTAGAGTGCAGACTATACTTTGAAAATGGTGCCAAAAAAATGGTGCCTCGTGTATGCGGGATCAGCAGACTATTTCTATACACTTTGCTAATCAGGGGGTTGTGCTTAGTTATGGCAAATAAAATAATTTGATTGTGCATCTGCACATGCGACAATAAAGCACCATTGCACCATTGAAACAACAAAGGCTACAGCCCTCGATCACATCGCAGCTATAATGAAGAAATATTGTGCTCCAAAACTCTCCACACCATTAGCTTGGGTGATCAAGAACAGTTACAAAATTAAATATTGTTCACCAGACAATATGGAAAATTGCCCAAGAATGTCTGTTCACAAAAATGTAGGACAAATCTCTTCCACTTAATTACTAGCCTTAAGGTCTATTCTGCTCTCATTTGACAGTAACAGAAGGTGCCATCAATCTATGCTTACGTGCCGATAATCTGCTCACTGAAACTCAGTTTTGTTTCTCCCAAGACCATGGAGCTTCAAATCTCATTGCAGCCTTTGGAAAAACATGGAAAAATAGGGCCAAATTCCAGGGGTGAGGTGAGAATTATTGTTCTTGTCCAAGATAGCACTAAAGCAAGGGTGGCATCAAGGAGTCATAGAGCCATAGTCATATAGTGTGGAAACAGGCCTTTTGGCTCAACTTGCCCACACTGGCCAACATGTCCCACCTACACTTGTTCCACTTGCCTGCGTTTGGCCCATATCCCTCTAAACCTGCCCTATCCATGTATCTCCCTAATTGCTTCTTAAATGTTGCGATAGCCCCTGCCTAAACTATCTCCTCTGTCCATTTGAAATATTCACTCCCTCCAACATTGCAGCCCTGTGGCTGAAGAGTGTACAAGATTCACTGCAGGAAGTTTCTTCAACACCCTCGCCCAAATTATAGAGATACCTCTTAGAGATACACTGCGGAAACAGGCCCTTTGACTTACCGAGTCTGCGCTGACCAGCAATACTTGTACGCTAACACTATCCTACACACTAGTGACAATTTACAATTTTTACTGAAGCCAATTAACCTACAAACCTGTAAGTCTTTGGAGTGTGGGAGGAAATCGGAGCACACGGGGAAAACCCAAGCGGTCACGGGAGAACGTCCAAATTCAGTACAGACAGCACCCGTAGGCAGGATCAAACCCGGGTCTCTGGCATTGTAAGGCAGCAACTCTACCCCTGCGCCGTTGTGCCACCCCTAAAGTTTTCAAGGACAATGGCAGCTGGAGCCCTGACTGCCAGTATCCCCTAATTCCCTCAACATCAACACACTCTCCTGAATTATAAATATGTTGCTGATCCTTCACAGATGAATCGAAATCCCGGGATATTTTTCCTTACAGAATTGCTTCAGCAGATGGACTACAGCTGTCAAAGAAGGTGGTTTCCCTTCACTTTCTCAAGGGCAATTAAAGATGGGCCACAACGTTGATTTTGCCACTGACAACCACAATGAGTCCATTTTTTTTTAAAAGACAGAACTGCATTTGCTTCAGCTCAAATAATGATAATGTACAAGCAAAAAAAACCAAAGTCAGATATTTCTTCTTAATAAGTGCTTGCTTTGAAACTCATCGTCAATTGACAGCCCTAAATGCACAATGGCTGGGCGCTGTGTCCTGCTTCCTAAGTTCACTTCCACTGAAGTCAATAGACAGACATTTACAATCATAACATTGTTCTGACTACAAGTTAAGGTTATCCGAGGAAGCACCGTGCCATGGTAACAGTAGTCAGCTACGTTGCTCTTTGACTTCACCGATTTCTGGAAAGCAGTCTTAAGTGCTGCAACTGCCAAGCTTTGGCATAAGATAAAAGCTTTGTAGAACAGCATGCTAGCACATCCAGATCATTTAAAAGGGATTGGGAAGAAGTAGTATTATTATTATGGGGACGTGCAGAGCTTTGTTTCAATGTATTATGTGCATAAAAGCCCCCTGCGATATTAAACAATTTGCCCTTAGAGAACTGACAATAATGAATGCTTCGTTGTAGGGAGAGCTTCATTATCACAAAAACGAAACGTCAGATAACAACCAGCACTGACTGCAAATAATAGATGCAAAGATTACTTTGTAAATCCATCTACTTAAAATGCACTACATAAGCCAAAATGCCCTGATGCTGCCAAGGAGAGAGTAACATGGTGGCTGCAGGTGTGAGCTGGTGTAACTATTACCAAAGGTAGACACAAAATGCTGGAGTAACTCAGCGGGACAGGCAGCATCTCTGGATAGAAGGAATGGGCATAATTTCGGGATGAGACCCTTCTTCAGACTGATGTATTATCACTTTAGAGCTGGTCATTAAACCAAACTGGCCAATTATGTAGTCCAGGGAACAAATGCTACCAACAAGAAGACAAAACTAGACACAAAATGCAGGAGTAACTCAGCAGGTCCTGCAGAGAAAAGGAATAGGTCATGTTTCCGGTCGAGATGTCACCTATTCCTTTTCTCCAGAGATGCTGCCGGACCTGATGAGTTACTCCAGCATCTATCGTCAGAGTAAACCAGTATCTGAAGTTCCTTCCTACACAAGAAAACAAAACTACAGTTTTCAATATTGCATAAAATTATCCCAAAAAGAACAACATTTCTGCTTTGTTCTCTTTTAATGACATATATCTTTAAAGGTCTTAGTCAAATGGTTCATTTTTTTCTCCCAGGCTAAAATAAACGCTTGATATTTTTGCACGACTTTTTACCATCTGCTAAGTGGAAGACCACTGTTGGCGGCAAAGTGGCGCTGGTGGTAGAGCTGCTGTCTCACAGTGCCAGAGACCCGGGTTCTATCCCGACCATGGACGCTGTGTGGAGTTTGCACGTCCACATCTATTTGGAATATTGTGAGCAGCTTTTGGCACAGTATCTATGGAAGGATGTACTGGCTCTGGGGAGGGTCCAGAGGAGGTTTACAAGAATAATCCCAGGAATGAGTAGGTTAACCTATAATGAGCGTTTGTCAGCACAGTGCCTGTACTCGCTAGAGTTTAGAAGAATGAGGGGGGGCCTCATTGAAACGTACAGAATAGTGAAAGGCTTGGATAGAGTGGATGGAGAGAGGTTGTTTCCACTAGTGGGAGAGTCTAGAACGAGAGGTCATAGCCTTAAAATTAAAGGACATTCTTTTAGGAAAGAGATGAGGAGAAATTTCCTTACTCAGAGGTGTGGTGAAACTGTGGAATGATTTGACACAGAAGGCTGTGGAGGACAAGTCAGTGGATATTTTTAAGGCAGAGATAAATAGATTTTTGATTAGTACAGGTGTCAGAGTTTATATGGAGAAGGCAGGAGAATGGGGTTAGGAGGGAGAGATTGATCAGCAATGATTGAGTGGTGGAGTAAACTTGATGGGCCAAATGTCCTAATTCCCTTCCTAGCACATGATCTTGTGACCTTATGATTCCAAAGGTGTGCAGGTCTGTAGGTTAATTGGCCTCTGTAAATTGCACCCAATGTGTAGAGAGTGGATGCAAAAGTGTTCTAACATGAAATTAGTGTGAAAGGTGATCGACACAAAATGTTGGCGTAACGCAGTGGGTCAGGCAGCTTCTCTGGAGAAAAGAAATACCTCCTGCGCACATCTGCAGTGAACATCATTACATTTGGCTGCACCTTGTGGCATGAATGAGCAAGACTGTATGATTCACATGGTAAGGGAACTGGCCTTAACCCCTTCCCAATGTCTATTGAGGATGTGTCACTGGTACATGTCAAGAGGTCAAGTCAGCCTTCTTTCATGACCTAGTTAAGAACCCATCAAGTCAAGAGTCCTGCTGTCTGTACAGAGTTTGTACATTCTCCCTCATGGGTTTTCTCCATGTGCTCCGGTTTCCTCCCACACTCCAAAGACGTGCAGGTTTGTAGGTTAATTGGCTTTTGTAAATTGTTCCCTGTGTGTAGGATAGAACTAGTGTATGAGTGATCGTTTGTCGGCCTCAATGGGCTGAAGGGCCTGTTTCCACACTGTATCCCCCGAAAATCATCTCAAATATAGTGCTTGGGTGGGCTACAACCCAATGGATTGAATATTAAATGCCAAATGCAAATTGGAACACAGAGGGTGGTGGGTATCTGGAACACAATGCCAGGGATGGTGGTGGGGACAGACACAATAGTGGCGATTAGGTGGCTATTACATAAGCATGTGGAAATGCAGGGAATGATCAGCACAGACATTGTGGGCCAAAGGGCTTTGTGTCTGTGCTTCTTTGTTCTATATTCTATGTTCTATGGCAGAACAATATCTTGTTTTCTGCTTGAGTAGCTTATGACCTGGCATTAAACTTAAACAAATGGCGTTCTTTCCTCTTCTATATCATTGCTGATGTTTTGGATCCAGGGGTTTGGATCCAAAACATCAACTTCCGCCTTTTGCCTCCAGAGATGCTGCTTGACCCATCGATTCTTGCAGGGTTTTTTCTTTGTTTTAAATTCCACCATCTGCAATCTCTTTTGACTCCATTGTTAGATGCAGCACAATTAAATGCAAAGTTAATCTCTTGCTGCTGTGGCCAACATTAAGCCTCAGAAAAAAATACTGAGATATTTTTCCAACCTTTGTCATAATTATCCACTGTTATTTTTAATGCAATTACTAGTTTAGGGGCTTTTTATTTGTTTCGTTTAGTTTATTGTCACGTGTACCAAGTTACAGTGAAAAACTTTTGCAGCGTGCTAACCAGTCAGCGGAAAGACAATACATGATTACAACCAAGCCATCCACAGTGTACAGATACATGATGAAGGGAATAACGTTTAACACAAGATAAAGTCCAGTAAAGTCCAATTAAAGGTAGTCTGAGTGTCTCCAATGAGTTAGATAGCAGCTTTGTGTTGTTTGTCCAATAGTCAGATCCAAATGCAGATAGTTCTGTTCTTACCATTTTGGTCCCTTGCAAAAAACAAAGAAGACCTCAGCTCAGAAATTCCTCAGAGGAACCTCTCCTCCCACTGCAGTGCTGTAACTCCACCACATGTGCATTGGGAACTGTTCTTAAGTTCAAGGGTTTACATGGATCAACAGCTCCAGCCAGTTACAGTATTGGAACTGCAGCTGCCCTGAGGCAATTCCAGTCCATTTGGTTTAATTTCTATCTTCCCAAACTCACAAATAACCCCAAAGTATATTGCCAAGGTTTACACTGCAGGGATAATAGCTTTGCATCTGCCATTTTGTTCTTCCAGTGCAGCCCTCAGAGAAGATTCTGCTGAGAGTTTTCATTGCTCCTGACCTCCACAGTTCAAGCATTAGACCCCTTAAAAGCAGAATATCTTAAGTCTGCATTCCTGGAGTGCATTTCAACAGCATGATGACTGAGGGACAAAACCCAAATCAGAAACAATTATTTGAAATTCATTAAGCACTATTTTCAATTTCACAACCATTAGGTTTTACCTCAGTTGATTATTTTACATGAAACAATTATTCTGATAAAAGGTCATTGACAGAAATGTTAACTCTGTTATTCCCTGCACATACATTGCGAGTCAAAGGGCCTGTTCCTGTGCTGTACCGTTCTCCATTCTATTAACTCATGCACCCCTCCTGCACCCCTCAGACCTGGAAATATCTGGTCATTCTTTCATTTGGATGAAATTCACAGAGCACCCTGATGAAGAATACTGTGGAAAACATCCTCAACTTCATTCATCAAACTGAAACTGAGCCTTTCAATATTGAATACCCAGCGTCAGTTCTGCTCTTAGAGTCATAGAGTCATAGTGATACAGTATGCAAACAGGCCATTCGGCCCAACTTGCCCAACATGTCCCAGTTACATTAGTCCCACCTGCCCCCGCTTGATCCATATCCCTCCAAACCTGCCCTATCCATGTGCCTGTCTAACTGTTTCTTAAACATTGGGGTAGTCCCAGCCTCAACTACCTCATCTGGCAGCTTGTTCGTTACACGCACCACCCTTTGTGTGAAAAAAGTCATCATAGCCTTTCTGTATCCCATCATTGGTGACAAGCCAGGATGTTGATGGTGAGGGAGCAGGTAACACCAGATTTTTACTCTTCATCCTTAAACTCAGGCAGTGAACATAATCATTGAACGTGCCGAGGGGGAAAATGAGACTATGCACAATTCTGATTTGATTCTGTCACCAACCCATCATAACACCAACCAGCTATTTTTTCAGTCACAGAGTGTTGTTCAGGAGTGCAATTGCTGGCAGTTATTTGGAAAAGTTTTGTTCAAAATATAGGCACAAAATACTGGAGTAACTCAGCAGGTCAGGCAGCATCCCTGGATTCTGGAGTCTATCTATGGTATAAATCAGCATCTGCAGGCCCTTCCTACACAAGTTTTGTTCCAAACACTATATTAGCTCCAGAATATTGACACTGACTTTTACTCTGCAAGTTTGGTTCTACTGAAGTAAAGAACACACATTTACCATTGTAAATGAAAAGCATACAAACTGCAGATGCTGGAAATCTGAAATAAAAACCAAAAAAATCTCTAAACACTCAGGCAGCATCTGTGGAAAGTGAACCAGAGCATGAAAGGTGTTCCACTTCCACTGATGCTGCCCGACTTGGGGAGCATTTCCGCCATTTTCTGTTTATCTTACACATTTATCAACCAAAAGCCAAATATTTCCTCAGGCTTACGGACCTGACAGGAGGTTAATGTCACCATTAGAGGTTTTATTAGATAATCAATGAAACATAACTTTGCAAATTTGAAAAGAATGCATGAACTAAACGGCAAATTTATTAAAAAGGGAGGATGAGAAGCCAAATGAATACTTAGTTGGAGCTCCTTCTTCTGGCAGACAAATATTTCTGGTGAATAAAAATGCTTTTGGCACTTTGTGAGATGATAAAGAGTGAAGTGAGGTCATAGAGACATAGAGAGGAAACACAAGCACCTGCAGATGCTGGAATAAGTTCATGTACGTTAAACATAGGAATGGAGTAAGGTCATTTGGCTTGATCCATCTGAGGGATAGGAATCTGAGGGATAAAACAAAGGGTGGGGGGTGTATGGAATGAGCTGCCAGAGGAGGTAGTTGAGGCAGGGACTATCGCAATGTTTAAGAAACATATAAACAGGTACATGGATAGAACAGGCTTGGAGGGATATGGGCGAAGCTTAGGCAGGTGGGACAAGTGTAGTTGGGACATGTTGGCAGATGTGGGCAAGTTGGGCCGAAGGGCCTGTTTCCACACTGTATGACTGTGACTAATTACCTTGCATCCTTCAGTGATGGCTGTTTTGACCAGTAATAAATAATCTCTTTAAAAGGAAATAACAACAGACCAAGAAACCTTGCAAATCATTGCTATAAAAGGTTTCACAAGTATTATTTAGCGACAATTACCAACTATGGTTTTGGTTACAATACAGGAGAAATAGTTTTGCTTCCAACATTACTATCTTACGTACTTGTTGAGCACACAAAGAATGCTGCAATGTTATGTTATACAATTCTGATAATATATTTGTATCCACTTCAAGAACACCATATATTTCCCTTTTAAGAACATTGTGAATGTGTTGGTGCATGTGTAATAGCCAGGGTGATGGATGTTCCAATTTCACTGAGCAGTAGGTGCTTCTTAGTTTATTTATTGAAGTTAAATTATTGGAGTTGACATGCCACAAAAATCAATAAGACAAAACTCATAGTTTCTCCAGCATTTGTCTTTTGATCCTTCAGTACAATGTGTCAAGTCTGCTCTCTGACAGAACATTTCTTTCAGAAACGTCAATAAATTAAAAAATATATATTTTTAAAAGGAATAAATTTGAAGTGGAGCTAACTGCTCACCTGCGGTTCCTAACATTTACCCCACTTTCATTGGGGTCACAGGTAACATTGTTTAGTCACAGAGAGTTCCCTGGTCAAAATACACGTTGTTTTTTTTTGGTCATCCTATCTATAGAGTAGGAAGCATCACCAAAGCTCACGAGTTGTTTCCTGTGATGGGGGTTTGCCTTCTGAGGAGGTTAACTAGACTGGCCTACCCTCTCAGTGGATTAGATGAATAAACTGTGATCTCATTGAAGCATATACAAATATAATGGGGCTTGTCAGGGTAGATTTAAGATGTCTCCTTTGGCTGGTCAACCAAACCACAGGGCTCATAATCTCAAAATAAAAGGTTGGTTATTCAGGCTGGACTTGAGGGGAAACTTCTTCTCCCTGAAAGTAATCAATCGTTAGAATTCTCTTCCTAAAATGTCTGTGGAATATATTCACGTCTTGGTTTTTGGATAGTAAGGTTAGTGCAAGAAAGTGATGTCAGGTTAAAAGATCATCCCATGATCTTAATGAATGGCAGTTAAGGTACACTAGAGGCTGAGTGACATGTTCCTGCTTTTATTTAACTTTTTCATACATTGGGCCTCGCAGTTCCTGTGACCCAGGCTCATTGCTGATATCAGGTGCTGTGTATATAGAGATTGCCCATTCTGACTGTGACTAGATGGGATTCCCCTGCCATCTCCAGTTTCCTTACACCTCCCAAAGACACCCTGGTAGGTTAATTGGTCACATGTGTAGGGATGTGGCAGGAGGATCGGAATGGAGTTGCTGGGCATGTGGGAAAGAATATGTTGCCTAGAAATAAGTTGGGGAATGGGATCCAAAGAAACTCTACCTCAAAGCCAGCATAGAGTTAATGGGCTGAATGGCCTCCTATTTCATAAACATGAGAAGTATGAGAAATAATTGTGGCAGCTAAATCTTTCCTCATTACTGATCATGGTAAACCTATTTGGAAAATGTTTCACTGAGCAATATTGCCATCTCATTTTTATTTAGAAGGCTTCTCCCCACCTTCATTGGACATATTGCAAATGTATAAATTGGCCTATTATTTCTTAATATGGGTTATCTGGCAATAGGAGGAAATGTTTAGCCTGCTTAGGCTGATAAATACTTCTGATGTCAAAAACCTGAAACAATAAATTATTTTATGAAAGCTTAGCTAGAACATACAATTTTCTACATTGAAAAACTGTACATCAATGTGTGAGATTTCACACATTGAAATTGAACTTGAAATTGAAATTGAAAATCTTTATTATCATTTTCCTGAGTACTTACATACCCAGAGGAAACGAAAAAACGTTGCTCAACCAGTCTCCATTCAGTGTGCGTTAAAAAATAAATAGAAAGTAAAAATAAAAATACATATATCATCATGGGTTCCAATCGGCAGCGGCACGACAATGGCTCTGCTTCAGTGTGTCCATGTTGGTGGGTTGGTGGTTGGTGCGCGATACTTTGGCAGGGGGCAAAGTCCGTTTATCAGTCTTATGGCCTGTGGGAAGAAGCTGAGGAGCATCCTGCTGGTTTTGCAGCTTATGCTCCTGTACCTCTTCCCAGATAGCAGGATGGAGAATATGTGATGCGATGGGTGGTAGGGGTCTTTGATGATGGAGATGGCTCTGTTGATACATCTCTTCCTGTATGTCCAGCAGGAAAGGGAGTGGAGCAGCAATAATCCTGCTGGCGGTCTTCACAATCCTGTCTAGTTGGTGCCGTTCGTACGCTTTGCAGATCCCGAACCAGGAAGTGATGCCGCAGGTTAATGTGCTCTCGATTGTCCCCCTATAAAAAGTTCGTAGGTGTGCAGTGGGGAGACCTGCTTTCCGTAGTCTTCGGAGAGGGTGTAGTCGCTGCTGGGCTCTCTTGACCAGTGCTGTGGTGTTGGTCGTGGACGTCAGGTCATCTGACAGGTGGAGTCCTAGGAACTTCACACTGCTGCCCCTTTCCACATCAGCTCCATCGATGTGCAGAGGTGAATGGCGTTGTTTTCCCGCCCTCCTGAAGTCGACCACCATCTCCTTCATTTTTCCCACGTTGAGAATGAGGTTGTGGGATTTGCACCATCCTGTGAGCAGCTCCACCTCCATCCTGTACGCCGACTCATCATTGTCACTGATGAGACCCACCACTGTTGTGTCATCAGCGAACTTGCTGATTAAGTTGTTGTTCAGTCCAGCAGTACAGTCGTGTGTAAGCAGACTAAACAGCAGGGGGCTTAGGACACAGCCTTGGGGCAAGCCAGTGCTCACGGCTATGGATTTTGATGAGCTACTGCCCACCCTGACTGTCTGCTGCCGTTGCGATAGAAAGTTCAGGACCGAATTACATGTGCCAGCATCAACCCCCAATAACTCCAACTTCTCCACCAGCTGCTGCGGGATGATTGTGTTAAAAGCAGAGCTCAAGTCTATGAAGAGGATCCTGGCATAAGTATTTTTCCGATCAAGGTGTGGCAGTACGAGGTTCAGTGTTGTTGAGACTGTGTCCTCTGTGGATCGGTTGGCTCTGTATGCAAACTGCAGTGGGTCTAGGTCGGCAGGTAGGCTATTTTTGATATGCTGCATAACCAGTCGCTCAAAACACTTCATTACTATGGGTTTTAAAGCCACTGGTCGAAAGTCATTATAGCAGGCTGGGTTTGGTTTCTTCGGGACAGGAACGATGGTGGCACTCTTAAGACAGTTGGGCACTACTGCCTGTCTGAGTGAGGTGTTAAAGATGTCTGTGAAAACATCTTTCAGTTGCTCGGTTGTTCACAGTTTCAGTTTCAGTTGTTCACACATCCCGAGTTTGTATGATCTTTCATACTCAAAATGAAAAGTGCTAGGCTGGAATCTTTTATTTTGCTGGTAAGCATTTTAGTTGATTAAAAAAAAACACAAATTAAATATCTAACAGTATTTTGATTGTCATGATTAGATTAGTTTAGTTTGATACGGCGCAGAAACAGGCCCTTCAGCTCATCGAGTCTTCACCAACCAGCGATCCCCACACATTAACACCATCCTACATTAGGGATAATGTTTACATTTATACCAAACCAATTAACGTGCAAACCTGTACATCTTTGGAGTATGGGAGGAAACCAAAGTTCTCGGGGAAAACCCATGCAGATCACAGGGAGAACGTACAAACTCCGTACAGACAAGCACCCGTAGCTGGAAATGAACCCGGGTCTCTGCCGCTTCTTTTTCTTCTTGCGTATGGCGTGCACAGCCTAAAGTTGTCGGACAACTCGTTCTATTTGATCTTATTTGATTGTGCACGCCGGGTTGATTGCATTTGTCGAAACAGGGCGGACCACGTGAAGGTTGCAATCTCGCACCCCGTCTCTGCCGCTGTAAGTGCTGTAAGGCAGCAACGCTACCACTGCGCCACCATGCCATCGCTCAATTCAGGATAATTGAAAAGATTCAAAATTACAATGAGATGTTCAGCATTATTGAAAAGGTTAAAAATTACTTCTTTGCTTGCTAATCACTGTCAAACATACATTTAAAGCTTCTCTCAGCTGCTGTCAAGTCAGTGTTATGTAGGTATGTTACAAAACTTACCTTCAGCAGCGCTGCAGTTCTGTCACTGGCCGTGTCCGCGACTGGCACCTTTGAGGGGGGGGGGGGGGATTAAAATGACGTTTTTTTCATGCCTGTCCAAGACGGATCTCACGCAGGGGACAAAAAGGTAAGCCGTTTATTATACATATAAACTTGCTCCTTAGGATTACTTTATTCAAAATTTCATTGGCGAAAATGTGATTAAGGCCCGATACGAAACGGCAGTGTTTTTCCCGCCAATATGGGGTTCAAATTCACCACAACCGCAATGTTCCAAACGATCGCGTTCCACAAAATCTCACTCGCAAGATGATTTAAATGGCCATTAATTTACGGGAATTAAGCACTAAATTCCTTCCATTTGGCCTATAAATTCATGACAATGAGATTTAAAAATCATGTTATATTGTGAATTCTTGTGTGAATGTATTTGGACGCATTCTTAAGAAATGGATAGATGTTTAAATCTAGTAATTGAATTTTGTAATTAGCTACAATTAGGTAACTAACTAATTATATGCTTTAATTTCAGGTCATCCAAGTGAGATTGTTTCATATTTGTTTCAGAATGCTTCAATCTATAATAACTGAAAATTTCATTCAGTTCTCTTAATTTTTAAGAAAGTTATGGGCTTTTGACTGTCCTCGATCACAGCTTTTGAGTTAAGTCAATGGAAAAGCAATAGGAAACAAGATGCTAATTTCCGAGTATGAAAATTGCCATAACCTTTTTTAATACTGAAGATATGAAAGTGAATTAGGTGTCAAATTAAGCTTCTTTTCATGCTTTATCTGGTGGGATAAATTGCAGACCTGATTTTTAAAACCTCAAAATGTTGTAACATTGCTAGTTTATGTGTATTATTATAAGTTTATGTGTATTAGAATTTTGCAAATTGCTGATATAGTTTCTTATAAGATTTCTAATCTGTTTTATTCTGAATTTCCCTTATGACTTATTACTGAGAGGATCTAACAATGTAATTGTGTTGCTCAGCTTGCCGGAGACTGATCGACCGTGGCATGAAGGGGATTGACTGATTCCCTCAGACAATGCTGCCCCCTTCTGTCAGAAGTAAATTAATGATTTCATTGCAAATTCTTCAGAGTCACGTTTTCATTCACATGTTTTGTTCTTTGATTTGTTCCTTTCACATTGAAATACAGGAAATGTTTGGGAGAAAAAGAAGAAGCAAGACCAAAGGAAGCACAGTGGCACAACGGCGCAGCGATAGAGTAACCAAGTGACCTATTTTTTAGATAAATCATATTATTATTTTTCAAAGAGGACATGACTTTAGAATTAAGGGACAGAAGTTTAGGGGTAACATGAGGGGGAACTTCTTTACTCAGATAGTGGTAGCGGTGTGGAATGAGCTTCCAGTGGAAGTGGTGGCGGCAGGTTCGTTGGTATCATTTAAAAATAAATTGGTTAGGCATATGAATGAGAAGGGTATGGAGGGTTATGGTATGAATGCAGGCAGGTGGGACTAAGGGAAAAAAGTTGTTCGGCACGTACTTGAAGGGCTGAGGTGGCCTGTTTCCGTGCTGTAATTGTTATATGGTTATATGGTTATATGGTTATTAGGATACAATGTTTCCTAAATGTTCTCCTTTAGTTTTGCCTGCAAACCACAACATAATATCTTGTGGTGACCGTTCTCCAAACATTCTCTCACACTGAGGTTTGATACAAATACAAATACAAGGTCCAGCAGGTTTTCTCTTACCTATGCCATAATAAGTCCATAGGTTATAGGAGCAGAATTAGGGCCATCATGTCTACTCCGCCATTCAATCATGGCAGATCTATCTTTCCCTCTCAACCACATTCTCCCCGTAGTCTCTGACACCCTACTAATCAAGAATATATATTTGCATATATGCTAATGATCACACACATGGAAGGTTTTTGGTTCACATTGATGTCTAGAGCATATATTTGGAGAAGAACTAGGGCTACCCATTATGCCCCAGAATCTATCCACCAAATTGTTAGGTAAATTACATTCCAATTACAACGGAAACTCATCAAAAAACTCAAAAAACATGAGGGACATTATCTTTTAGTATTTTAACATCCAAACATAGGGACCAAATAGACTCAACCACAGGGGAACAGGTCCCTGATGCACAGTGTCTGTGGCGACCATCTTGTGCCCACCTACAACAGCCCCTCTTTATTCTCCCTGTTTCCCTATCAACATCCCCACAGAATCTGGCACTCACCTATACACTGAGGGCAATTCACAAAGGACAATTAACCTATCATCCTTGCTAGTTTCATTTTCATGTCAGATATCGACATGAAAATCTTATGTCATTTTGAAGGTGAATTTAATATTTAATTGTTGAGATTTGTGCTGATTATCGTTTTGTGATAGTTTAGTTTAGTTTAGAAATACACTGCAGAAACAGACCAGCGATCCCTGTATATTAACACTACCCTGCACACACTAGGGACAGTTTTTACATTTACATCATGCCAATTATCCTACGAACCTGTACGTCTTTGGAGTGTGTGAGGAAATGGAAGATCTCAGAAAAAAAAACCACGCAGGTCACGGGGAGCATACAAACTCCGTATAGACAAGCACCTGTAGTCAGGATCGAACCCAGGTCTCTGGCGCCGTATGGCAGCAACTCTACCGCTGGTAGATGCATAAGGCATCTGTATGTTAGCCAGAGAAGCTTTCATTTTATTGGAATCTTTTACTCACTGTTTAAATTTGAGTCAATTTCCTTAAATAACAATAGATTCTGATTATACTGTGTGCTTCAATCAGGTGTAAACATTTAAATTTGCATATTCTGTAGGCTCACATTAGACAAAGGAAATGTAAAGTTCAGGTACAAGGAGCGATTCCCCCAATATCATAGTTTATGTGTTAGCGTTCTCACCTTTTGGAGATTTGAATTCTACTTTTAGTTTAGTTTAGAGATACAACGCAGAAACAGACCCTTCGGCCCAGCGAGTCCGCGCCGACCAGCGATACCCATACACCAGCACTATCCTACACACTGGGGACAATTTACAGTTCTTACCGAAGCCAATTAACCTAAAAACCTGTAGGTCTTTGGAGTGTGGGAGGAAACCGGAGCAGCCGGAGAAAACCCACATGGTCACGGGGAGAACGTACAAACTCTGTACGAACAGCAGCCGTTGTCAGGATTGAACCTGGGTCTCTGGCGCTGTAAGGCAGCTACTCTATCACTGTGCCACCATGCCACAGGCAGATGCATAAGGCATCTGTATGTTAGCTTTCTATGACTTGGAAGAAACCCTAAAAGGAAGAAGAGGCAACTAAACAGTTAAGCTTAGAGTTAAGCTTAGAGACCTGTTGTGTCTCTCTGCCCTAAACCTCAAAGTGCAGACATTACTAGCTATACCAGATCCATCTGTTGGAGCTGCAACCAAAGACAAGGCCTAATCAGTTGATGTTATGGTATCCTCTTGCTTCCTCCTCATATCCTACTGTGGGTGATGTTCCTCTCAACTGCCTTCTCCCATCATAAGAACCTTTCCTTTGTGCCTCTGCCCTTTCAGACACTCCATAGATGCAACTTGGACAGGCAATGCCTAGGACATAACGAGCAATTAATTTTTCTCATGGAGGCCAATTCACATACCAAATCTGTGTGTCGGTGTGGAAAGGGCACAGTGTACTATGTTTCATGTAATTAGACATTGTGCTACAGCCACAACAGTAACTAAGGACAATGCAGGTGGCAGGGCTCCTGTGGAATGAGGGTTTGCACTGTGGAGGGATTAGATGAGGATTTAGACTGGAGCTGATTACAGAGGTGTCTGACAGGTGAACGCAATGAAAAAGCAAGTCTGTTCTGGCCTTTTTTGCCTCCAGTTTATTTTGACCCACTCCCCCCTTTCCCACCTCTACTTTCAGTCTGAAGAAGGTTTCTCACCCAAAACATCACCTCTTATTTTTCTCCGGAGATGCTGCTTGACCCGCTGAGTTACTCCAGCATTTTGTGTCCATTGTTGAAATAGCAAATCTGTTGGAAAGCCAACAAAAATACAGGCATTCAGTATCGATAGAAACAAGGAATTGCAGATGCTGGTTTACACAAAAGGACACAAAGTGCTGGAGTAGCTCACTGGATCAGGCCAAGTGGGATCATCCTGGCACAGGGCCCAACACCCAGCACGGGATTCAACTTTTCCTACTTGGAAGTGGCATCAAAGCTTTCACCACAAGCCCGACTACGTTTGTTGTCTGTATGGAGTTTGTATATTCTCCCCGTGACCGTGTGGGTTTTCTCCGTGAGCTTTGGTTTCCTCCCACACTCCAAAGACGTACAGGGATGTAGGTTAATTGGCTTGGTATAAGTGCGTGACGGGTATTGTTAATGTGTGGGGATCGCTGATCAGTGCGGACTCGGTGGGCCGAAGAGCCTGTTTCCACGCTGTACCTCTAAACTAAATTAAACTAAACAAGACTGTCCCTGAAGGCCAGATTCACAGCCTCCAATGCACAACAAACAGCTCACTAAATATTTGAGAGCCATGGTGGGAAGGCAGATCTCTATCATACCAGATCAGCTTGCTAATACAAGTTGAAACAGGTCTCAAGCCTGGCTCAACATCGTGCCTGCCCAGTCCTCCCATTGTAGCAGCAGATACAGTACCATTTATTTGTTTCCAAGCTGACTTTCAACATATTGTAGAGGACCCTGAACTAGAAGGTCACAGTGGCACAGCTGGTAGAGATGCTGCCTCACTGCGCCAGAGACCTGGGTTCAACCCTGACCTCAGGTGCTGACTGTGTGACGTTTGCATGTTCTTCCTAAGACTCCGTGGGTTTCTTCTGAGTGCATTGGTTTCCTCCCACATCCCAAAGGCATGTGGGTTTGTAGGTTAATTGGCCTCTGTAAAGGGGAGTGGATGAGAAAGTGAGAAACGTAGAACTATTGTAAACGGGTGATCAATGGTCGGCATGGACTCTGTGGGCTGAGGGGCCTGTTTCAATTCTACATCTCTAAACAAAACTAAACAAGTCCTATTGCAGATACTCAGATTGCTGATACATTGCTCCAGTGGAGTGCTTGTTAGTGCATGTAGCAAGCATCTGCAACTTAAAGCTTGTCTGAAACATGACTAGGTCAGTCTGATGAAGGGTCTCGACTTGAAACGTCACCTATTCCTTTTCTCCACAGATGCTGCCTGACCCACTGAGTTACTCCAGCATTTTGTGTCTCTCTGTGGAAGGAAATTGACAGATGACGTGTAAACCAGCATCTGCAGTTCCTTCTATTAATTCCTTGTATTAAAACATGTTGTTATGCCTGAGGTTAAGAGATGCCATTTGCTGTACTGCCAGCTGAAGCTACAAGTTGTCAACACTGCCACCAATATGCTTTCTGTACAGACATCCAATGGATTTTGAGTGGGAGTGCCCCAACCAATAGACAATAGACAATAGACAATAGGTGCAGGAGTAGGGCATTCTGCCCTTGGAGCCAGCACCGCCATTCAATGTGATCATGGCTGATCATCACTAATCGGTACCCCGTTCCTGCCTTCTCCTCATAGGGGATATGAGGAGAAGGCAGGAGCGGGGTACCGATTGGTAATGATCGGCTATCTTTAAGAGACCTACCTATCTCTCTCTTGAAAGTATCCAGAGAACCGGCCTCCACCGCCCTCTGAGGCAGAGAATTCCACAGACTCACAACTCTTCTGTGTGAAGAAGTGTTTCCTCGTCTCCGTTCTAAATGGCATTCTGTTGTGCTGCTGCAAGTAAGAATTTCATTGTTCTATCAGGGACATATGACAATAAAGCACTCTTGATTCTTGACCACTGAACCAAGAAGGCAACTGATACGTTTCGCAGCAAACGGTTGCTTGCATGCTGGTAAAGCCACATTGGAAATCTAACAACATTCATCACATCCAAAAGATAGGTGATAATGCGATTACTGCCTTACTGCCCTCTGATCAGCTTATGCTACCAACTAAAGCAGGCTGATGCTGCCAAGATGTTAGCAAGTAAAATATTCTTTAATTAAAGTATGCTTAAATCATTTAAGTATATTTTATTAACCATTTGGTATTTGAAAGTAAACTAAACAATCATTCTGCTCACTTCCTTTTTTTTAATGCACTTTTCCATCTCAACTTGAAAATCGCTGGTATTTTATTTGAACATATTAATTTGTATTCTGAGCTGTCTTCTGGGAAGAGAGTCCTGAGTTGCTGATCCCGCATTACTAACATCATGACTCGATTATATTTAAAATGTTATTACTGTAAAGGTATGTGAATTACTGTAAGGTATTGCAGGCTCTGCTTGTCTGAGGAAGATCATTAATCATTTAATGGCAAACTAATAGCATTGCTGCTGTCAATTCGGAATGATTAAATAATTGTTATTACAATATTATGCACACTGTGTTTTAAGTGATTGATTAGCGCAGAGAATCTAGCAGTCGGAGAAAATGCATCCTTTGTTATAGGTTGGATTTTCGAAATGAAAATACCTTTCTGACTGAGTTAATGCCTTAAATTAACTCAGTCAGGAAGGTGTACTATACAGAAACAGCATGGCAGGCAATTAGATCTGAATGTACAATTACTCAAAAGCTAAAATTCATAAGCATATTGCATCCACATTCTTTAGTAATGTCAGTTAGTTTACACTTGTACTGTGTAGACATGTCATGACATGTAGTAATGTCAGTTAGTTTACACTGTTAATGGCACAAGGGATTTACTGTATTTATTTTATTTTACTTGTTTTTTATTTTAAATAGCTACTTCATTAAAGATCTGCAGCAATGGTAGTGACCTGATGTTGACATGGTTGTGTCCAGCAGATAAGACTTCAGCTGTCTGACAGAAAGAATGGCTGCAGACCTCAAGTATTTAAATCTTATTATAACTTAAGTTTAGGTTTAGATTTATTATTATCACTTGTGCCGAGGTACAGTGAAAGGCTTTGCTTTGTAATGCTATCCAATCAAATCAGATACTACGATACATAAATACTGTCAAGCCATACTCAAGTACAACAGGGAGAGCAAATGGATGGATACAGAATGCAGAATATAGTTCTCAACATTATAGCGCAACAGGTGCATAGACAAATTCCAAATGCGGACAATGAGGTTGAGGTGAATCGGAATGAACCCTAGCTAATGAAAGCTAATGAACATTTAGAAGCCTGGTAACCAGGGTGAAGAAGCTATTTTTGAATCTGGTGGTGCGTGCTGTCAAGCTTCTGTAATATATAAAACCAAATAAACTGCATGGTTCGGTTTAGTTTAGAGATGCAGCATGGAAACAGGCGATCCCACACAATGGCAATGTCCTACACACCCTGGACAACTTACAATCTTTACCGAAGCCAATTAGCCTACAAACCTGTACGTCTTTGAAATGTGGGAGGAAACCGGAGCACCTTGGAAAAAAACCCACACGGTCATGGTGAGAACGTACAAACTCCGACCAGACAGCGCCCATAGTCAGGATCGAACCCTAGTCTCCGGCGCTGTAAGGCAGCAACTTCACCACTGCGCCACTGCAGATGCTGAAAATCCTAAAAATTGTTGGGGCTACTCGGCAGGTCAGGCAGCATTAAGGGAGAGAGAAAATAAAATAGCATTATAATGCTTTAGAGCATCTAAAAATCCTCTGCGTTCAACGCTGCTTCAGATGTAACTTCTGCCCTCTGAATGGTGACAACTGTTCACCTCAAATCAGTAAAATCTACACCCAGCTTGCAGCTGCTCAGGGCTTGCAAAGATTGCATCAGCCCTTTCTTATTTCATCTTGTCTTAGCCACACTTGGGATTTATATTCACTACCATGTTAAGTCATAGTTCTTTCAATTCCCTTTGCAAAGTTTCAGTTGAATCAGCATTTACCCTGGTGACAGCCCATTCAAAGGTCCAGGACCGGAATTAGCGTTTGGTTTTGTAACCGAATCAGAGGCTGACGTGTGCCCTGCCCCTCTTCACCACACAGCAAGGGAGGAACAAATGTAGATGGAGTCATTCCAACCCACTGGACACTCTCCAACACCGGGCAAAGTCTGCACAGCCCTTTGCCCAAGTCACAAATGCATTACTGACCTGTGTGGTCAGACTAAATATTCAGCCAACAATATCTTATGAGATGAACCTTAAACCTATACTGAAAAGCAATCATTTCTGGAGGCTGCTGTAAGATGTCTTTGTACAATTGGGTCTCAGCACCCTCAGTGAGATAGCTGTCAGCTCTTTTAGCTGCTGGTAGCTCTATAGAGGGACTGGTAGTCTCGCTGCCGGGTGAGCAAAGAGACACCTCAAAGGCTCACGTGCCAGCTTTCTGTTGATCAGCGTTAGTTCCGGGGTCAGCTCATGCTGCTCGCCACGTCGTCTGGCTCTGAGGAGATAGCGCACTCAGCCCTCACAAACAGATCATCAATGGAGCTTCCCGGCATTGCCAAGGACAAGCTCAGTCTGTCAACCGGAGAATAAAACTCACTATTGTGGCTTTCAAACAACTATCCATGAACACACTCTAAGCGGAACAGCCAAACTAGTGTAATTAATACAACAAAAATAAAGAATATGGAAATAAAATGCCCACAATCGTGCTCCTTGGCATGTGCTGGGTTTGTTTCACTAATTCCCAGCCTGCTCAACTGAATTTCAACTGCATTGCTTTCTGAGAGCAGTGAATAATTATAGACGAGGCTGCTCGATGAGCTGATGTTACGTTTGGAACAAACATAATCTTATTAAATTGCTTAGTTTAGAAGACTTAGTTTAGTTTAGTTTAGTTTAGCGACAGCGTTGGAAATAGGCCCTTCGGCCCACTGAGTCCGCTCTGACCAGCGATCCCAGCACATCAACAGTATCCTACAAACACTGGTGACGATTTACAATTATACCAAGCCAATTAACCTACATACCTCTACGTCTTTGGCGTGTGGGAGGAAACCGGAGCACCAGGAGAAATCCCACGCAGGACACGGGGAGAACGTACAAACACCGCACACCCACACAGACAAGCACCCGTGGTCAGGATTGAACCCGGGTCTCTCCCACTATAAAGGGCCTGTCCCATCTATGCGATTAGCGCGACCTAACGTGGTGGCTTGAGCCGTCCGGCGTCGCGGGGCTGGTCCCACTTCGATTGCCGGAGCCGTGCGGAATTGTGCGGAGTTCGTCCCGAGTTCATCCCGACACCGCGCGGGGCTCCGCTGACTACTGACTATGTCCAAAAATTCCGCGCGGCAACGGCTTGTCGGCTCGCAGTCGCCTCGGCATTTACACACCGCCCCGACATCGTGCCTCCGTGAACCTATTTGTACGTGCCTCCGTGACCCTCTATGTGTGTGGCTCCGTGGCCCTGTGTGTGTGTGTGCCTCTGTGCCCCTCTCTGTGTGCCCCTCTCTGTCCTGGCGAACTTACCTTAGACTTCGCTCCAAGTTCGCCTCACTTTGCGCTGCGTTGCGCCACTCACCCGACCTCCGCGCGGCCCCTACTGCCGGTTTGGTTGCGCTTGCCGCATGCAGGCGCATGCTGGTGGGAACGGCCCTGTACAGGGGATCACCCGACCTCCGTGCGGCCCCTGCTTCTAGTTTGATCGCGTTCATCGCATATAGTTGCATGCTTGTAGAACAGGCCCTTAAGGCAGCAACTCTACTGCTGCGCCACGTTGCCATGAGTGGCAACGTTTCTTATCCCTGCTCCTAACACATATGTTCACATATCCATCTGCTTATTCATGAAGAAGACTTAAAATTCATATCAATGTTATTGTTAATTTATCTTTCTGCTAAGAAAACTGGATGCCAGGCGATCAGTTTAAAAAATAAACTAGGAAGGCTGTGACTCAATGAAGTGGAGATGGTCAGATGTGTGGTGTGTAATCCTGAACTTCAGATGGTCGGATGTGTGGTGTGTAATCCTGAAGTTCAGCATCCTCCATATTTCAGAGTACGTGAAAGTGTTCAGTTTCATAAGCATATTCTGATAGCATACATTATTTATAGAACATAGAACAGTACAGCACCTGAACACGCCCTATGGCCCGCAATATCTGAGTCAAACGGCGCCAAGACAAACACTTCTCTGCTTGTACATAGTTTTTCTGCAGAGACCGTTCCTTCCGTAACTCCCTGGTCAATTTGTCCCTTCCCACCCAAATAACCACCTCCCCTGGTACTTTCCCTTGCAACCGCAGGAAATGCTACACTTGTCGCTTTACCTCCCCCCTCGACTCCATCCAAGGACCCAAGCAGTTTTTCCAAGTGATGCAGAGGTTCACCTGCACCTCCTCCAACCTGACCTATTGCATCCGCTGCTCTAGATGGCAGCTGCTCTACAACAGTGAAACCAAGCGCAGGCTTGTCGATTGCTTCGCCCAACACCTCCGCACAGTTTGCATTAACCAACCTGATCTTCCGGTGGCTCAGCATATCAACTCCCCCTCCCATTCCGAATCCAGCCTTTCTGTCCTGGGCCTCCTCCTTGGCCGGAGTGAGTCCCACTGCAAATTGGAGGAGCAGCACCTCATATTTTGCTTGGGTAGTTTACACCCCAGCGGTATGAACATTGACTTCTCCAATTTCAGGTAGTCCTTGCTTTCTCCCTCCTTCCCCTCCCCTTCTCAGCTCTCCCACAGCCTACTGTCTCCGCCTCTTCCTTTCTTCATCCTCCCCCCCCCACCACCACATCAGAATGAAGAAGGGTCTCGACCCGAAACATCACCTATTCCTTCGCTCCATAGATGCTGCCTCACCTGCTGAGTTTCTCCAGCATTTCTTTCTTAAACATATGCTAGTACCTAATTCATATCTCTCCACGTCTATCCAAAAGCCTCTTAAAGACCACAATTGGATCTGCCTCCACCACCACTTGAAATGGAGGCAAGAAAAGGACAGAACTTAATTGATAGGACATGACGATAAATAGCAACGCTCTTTTTCCAAAAGTTCTTGTTACCAAACTAAAACATTATTTTCCTCTCCACTGATGTTGCCTGACCTCATAAGTAATTCCACCATTCGCTGTTTCTAGTCCTTTTGCCTTCACTTTAAAAAAAATCTTATCTTTTGCAACTCAGTGCAGCATTATCTCCAGGTTGTCAAGACTACAAAACAAAAGGTTGTCTCCAAGGAAAACAGAATTTGATTGCACATTCTAAATGTATTGAAGCCTGATGTATTTTAAGCATACAATAATTGCTCCAACGTGACAATAGACATTATTGATGCAGTCTAGTGATCTGGCCGGTCACAGCTCTGATCTCATCTTATTGAATGAGGGCAGTTTCAATTCATATAAGCACTTGGTTCCAAGGTGTAGAAATCTGTGCACTCTCATCAATCCCTCAATATGCCAGGGTTAAGGACTACTCAAGGAGTAGTCTCAATTTTTAACCGATGAGGATATTTGCTATATTTTAGAATTATTACAAGCTTTGCAAAAGATTCTTAACTGCTCAACCAACTGACAGTACCTGACGCTATTTATTGATCAAAGTTCCTGATCAAATTTTTTCAGAAAGCATATCAACAACATGATAAGTACTTTTCGATTCAATCGTCAATGATAAAAGTAATCCAAAAAATTCTTACTTTTATTGTGATTATGCATCTCCCTCCTTTCATGATCTCTCTGTCTCCAACGCAGACGACAGGCTATCGACTGACATCTACTACAAACACAGTGATTCCCACAGTTATCGGCATTACATCTCCTGCCCATTACAAAGAAGATTCAGATTCAGATTCAGATTCAGATTCAATTTTAATTGTCATTGTCAGTGTACAGTACAGAGACAACGAAATGCATTTAGCATCTCCCTGGAAGAGCGACACAGCAAATTATTTGAATAAATAACAATAAGTGTCCGGGGGGGGGGGGGGGGGGGGTGATTGGCAGTCACCGAGGTATGTTGTTGAGTAGCGTGACAGCCGCCGGAAAGAAGCTGTTCCTGGACCTGCTGGTTCGGCAACGGAGAGACCTGTAGCGCCTCCCGGATGGTAGGAGGGTAAACAGTCCATGGTTGGGGTGAGAGAGGTCCTTGGCGATGCTGAGCGCCCTCCGCAGACAACGCTTGCTTTGGACAGACTCAATGGAGGGGAGCGAGGAACCGGTGATGCGTTGGGCAATTTTCACCACCCTCTGCAATGCCTTCCGGTCGGAGACAGAGCAGTTGCCATACCAAACTGTGATGCAGTTGGTAAGGATGCTCTCGATGGTGCAGCGGTAGAAGTTCACCAGGATCTGAGGAGACAGATGAACCTTCTTCAGTCTCCTTAGGAAGAAGAGACGCTGGTGAGCCTTCTTGATCAGAGTTGAGGTATTGTGGGTCCAAGAGAGGTCGTCGGAGAGGTTGACTCCCAAGAACCTGAAGCTAGAAACACGTTCCACCTCCGTACCGTTAATGTGGATGGGGGTGTGCGTGCCGCCCCTGGACTTCCTGAAGTCTACAATGAGCTCCTTGGTCTTCTTGGGGTTAAGGGCCAGGTTGTTGTCAGCGCACCATGCTGCTAAGTGCTGGACCTCCTCCCTGTAGGCCGACTCATCGTTGTTGCTGATGAGGCCAATCACCGTTGTATCATCTGCATACTTGATGATGGTGTTAGTACTATGTACAGGTGTGCAGTCATAGGTGAAGAGGGAGTAGAGGAGGGGGCTCAGCACACAGCCCTGTGGAACGCCGGTGTTCAGGGTGAGGGTCGAAGAGGTGTGCTTGTCTAACCTAACAGACTGGGGTCTGTTGGTTAGAAAGTCCAGTATCCAGTTGCAGAGGGAAGGAGCGATGCACAGATTACCGAGTTTGGCGATCAATTTTGATGGTATAATGGTGTTGAATGCTGAGCTGTAATCGATGAACAGCATTCTTACGTAAGTGTCTCTGTTGTCGAGGTGGGAGAGGGCGGAGTGAAGTGCCGTTGAGATGGCATCCTCCGTACTCCTGTTCTTGCGGTAGGCAAACTGATAGGGATCCAGTGTGGGGGGTAGGCAGCTTTTGAGGTGTGCCAGGACCAGCCTCTCGAAGCACTTGGTGATGATGGGGGTAAGTGCAACTGGGCGGAAGTCGTTGAGGCTTGCCGCAGTGGAGTGTTTTGGCACTGGCACGATGGAGGTGGTTTTAAGGCACGTGGGGACAACTGCCTGGGCAAGTGACAGGTTGAAGATATCAGTCCAGACGTCTGCCAGCTGCGCCGCACAGACCCTGAGCACGCGCCCGGGGATGCCGTCAGGGCCAGCAGCTTTACGTGCATTAGTCCTACTCAGTGCCACGTATACGTCGTAGGGGGTGAGTGTGAGGGGTTGGTGATCGGCAGGTAGCACAGCCTTGATGGCCGTCTCTAGATTGTCCCTGTCGAAGCGGCCATAGAAGTGATTGAGCTCCTCAAGGAAGGAGGCGTCGCTGGATGTGGGGGTGGTGTTGGCGGGTCTGTAGTCCGTGATGGCCTGGATGCCTTGCCACATGCGTCGGGGGTCGGAGTTGTTGTTGAAGTGCTCCTCAATCCTGAGCTTATGGCAGTGCTTGGCCTTCTTGATGCCCCTCTTCAGGTTAGCCCTGGCTGAACTGTAGGCTCGAGCATCGCCTGACCTGAAAGCGGTGTCCCGTGCTTTCAGCAGTAGCCTGACCTCGCTGTTCATCCATGGCTTCTGATTCGGGAATATGGTCACCTGTTTGAGGGAGGTGACACCTACTCCCCTACTCTATCCCCTACTCTCAATTTCTCCATCACTGCCGCATCTGCTCGCAAGATGAGGTGTTCCATTCTAAGATATCCAAGATGTCCTCTTTCTTTAGTAAACGTGGCTTCCCCTCTGCTGTTATAAATGGATCCCTCACCCACATTTCCTGTGTCATAGTCCTGCTCTTGCTCCACCACCCCCCTTCCCTCGCTCCCCCCCCAGACAGCCAAGGTTGGAGTTCTCCTGGCCCTCATCATTCACGATAACAGCCTCCACGACCGACACGTTATTCTCCAACACTTCTATCCCTCGACATCTATCCCTTGACTGTAACAGTTCTTCCAAGTGAGACAGAAGTTCATGTGTACCTCCTCTAATCTCATCTACTGCATTTAGAATACTCTCCTTTACTTTATAGAAACCAAGTGTAGACTAGGTGACCATGTCGCTGGATCTCCTGGTTTCAACCATTTTAATTCTCCTTCATATATCTACTTGGGTATCTCATAACCCAATGTTATGAACATTTTATTATCAAATGTTAGGTTACCAACCAATAAACTAACCCCACACCTTCCATCCCCCCCCCCCCTCCCCCATTCTCTTTGTCAAACCTGGATTTGGACACATTTCTCCCCTTCCTCCTATCCCCAGCCTCATTCCTTCCTCTGGCTTCATAATTCGCACCTCTTCAACCCTTTTTGTCTCTTTTTGTCACTTCAAATCTGGCATTTGTCCAACCTCTTGCCGATCAACAGAAACCCTCACCTGCATCCACCTATCACTTTGTTGGGTTTGTCCTGCCCCCTTCCCTCTACCAGCCTTCTCTCCCTGCCAACACAATCAGTCTGGAGAAGGATCCTGAATCAGAATATCACCTCTCCATGTTCTGCACAGTTTCTGCCTGACTCATTGAGTCACTCCAGCATTTTGTGTCTTTTTACTATAATCTGCAGTTCCTCGTGTCTCTACTAATTATTCAGGTGTTGTTGCTTGAACTGCCTTGATGTAGCAAATCAATTGCATGAGGTCTGAAGAAGGGTCTCGACCCGACACATCACCCATTACCTCTCTCCAGAGATGCTGCTTGTCCCGCTGAGTTATTCCAGGTTTTTCTGTCAATCTTCGGTTTAAACAAGCATCTGCAGTTCCTACCTACGCATGATGTCAAACATCTGAGGTGATGCTTGATAATGTTAAAATAAATAATTCTATGTGAAATCATGTAAGTGTGGAAATGTCAGCTGTAAATGCTCGATATGGATCTTCCCATTGGAACAGCTCTAAGGTCAGGTTGATCATGAAAAATTGAGATCTTCCCCTTGTGTAAAGTCAACACCAATATCTGGCAAGCTTAGATTGACAACATGGCAAATTTATACAGGTTATCTTATGAAACAATGTTATTTTGTGTTGCATGCCCTTTGACGACCATAATACAAAATCATAGCTTTGAAAACATGCATACATTTGAGCCACAGAAATGATTTTCTGTCACCATCTAATCCTGAAGATAATCTATATTAGTTTTCCAGAAAGTTCAAACCTACTCTCACGTGTTGGACTGGCAAGGCTGAACTGATTGCAGAGCTCATTCAGCATCCATCTCACATTCCAGGATCAAAGCTTAAGAGCCGTCTTCAATCGAATAAATAACTTCCAGCATTCATATTACCATTTCTCCTCAAAGGGATGCAATACAAGATGTGGCATTTACAGACAGCATGTTATGAGGAACTCAAAAGCATGTGACTTGCGGCTAAATTTAAAACACCGAAAGGCACACATTGTGTGGCTGATATTTGCTTTTTGAAATCTGCACTCACGACAGCTATTCATGGATGTGTTAATATAGTGCAAACCATGACCAAGTTCGAAATGAGGCCAAAAGATAAAATTATTCTCAACGAAAACAAAACCTAGTATCCACCTTCCCCTTAGCTAACAATGAACCATTCTTCATTTACTTATCGTCGTCTGTCATTTTCACACCTTACCCTTCCATATTTCTGGACTCCCTCTCCCCTGATTCTCAGTCTGAAGAAGGGTCGTGACCCGAAACCTCACCCATCCCTTCTCTCCAGATATGCTGCCTGTCCTGCTGAGCTACTCCAGCATTTTGCATCTATCCACTTCCAATTTGTCTGCTGCAATTTATTTCTAAGTCATCTCAGGCACAAACCCTGTCCCACTTAAGTGACTTTTCAGCAGTCTGTGGCTCAGTGTGACTGTGGCACTCGCCTGAAAAACCACGAGCTGGAACGACTGGCAGCGTGGAACACACACACATACACAAACACATTGCAAAGGCGGGGGCCAGGGAAAGCAGGGGGGTACTGTCTGAAATTCACACGGTGCAAAGCCAAGGTGAAACCCGCGATGAACAGGAAGGTTCATCGCAGAGAGGGAGGGGAGTAGAGAGGAAGGGTAGAGGAGGATGGGGAGGGAAAGGGGCAGAGTGGGGGGGAGGGAGGGTAGAGAAGGAGAGGGCAGGGAGGGAGAGAGGGGGGTTAGGGGGGTAGAGAGGGTGGGAGTGAGGGTAGATAGGGAGGGGTAGAGAGGGGGAGGGAGGGTAGAGAGGGAGGGGGCAAGAAAGGGGCAACCACCCTCCCTACCCCCTCCTCTCCTTCAATCCCACCACTCTCCCTCCTCACCTCCCCAGTGGCCCCATCTTCGCGAGACCTCACCGCTGCGGTCTCGATGTCTCCTTCACCGCCGCGGTCTCGATGCCTCCTTGATGGCCACGTAAGACCCCAGCTGGGGCTTCATGGGTAGAAGGCTGGATAGGAAAATGTGGAACGTTCATTTAAATACAGCCCTCCCCCAGGCGTCATTGGAAGCTGGTGGGCAGCCATACCCCTTTGTGACGTTACTCAAAGTGGGTTGAAGGGCGTTTGACGTTTAAAAACTTTGTTTTAGCTATTTTTAAAACTTGTGAAATGTAGCATGAAATGTGAAGTGAAGTAGTTTATTTTGTCAATGGGGTTAATGTGATTAATAATCTGTGAAAATGTCTGCGCTAGCGCGTGGAATTTTGACGAAGGTAGAATAATACACACACACACACACACACACACACACAAACATACACAAAACACACACAAAACACACACAAGATGAGACTTTTAATGTACTAGACCTAGTGCAGACCCGTTGGTCTAGTACTTATTACCAGACCCCCAACACACCCGTTCCCTACTCGTACCCCCCACGGAAGGCATGGTCCTCAACTCAAGCCGTTCACGAATGTAATATTCTAGCACTCTCCTTGCCTCCCTCAGCCATGCTTTTAAAAAAAAATTCCAATTGCACTTGCCCTGCGTGTTGCAATAGCAATTCGCCCTCCCCCTGCTAGTATATCCATTGTGACATCATCAGTTGAAGCTGCCATTGTGACGTCATCAGTTGAAGCTGGTCGGTTTGAAATTCAAGCTATTTTGATTTTTTTTTCCTTTAAACAGTAATATCAAGAAATAAAGCGTAAAATGTTCAGTGATCTCTGCCTAGAGGGGAAAATGTGAATCAGAATATAACGTGTCAAATATAGGATGAAATCTTCATTGTGGCTGATCTCTGCTTGCTGAGCCATTATGACATCATCAGTTGAAACTGGTGGTTTTAATTAATGAGTCGAGAATAAGTCGAGAAATAAAGCATAAAATGTTCAGATAAGGTGATCCCAGCCTCAATGGGAAAAATGTCGATTGGAATATGTAAAAATGTAACCGTTACCGCGTAATGTTTTTTCGAAGTTGTAAAGAAAACCATATATTCACGCACATATACACACGTACAAGATCAGACTTTTAATAAGTATATTATATATAGATTCCCCATTCCATACAGGAGTGAGGGAGATTGGTACTTACTATCCAGGTTGAGACACACAGAAGGCCAGCTTTGATGATAAGAGTGAGAAAGTTTAAAGATTTAAAAGTTACAAAATGGATTCAGCTGCAAATTTAGAAGCAATAAAATGGATGCTTTCACCTTTCTCCTATTACATTAGCAATGCTAACAGAAATATGTTTGCCATTCTTCCAGAACACTAGTGAAATAACAGCACAACTACATGTATGTTTTCCTTTATGATATAAACAATCAGAAGAATGTTCAGACTACGGTTCTTTCCCTCTGTTCTACTGATTGCAATGTACAAACAACAGATCAACAAGGTCAAAAACCAAGAGTGCTTGAATCTGCAAAAAATAGCTTCTTTAGCATTACCATATGGGCTAACATTTCCTCTCTCGGAAGAACCTGTCAATCTTAACAGGCAAGAGGCTGTTCAATGCTCTGTAAGATAAAGTAATGTTGAATTGCTGGTTATTGGGGTATAAATATATCCGATTGAACATCACCTCTGTGTGTGGGGATAGAGTGAGCCTATAGTCTATATTTTACATACTGTAAGTGTTTACTGCCACACCCGCCTGGCGAAATAAAGATGTTAATGCTTTATTACTGATCTTTGTGTTGTTATCTGTTTGAAGTAAAAACAAACCTTTACAAGAGGGCTGCCAACATTAATGGATCCTTACCCAGCATGTCACCAGTGCTGATGGAAAACTAAGGAAGGGCTGGGTGAAAACTTGAATCACAAGCAGGGCTTGATTGGGAAATGCAAAAACTCTAAATTTATACCAAGGTGCTCCCAATGCCTGCAATTACAGTAAGTGATCAGGAACAAGCTTGGAATTTAAATTCAGAACGTTCACAGCAGATTCACAAGGGTTTTGAGACCACACAGTATGAAAGGGTTTGCAGTTCCTAAGAAGAATCTCATTATTGTGGAGCCAGGAATCTTTCTGTGGAACACCTCAGAAAGGAAAGTGCACAAAAGTACTGTGGAAATACGTCAGCCTAGTCTGATTGGGAACTATTTTTTCAACGGCAGATGGAAGCAATTGAACCCAAAGCAATTACACAAATCTTAAGCTTATTACAGCTGTTTACAACAATCCCAAATCCTAAATACAATTCAGTAACTGTTATTTGCCATCTGTTACGAATAGATGCTTAGAATAACAATCAGCAATTATAATGAATAATAAATAAGTTAGGTTTATTCCTCTCCTATTCACAATTCACAGCGAGAAATTCCGAAAGTTAGAAGCAGGGGATAGGATTTATCTTTCGTTGGATTTCTTACATGTGATACAAACACATTGTTGGGAATCTTAAGGCCTGACGCAAGTAGACGTGAAAATCACATAAATGTGTCAGGAGAAACAAACCTTGCGGGTAATCCTGGTATGATTGAGAGAGTTGAGTAATGCTCTTCAGATTCTCATCCAACCTTTGTTATCTCCAGTCTCACATTTACTAGTGCGGTGCAAGGCAGCTTTGCAAAGAAAAAGGTAGAAAAGAGTCTTGCATGAAATGGACACTAGCACATCTGCTGCCTGTTACAACCTTGGCTGATATTCAGTGCCATTTAATGGTGGAATTGATTGTCAGAAGGGACATATAATGAGCAGCCAATGCAATATCGTACATTGTAGACTCAAGAGACCACAGATGCGTGGAATCTTCAGGAAAAAACAAACTACTGGAGAAACTCAGCGGGTCACACAGCGTCTGAAGAAGAGTCTCGATCCGAAATGTTACCCATTCCTTCTCTGCAGAGATGCTGCCTGTCCCGCTGAGTTACTCCAGCTTTTTTTGTCTATCTGTGGAAGTAAATGGACAGACAGCGTTTTGAGTTGGGGCCCTTCTGCAGACTGGGTCGAGGGCAGATAGCTGGTGGAGAAAGGTGAGGGAAAGAGGTGGGGCAAGAGTGGGCAAGGGACAGATGGATCCACTTAAGGGAAAATGAGTCTGGTGAGGGGGAGAACGGTGGAGAAAGTAATCAAGGCTGGAGTTGGTAAGTGGAGGAGGCAATGGGGTGCCAATGTGGAATTTGATAATGAAGGAGAATGGCGAGTGAAATGTAGAACCAGGGGGAAGGATGGTAGATAGAAGGGGTGGGAGGGAGGGGGAAAAATTAGGGACCTGGAGTAGGAAGAGTGGGTGAGGTCAGAAGTGGTGGAGGAGGGGAAAGGAACTGAGTGACTATAAGATTGTGTGATAGGTGTAGAATTAATGCATTCAGCCCATGAAATCAAAAATGATTAGGCCATTCGCCCCATTCAATCATGGCTGATCTATCTCTCCCTCCCAACCCCATTCTCCGTCCTTCTCCCCATAACCTCAGATATCCATACTAATCAAGAATCTATCGATCCCTGCCTTAAATACGTCCAGTGACTTTGCTTCCACAATCTTCTGTGGCAACAAATTTCACAGATGGAAATGGGGGAGTGAAAAGAAAGGTCGGTGGGGTGGGGGGATACCTTGAGTTGGAGAATTCAATGTTCATGTCCAGGAAATCTGCAGATGCTGGTTTAAACTGAAGATAGACACGAGAATCTGGAGTAACTCAGCGGGACAGGCAGCATCTCTGGAGAAAAGGAATAGGTGACGTTTTGGCTCAAGACCCTTCTTCAGACTGCATGCAGTTGCATCGCAGGCTACCCAAATGGAAGACGAGGTTTTGTTCTTCCAGTTTACATGTGGCCTCACTCTGACAGTAGGGGAGGTGGAGGCAATACTGTTTAATTTGCACAACCATGCCAGTTGAGCTTCTTCCCAAATGTAGACACAAATAGCTGGAGTAACTCAGCGGGGCAGGCAACATCTCTGGAGAGCAGGAATGGGTAACGTTTCGGGTCGAGCCCGTCCTTCAGATGCTGCCTGCCCCGCTGAGTTACTCCAGCTTTTTTGGTGTAAACCAGCATCTGCAGTTCCTTCCTACACATTCTACCCAAATGTGTTTGTTTTCCCAAAAAAACATCTTAACTTCGGTAGGCATGATTCCAACTGAACAGTTTCACAAAAGCTTGAATACCAATTAAGCTCTCCCCCTCCAGAATAAGACCTGAAGTGTTATTCTGTCAATGCTCTCAGCACTCACCTTTGTGTAAGCAGAGTTGTAGTGAAAGCAGAAGGGTCTGGAATTACTCCTCAGGGCAGGCAGCATCTGTGGAAAAGAAAAAGGTGACTGCACCTATGATTTGGATATAAATTGCTAGTTCTCAACTATTTAGCTGAGTGACTCCTAAATTTTGAAGATAGATACAAAAATGCTGGAGCAACTCAGCGGGACAGGCAGCATCTCTGGATAGAAGGAATGGGTGATGTTTCTGGTTGAGACCCTTCTTCAGACTGAGAGTCAGGGGAGACGGAGACACAGAGGTAAGGATAAGGATAACCCCTGAAGTTCTGTCAGTGAAGCGAGGAAATCCAGGATTCATTGATAGATTTGCCATACTGGATTGATCAGTTTCCTACAGGGAGAATCCAGTTATGGACAAGAATCCTGCAGAGATTCCCCAGCAGATACTCTGAAAAATCACATCTCAGATCTTGCACACCTGGCATTGAACCTACAGCCTAATTGATTCTGAGACTCCAGGAAATGCAGATGCTAAAATCTTGAGCAAAACACAAAGTGCTGCAGAAACTCAGCAAGTCAGGCAGCATCCATGGACAGAATAGACAGGCAAGGGATCTAGAAACATACGTAGAAAAATAGGTGCAGGAGTAGGCCATTCGGCCCTTTGATCCAGCAACCCCATACAATATGATCATGGCTGATCATCTGACATCAGTACCCCGTTGCTGCTTTTCCCCATATACCTTGATTCCTTTTGCCCTAAGAGCTAAATCTAAATCTTTCTTGAAAACGTCCAGTGAATTGCCCTCCATTGCCTTCTTTGGCAGAGAATTCCACAGATTCACAACTCTTTGGGTGAAGAAATGTTTCCTCATCTCAGTCCTTAATGGCCTACCCCTTATTCATAAACTGTGACCCCTGTTTCTGGACTCCCTCAACATTGGGACCATTTTTCCTGCAACTTGCCTTCCAATCCTTTAAAATGTTTATATGATTCTATAAGATCCCCTCATATTTCTAAATTCCAGTGAATACAAGCCCAGTCGACCCATTCTTTCATCATATGTCAGTCCCTCCATCCCGGGAATTAACCTGGTGAACCTACTTTGCACTCCCTCAATAGCAATAATATCCTTCCTCAAATTAGGAGACCAAAATTGCACACAATCCAAGAAGTGGTCTGACCCAAAACGTCGCCTGTACATTCCCTCCACAAATGCTGCCTGACCTATTGAGTTCCACCAGCACTGTGTGTTTCATCCCATTGATTTCATGGGAATTAAAGGAAAATGTTAGTTTTATATTGCTGGGTTTCATGATTTTTTTAAAGTGTAAATTTGATAACTGTTCAGTTTAAAACTTCAAGCAAAAGTATATATGAATAAACATTTTTTATTCCAGCTTATTGCAGCTCGTAAAGGAATCCGGTCATTGCTGGTTGTCAGTGTCTCAGTGCTTCTTGGGGATAAGACCACCACACTGTGTCACCCGACTTACTGCTGGATTCCAGGAGGCAGAGGCCTGACAAGAATAGCCCTCCGTGTCCAAGCTAAGTGAGCACAGGTTCATGTTCATAAGTTCTAGGAACAGAATTAGGACATCCAACCCATCAAGTCTACTCCGCCATTCAACCATGGCTGATCTATCTTTTCCTCTCAACCCCATTCTCCTGCCTTCTCCCCATAACCCCTGACACCCGTACTAATCAACCAATCAGGTAGAGTGGGATGGGGGTCAGGTTATGGTCATCAATTCCAGAGTAGAAGACCAGACTAGCAAGATTGAGTCTGGTATTATCACGATAGCTTATTCATTATTTTTTACTTGCCATTTTATTACTAATGCAAGACGCGCAACAAATTTAGCAGCATGAAAAAGCGCAGCAGAGGCTGGAGAGAGGTACATCAATCCTCCCAGGATTTCATAACACTGCTTCAGCATTGATTTTTTATATTATATCAATGTTAGTAAATTCATTTTTAGGAGGTGTAAGGCAGCAATGACTGATGCAAAGTGATGATATTTTTGAAATGCATTGATTTCATGCCCCTTGAGCTTTTCTCCACTTGATATTACATTAAACTTTAAAATGCACTTTCGCCATCGTAGGTAAAGAGGATAACATCACAAAATCACTTGGTTCACACCTGGTGTTTAAGAAAGGACTGCAGATGCTGGAAAATTCTAAAGTCGACAAAAATGCTGGAGAAACTCAGTGGGTGAGGCATTATCTATGGAGCGAAGGAATAGGCGACGTTTCGGTTCGAGCCCCTTCTTTATGCCACTATGTAGCTTAATTTTAGTTTTAGAGATACAGCGTGGAATCAGGCCCTTCGGCCCACCGAGTCCGCACCGACTAGCGATCCCCGCACATTAACCCTATCCTACACGCACTAGGGACAATTTACACTTATACCAAGCCAATTAACCTACAAACCTGTACGTCTTTGGAGTGTGGGAGGAAATCAAAGATCTCGAAGAAAACCCACACGGTCACGGGGAGAACGTACAAACTCCGTACAGATAGCACCGTGGTCGGGATCAATCCCCGGTCTTCGGCTCTGCATGCGCTGTAAGGCAGCTGCGCCAATTTCTCATTCGAGCTTTCTGAGTTGCACTTCTTGATCACAGCTCGCCTTCAGAAAAACCTGTGCTTCTGAGAAACATAAGCTACTGCAGAACTCAGAAAGATTGGATGTGAACAAGAAGGAAAATTACTCAAAGTCCCTTGTTATTTGCTACAGGCAGCCTGCTGTGAAAACTCACCGCACAACTCAAGCTGGCCACTTTTGTTCCGCATCTCTCGCTAGTCTTACCTAATAAGAGCTATTTTTCTTTCCTCAGCACGTGAGAGATTTGAAAGGCTGTTTCAAAGAGCATTGAATGTCCACCTTCCCATAGAATTAGAATGACATATAGGTTGGTCTGGGTGAGGGTGACAGATATTTATGGGAAATAATTGCTTTCATGGTTATTTTTTTACTGTTGCTGGCAGACAGTTTTATTGGAGCTCGGCTCATAACTTCTGGATTGCAAGTCACATGTCATTGGATACAGTGCTGAATGACTTCTTATAAAAATTCATTTATACATTCACATAGTATGTAATTCCTTTAAAATATAGCTGATCATGGTGTCTTTCTTGTTTCATCACCAATCCTGTCCTTCTCCCTCCTCTGCTGGAAGTCATAGAGTCATACAGCATGGAAGCAGGCCCTTCGACCCAACTTGCCCACCGCCCAACTTGTCCCATCTACGCTGGTCCCACTCGTCTATGTATGGCCCACATCCCTCTAAACCTGTCCAATTGCATGTACCTGTCCAATTGCTTCTTAAACGTTGTGATAGTCCCTGCCTCAACTACCTACTCTAGCAGCTCGTTGCATACACCCACCACCCTTGTGTGAAAATGTTTAGTTTAGTTTAGTTATGAGATACAGCGCAGAAACAGGCCCTTCAGCTCACCGAGTCTGCAACGACCTGTGATCCCCACACACTAGCACTATCCTACACACACCAGGGACAATTTTTACATTTATACCAAGCAATTAACCTAAATACCTGTACGTCTTTGGAGTACTTGTGGTACTGCTGAATTACTGCTCTGGATATGTGGTTCCAGGCCGGTTACATCATCAGGCTATGGAATTTAGTCGAAAAATGTTGATTTGTCAAATATGTCGACTTGTCGACACCAGCACAGTGGCGCAGCGGTAGAGTTGCTGCTTTACAGCGCTTTGAGCGTCAGTGACCCGGGTTCGATCCCGACTATGGGTGTTGTCTGTTTGGAGTTTGTACATTGTCCCCGTGATCGCCTGGTTTTTCTCCGAGTTCTTTCCTCCCACAATCCAAGGACGTACAGATTTGTAGGTTGATTGGCTTGGCATAAATTGTCCATAGTGTGTATAATATAGTGTTAATATGCGGGGATCGCTGCTCGGCGCGGACCCGGTGAGCCAAAGGGCCTGTTAAATCAAAGGTGGACACAAAATGCTGGAGTAACTCAGTGGGACAGGCAGCATAGCATCTCTGGAGAGAATGAATGGGTGACACTAACACTATCTTACACACTAGGGACAATTCACAATTTTACCAAAGCCAATTATCCTACAAATCTGTACGTCTCTGGAGTGTGGAAGGAAACTAGAGCACCTGGAGAAAGTCCACGCTGTCACAGGGAGAATGTACAAACTCCATACAGACAGTACCCATAGTCAGGATCGAACCCGGGGCTCTGGCGCGGTAAGGTAGCAGCTTTACTGCTGCGCCACTGTGCCGGCCCTGAACCTTCTGGACCCAGTATTGAATTCTTTCATCCTTGTTATTTTGTCTATGTTCTTGCTTCCTAACTATTCCCATTCATTATTGACCATATAACCTTGTCACTTATTTCACCCATTTGCCTATGAAATCCCCCTCACCCGTGTCCACCTATCATTTTGCCAGGTTTTAGCCTGCACCTCTTTTCTATCTTTCTCCCCCCTGCTATCAGTCTGAATAAAGGGTCCCGACCCAGAACATCCTATGAGCATTCCCTCCACAGATGCTGCCTGACCCACCGAGTTCCTCCACCACTTGGGTTTTTGCTCAAGATTCCAGCGTGTGCAGTTTCTTGTGTCTCCAGATAACCTTGTCTCCAGCTCACCTCTGTGATCACCCCAGTCTTATCCTATAACAGATATTTCCCTTCTCCACCCTCCATGCAGCCTAACAAGCTTCTTTTGTCTCCTTCCGAGTTCTGAGGAGGATCTCCCACCTGCGCCGCCTCCCACCTCTAACCTAAACTAAACCTAAAACATTAACTCTGTTTCTATTCCCACCGGCATGGCCTGACCTGCTCACTATCGCATATTTCACCATCCAGCCCGCACTCCAGTTTCTACCAACTATATCAAATATATCTGAGATCAGCACCTAGTTGTGATAGATTGAACGCAACAAAATAATCTTTAAATGTGAATCTCAGGGAGAGCCTAATCCAGTGTGGGTGTTTATCCAGGGTGTGCCCAGCGATCACAGCAGACTGAGGTTTCAAGGCCACCGGTATCTCGGGCATCAATCTTTTATTTCAGAGGCCATGGTGACAAGATGGAGTGTATTTAGAGAGATCAATAAGCTCAGCCTATGGCAAGGAAACTGTTTTAGCTCATATTTCTGAAACACCCTCTCCATTGTTAAAGTAATTTGCACATACCTGCTGATCCTGTCTGCTAACAATGATTTCTCTCAATCACTGCTCTGAATTGAGAGTAGAGCCTTTAAATGGCTTTCCATTCATTTCAAACAAACCTTTCATGTAGAGTGGTGTATATTTCCATTTATTTTTCTAAAATAAAGGGCAGATAGTGACTCTGTGACGTGAATCAGTTCAAGGAAGGCAAAGTCCAGCTAAAGTAAATGTCCTATCCTGGGCCTCCTCCATTGCCAGAGTAAGGCAACATGCAAATTGGAGGAACCTCACAATTCACTGGGGTAGCTTACAACCCAGTGGTATGAACGTTGAATTATCCAATTTTACGTAAGTTTTACATACACCTCCCTCCCCTTCAGCTCCCTCTGCCCCCACACCCCCTTTCCTCTCCCCCTTCCTCCACTAACAGTTGGTTAACCAGTTCCACAGTCCATAACAATGTATCCTTCTTTGGATCTTCTTCTTCTTGCGTGTGGCGTGCACAGCCTAAAGTTGAAGGACAACTTGTTCCATTTGATCTTATTTGATTGTGCATGCCAGGTTGATTGCATTCGTTGAAACAGGGCGGACCACGTGAAGGTTGCAATCTCCCACCCCCTTCTTTGGATGACAGCGTCTTTCTCCAACAATCGGCCTATCAGGGAACCTCCTTGCCTGAGGTGATCTGTTGCTGGCCACAATTTGTCTTTAATTTTTTTTCAAGCTTCCATTTTCGGGAGAACATGGATAGGTGACGTTTTGAATTGGGGTCTTTCTCAGATTGAAGAATGGTCCTGACCTGAAATGTCACCTATCCATTCATGTTCCCCCGAGACACTGCCTGACCGACTGATTTACTCCAGTTTGCCATCTTTTTCGTAGACCATCATCTGCAATTCCTTGTGTCACCATTTCTGAGTTGCTTCGACCCTTGCTGGCTGAGAGACCTGCAAATCTCCTCCAAGGAAGCAATGTAAATGAGAAGAAACAAAGAAGCAACTTAAACAACACCACTCATAAGTAGAATAACACCATAGATGTACAGGTTGGTACATTAATTGGTTTGGTATAAATATAACGTCCCTAGTATATGTGTGTAGGATAGTATTAATGTTAATATCAGTGGGCCGAAGGGCCTGTTTCCGCGCCGTATCTCTAACCTAAACTAAACTCTCTCAGCTTCTAGATGATGAATGTTTGCCTGACAGCACTGTAGGTAGGCTGGTGTTTTAATTTCAGCTGGTCCATGAAACTGGTGGCATACGAATAGATTGTGTATTGGTCACACACCCCAGCTGATCTTCAAAAGTTTCAAACCATTTTTTATATTCCTGCTGAAGTTCAAAATTTTGCCCAGTTAGTCAGCTTTTGATGAAACACTAATTTCAGTTCTTTACCCTCCACATCCAGTTGGTTTTACATTTTGTAATGTATGAAGAGGGATGATGATCAGCCAACAATAAAAATGACACAGGAGGTTAAATTTTACTTGAGAGGTAGCTTCAGATGTGCATACAATTAAAAAAAAACGAAAGCATTGCAGCTTCTGGGCAGCACAGTGGTGCAGCGGCAGTGTTGGTGCCTTACAACGCCAGAGACCAGGTTCGATCCAGACTACCGGTGCTATCTGTATGGAGTTTGTTCTCCCTGTAACCGCATAGGTTTTCTCCAGATGCTCCAGTTTCCTCCCACATTCCAAAGACGTGTAGGTTAATTGGCCTCTGTAAATTGTCCCTAATGTGTAGGATAGAGAGAGTGTATGGGTGATTGCTGGTCAGCGTAGACTCGGTGGGCCGAATAGCCTGTTTTCACACTGTATCTCTAAACCAAACTGAACAAAGCAATGCAGACACCAGACTTAATCTCATTTATTTCAGTTATCCACTTGCTTTTAGGTAGTTCACCCTGTTCAGAATCCTTTGTGCACTAAACTGAGGTAGATCAACAAATAAAGAACTAAACCCTGGGAATATATGTATTCATTCATATGCATGGCCATCTGCTATTGCGTTTGCATCGAGTACATGAGGGAATTAAATTCCTTTTGTCATATTAGCTGTGCAGTGAGAAGAGCTACATGAGGACATTGCCTTTTGAGCGCAGACAGCCATATATTTTCGTTAACTTAAACTTACTGTCAAGAACGAAAAAAAGGTCACATACATCAGATTTCTGGCGATTAACTAATCGAATCTCTGCCAACAATTTTCTTCTCCGATCATTCATTCAATTTGAATGCTTTATTTCCATTTGAGTACAACTAAAGGTATCCAACTCCACCCATATGATACATTTCACCGCAGTGTAATTGAAACCAAGATTGCATTTAAGGCACTGCCACTGGAAAACAGCCTGCAATGCCCGCTCAATCTTGATAAAGTGTATTTTTAATATTCACAAACAGAATAATGAATTTAGCAGCAAGATATTTTCATGTCAGCATCATAAGGCAGTGGAGATATTTGATAACTTTAAATGTAATCAGTGTTATTAAAATAACAGAGACCTAGTATATAGAACGGTGCACATGTTGGTCCTTCACCTCAAGATGTCTGTGTTGGCCATGATGCCAATTTAAACTACACGTCTGCCTGCACATGATCTCTATATCCCTCCATCTTCTGGCTGTTTACGTCTAAATGTCTCTTACACAATGCTATCATATCTGCTTCCCCCGGTAGTGTATTCCACGCACCTAACAAGCTCTGTTAAATATTTGCCTGGTTACTCTCCTTTGAACTTTCACCTTAAACCAATGCCCTCAGGTATTTGAAATTGTCCACCCTGGAAAAAGTCTCTGACTATTAGTCCTATATATGCCTCATAATTTTATAAACTTCCATCAAATTGCTCTTTACCCTCCACCAATCCACAGAAAACGATCCAAGTTTGTCCAACCTCTCCTTGCCGCTCATACTCTCTAATTCAGGCAAAACTCTGACGAATCTCTTCTGCCTCCATTCAAGAGCCTCCGCATTCTCCCTGTAATATGGCGATGAAACTGCACACAATCCTCCAAATGTGGCCTCGCCAAAACTCTATGCAGCTGCAAAATGATTTTCCTTCTTTTATATTCAACACCCTGACCAATGAAAGCAACCATGCCATAAGCCTTCTTTACCACCCTATCTATTGGTATTGCTACTTTCAGGGACCTCTGGACTTACACCCCACGATTCCCTGCACATGCATGCACCTGAGGGTCCTGCCATTTACTGCACATTTCACTTTTTACAAAATGCAACACCTCACACTATCCAAACTCCGTCTGCCATTCCTACCCCATTTTCAGCTGGTCTCTATCTCGTTGAATCCTTGACAACCTTCCTCCACAACCCTGCCCTTTCTTGCGTCATTTATAAACCCACTGATCACCCCACCTACATTTTCATCCTAATTTTTTTTAATATACCTAACCCAAAAAACAGGTCCCAGCTCTGCTTTTTGCAGGTCATCACAGAGACCTTCAATCAGAAACTGTCACCCTTCCCTGCCCCCCTACACTGCTACCTTCTAAAGCTAAGCCAATATTGAATCAAATCTACCATGTCACTGTGGATCCCATAGGTCGTAATCTTTTCTGGATCAGCTTACCATGAGGAACTTATTGAAAGCTTTGCAACATCAATGTAAACAATATCCACTGCCCTACCCTCATCAATCATGTTTGTCTCCTCCTCAAAAAGTTGTTTGAAATTACCTTGCAGTTCAAAGCAATGCTGTGCATCCTTTTAAAGGTTTTCAAAAGTCTCCGGAGAGGGAGTGGTCACCAGTACCTCACCTGAAGTTTAATCAGTGGCAAGGCTTTCCCTTGATTCGTTAGATGTGTCTAGGGTGTGGGGTGTTGGTGAGAATGGCCCAGGTGAGTGCAGGCAGGTAGTACCTCTGGGTGATGGGCTTGCCAAAGAAGATGCACAGTGATACAGTGCAGAAACAGGCCCTTCGGCCCAACTTGATATGCCTTTGATGCACTGCCACAACAACATTTAGACAGGTACATGGATAGGTCAGGTTTAGAAGTATATGGACCAAATGCAGGCAGGTGGGACTAGTGTAGATGGGGCATGTTGGTCAGCATGGGTACATTGGGCTGAAGGGCCTGTTTCTACGCTGTATGACTCTATGACTCAGTGGTTCTGTTGTTAGTTGAATTTTGATGACCTTCAGTAAGGGACACTTTGCAGGTAGTGCTGCCCTTGTTACTTGCCTTAGTGAAGAGCAACACAACAGATCCCACAGACCCTTGTATCACAAGACACTGGGTCTTAGTCAGAAGAAATGCATGACAAAAAAATAGGTCAATCATTTTTCAGTTAATTGTGTTACCACAGGGTCAAAATTGGTATTTAATTTTTCTCATGATATACTGCCACGGATAACAATTTATGCTATTAAGCTGCATTTAACTACTAGTTGACAAACAATAGCACATTTTATTTCAGACCTCAAAAGATTAGACAGATGGTTTGAGTCGGTCTTCATCATTCACAGAGCTTCGCTGGTTTGCGATGATAAATGGCTCGGCAGACAGGCTGTGCAGTTGCCAAAAGCTTGTTGGCTTTCACTTCATCAAACTCACATCTGAGTCAATGAAGAGGTCATTGGCACCAAGCAGCTTCAGGTTACAAGTGGCTGAGTAGAAAGAATAGGGTGAAATTTGAACTTTGATAATTCAGATTCAGAATGGAGTATTAGCAGCTCTCGGTTTGTAAGAATTCGACAGGAATTTGCATAGCTGCGGCTTTCAGGCACGCCCTCGATCTTCTCAACACAAACCTGAACAATGTGATATTGAAGCAATCTAACGCAGTATCAATTGAATCACACTTTCTCTTACTGACTGACAACTCATTTATCAAGCCCGCCCGAGGGAAATCATCAAGGAGGAGCTGGATCATTGAAAGAGCATTTGGGATTAAATTAGCCGGGATATCAGGGGAAGGGAGAGAGCCTGCAGCTAAGGACGGGAGATTGGCTGAGACTGGAGGTCAAGGCATGTTTTTTTTCCGTCACACAATTTGGGGTAGGGAGCAGGGGCTGGTTTGGGCAAATATGAGAACAACTGCGGCAGCACAGTGGCGTAGAGGTAGAGTTGCTGCCTTGCAGTGCCAGAGACCTCGGTTCGATCCCGACTACAGGTGCTGTCTCTACGGAGTTTGTACATTCTCCCCGTGAGCGCGAGGATTCTTCGGTTTCCTCCCACACTCCAAGGACGTGCAGGTTTGTAGGGTTTTTTTTTGTTTTGTTTATTTTATTAGAAGTTAATACCGTACAAAATAATACAACTATGTCATAACGTAATACATTCTATGTACAACCTCTAGTTTTATGTTTTTGAAAAGGAAATTAAAAAAAGACAAGAAATAGAAAGAAGAAAAAGAGGAAAAACAGATAGTAGAAAACATGAAGTGTGTATATATAAGAAAAGAAAAAGTAGAAAGTAGAAATAGGAGAAAAAGACCCTTAAAAAAGAAAATTTTCAAATCTTTGTTCGGGGTTGTAATTCTACCCACGACCTGACCTGAAATCAGTAATCTTTACGGTACTGCTGCATCGCATGATTCCAAAAAGTCGATGAAAGGGGACCAACTCCTTAAGAATTGGTCATATTTATCTATTAGGCGGAGTCTCATTTCTTCCAGCTGAGCTATGTCCGTCATGTTACTAATCCACATTTAATAGCTGTATTTTTCCAAAATGTAAGTATCAATTTCTTTCCAATTAGTAACCCATAATTAAAGAAAACTTTTTGGTCTTTGTTTAACTTGATATCTTCTACTATTATTCCAAATATAATCTATTCCGTATTTGGTTCTATTCTTGACTTGAAGAGCTTTGTAAATATATCAAATATATCGCTCCAAAATGTATTCAACTTTATACATCCTACAAATGATTGTGTTATATTGGCATTTTGAAACAAACATTTATCGCATCTAGGAGAGAGGTTTGAGTAGAATTTATTCAACCTCGTTTTTGAATAATATAGTCTATGAAATAATTTAAATTGAATTAAATTATGTCTTGCATTAATGGAACAATTATGTGTGTTCATCAGATACTTTTCCCATCTATCTTTTGGAATCTTTATCATTAGTTCATGTTCCCAATCTTCTCTTAGTGCCTCTGTTGAGGGTAATTCTCTATTTAATATACTATTATAAAAATATGATATTAGTTTTTGTGAATCGGCCTTAATATTCATTGTTTCTTCTAAAGGGTTTAGTTTGAAATCTATGTATATAAAGTCACATATCTGTATATATTTAAAATATTGATTATCATTCAGTTTAAATTTTGATTTTAATTGTTGAAATGATAACAATTTACCCAATTCATACATATCTCCTACTTTCCTAATTCCCAGTCTATCCCATTGTTTATATGTTTTGTCGATAAGAGATGGTTTGAATGCAGGATTATTCAATATTGGGGTTAGTACTGATAGATTATTTAATTTCAATGATAATGTTATTTGTTTCCAAATTCTTATTGTATTGTGAATAATTGGGTTCTTCTTATATAATATACTATTCAATTTTATCGGTGAGAAAAAGATCGTTCCTATATCGTACGGGAAACACTCCTCTTTCTCCATTCTTATCCACTCCGACTGGTGAGTGGAACTATCCAACCAGTACATTATGTTCTTTATATGCACTGCCCAGTAGTAATACGTAAAGTTAGGTAATGATAACTTGTAGGTTAATTGGCTTGTATAAAAACGTAAATTGTCCCTAGCCTGTGTTGGATAATGTTAATTTGTGGGGATCGCTAGGCGGCGTGGACTCAGTGGGCCGAAGGGCCTGTTTCTGCACTTTAAACTAAACTAAACTGAGTTTATAGGGGTTTGAAGCTTAGATTCGCCAGGGATAATCGTGGAGGCCAAAGTCTTGGAGGAAAAATTTGTTTATTCAGAGAAAGATGTGATGATCCATGCTTATACATATCATAAACTGCAGCGGTCCCAGCACAGATCACTGCAGAATTCCACCGGTCACCGACCGCTAGCCTGAAGATTGTCCTTCCACCACATCCATCTGTCTTCTATCAATAAGCCAGTTGAGAATCCTATACTACCAAGTCGCTGTTAATCCCGTGCATTTTAATCTTCTGGATCAGCCTGCCATGGGGAACTTTATCAAATGCCTTACTGAAATCCATGTTGATAACATCCATGACCCCACCCTAGTCGATCACTTTTGGCACCTCAGCAAAATTTTAATTGTTAGCAAGACACGACCTACCATGAACAAAGCCATGCTAACTGTCCTTAATTAACCCATTCACTTCCAAGTGGAAGTAAATCCTATAGTGAAGAATCCTCTCCAATAGCTTCCCTACTACTGACTTAAGGCTCATCGGCCTACAACTCCTTGGATTCTCCCTTAAATAAAGGAATGGCATTGGCTACTCTCCAGTCCTCCGAGACTTCGCCTGTCGCTAGACAAAACACAAAGATCTTTGTCAAGGCTCTCGCAATGTCTTCTCTTACCTCTCACGAACCTGCGCCAGATCCCAGCAGGTCCAAGAAGGGTCTCGACCCGAAACGTCACCCGTTCCTTCTCTCCAGAGATGCTGCCTGTCCAGCTGAGTTACTCCAGCTTTTTGTGTCTCTCTGCGGATTTATCCACCTGCTCTTCACGAACCCCAACACCTCATCCTTGATCTATTGAATGCATATTACGCCAGATCTTTCCCTTGCAAATTAGTATTCTCCACACTGAACTCAGTGGCCCCCATGTCCTTCTCCTTGGTGAAAACAGATGTAAAGTACTCATTTAGCCTGTATACCAAGATTCCAAGCACCAATTCCTTCCTTTATATAAAAGTGGGATAATATAGACCCAGTGTGGATATGTAATCGACGGTCAACATGGACTCAGTGGGCTGAAGGTCCTGTTTCCATGTTCAAGTTCAAGTTCACATTTATTGTCACATGCGCCAATTGGTACAGTGAAGTTTGAGTTACCAAACAGCCATACTAATAAACAGAACACAAAACATAATTGAATTTAACATAAACATCCACCACAGCGGAATCAACATTTCTCATTGTGATGGAAGGCAATAAAGTTCAGTCATCTTCCTCTTTGTTTACCCGTGGTCGGGGCCTAGAGCCCTCCGCAGTCGCCGCTACAGACGGCCCGATGTTCAGGCCCTCTCGCCGGTATGATCGAAACTCTGGCATCGGAATGGATCGGAACACACTCTGTGGCTTGGAGTTTCCGAATTGTCCGCGTCTTACCAGAGTCTGCGGCATCCAAAGTCCACAGGCCGAGCTGGGCGGAGCTCCAACACTGCCAATCCTCCGCAAAAGATCCCAGGCTCCGCGATGGTAATTCCGTGCTGCCCCCGCTGCTGAAGGTAGGAAATGCTGCGCCAATCCAGTTGGTAGGCCACATGGGTGGGGGGGGGGAAAGATGCGACATGAAGAAAAGACGCATCTCCATCCAGGTAAGTGACTGAAAAACGATTTCCCCCTATTCCCCCGCATCACCCCCACATTAGACATACTGAGAAACATTAAAACATGCATTTAGATTCACTAAAAATAACAAAAAAGGCGATAGGACTGATGGGCTGCTGGCGAGGCAGCCACTACGGTGACGCCACCCGATGTTTCGGTCAATAAATCTATACAGGGTGGCCTCTCAGCCAGTTGAATCTGAATTCATTCTGGTAGAGCAATCCCATCAGTACTTTATAAATCATCTTTGCTCATGCCCATCTCATTTGCTTTTCTCAATCCATATTTACCCGGTTTCCAGATTGTATCAGGGTGAAATTGACTGTCAAATTTATTTCCACTGGCCTCCAGATCATACAACTTGTGTCTCACATCTCCCCTCATGTCTTTTACTTATATTTTTTAATCTGCATCCCTGGGCATTGAACCATCCACTAATCAGACCAGCAGCTCTCAATTTACCCATTCCAAACCATTCAGGATCCAGCACGTCTTTGGCAAATCACCTCACAACTTTCGTTGCTCCAAGGAGATCAACCAATCTAACATCTAACATAAGTTGAAATTCCTGAAACCAGTCTAGTAAATCTCTTCTGTATTCCCTCTAGGACCTTCACATGTTGCCCAAGGTATATATCTTTTTCCTAGGCACATATTGTATATCCCCCCTTAAAGAGATAAATTAAACTGGGACCTGTATGCAGTATGCACACTCACCACGCCCTGTGAGTATGCACTTTCTTGCTTCTCTACTCTATCTGCCTTTCAATTTACAAGTTCAAAGATAATTTACAAGTTTGCGGTCAATTTGCAAATTCGCAGAGGACGCCACCATGGTGAGCCAGATACCAAATAATGATGAGATGGAGTACAGGAAGGACATTGGGAACTTTCTAACCTGGTGCCAAGGCTACAAATGCTCCCTCAGTGTCAGCAAGACAAAGGAGATTGCAATTGACTTCAGGAAGTGAAGTGGCACACACACACCACAGTGATTGCTCTGAAGTAGAGACGGCCGACAGCTTCAAGTTCTAAAGAATGCATATCACCAGCAACTTGTCCTGGACCAGTCACATCGAAGCTATGGCCAAGAAACCACACCAATGCCTCTACTTAGAAGGCATAGAGTTTGGCAAGTTCCCAACAACGCTCACCAATGTCTGTAGATGTGCCTTAGAAACCATTTTGTTGCGACGTGTCAAAACATGGTTTGGGAAGAGCTTCACCCAAGACTGCAAGAAATTGCAGAGAGCCTAGACCTTTGCGCAAACCAACATCCCTTCCATTGACTGTGTAGGAAGGAACTGCAGATGCTGGTTACACCGAAGATAGACATAAATTGCTGGAGTAACTCAGTGGGACAAGCAAAAATCTCTGGATAGAAGGAATGGGTGACGTTTCAGGTTCAGACTCTTCTTCAGACTAATTTTGACCCAAAACGTCAACCAATCCTTCTATTTAGAGATGCTGCCTGTCCTGCTAAGTTACTCCAACATTTTGTATCTATCGCCCTTCCATTGATTCTATCTACACTTCATGCTGCCTTGGCAAGGCCACTAGCATCCCTCACCCCCAGTTACTCCCTCTTCCTTCTCCCATCAGGCAAGAAGTACAGAAGTGTGAAAACACACATCTCCAGTCCAGAGTCAGGGATAGTTTCTTCTATTACCAGCTAGAGTGCGGTCCAGACCTCCCATGTACCTCATTGGAGACCTTTGAACTATCTTTAATCTGACTTTATCCGAGTTTATCTTGCACTAAATGATACACCCTTTATCCTTTATCTGTGCAGTGTGGACGGCTTGATTGTAATCATGTATAGTCCTCTTTGACTGGATAACATGCAACAAACAGCTTTTTGCTGTACCTTGGTACATGTGACAATAATAAAGCAAACTAAACCATAATGCCCTACACTCACCTTATCTTTTCAAAAGCTCATTGAATTTGCATGCTAGCTTTCAGTGCTTCTTGTATATGAATGGCTAGATCTTTCTGAACACCAGCATTCAATAATCATACACAATTTAAATGATATTCAGCTTTTCCATTCTTACTACCAGAGTGGATAATCACAAATTTTCCCGACTTATACTCAATCTGTCATCTCATAGGTTTGGTGAACCTGTCAATGATAATTTGTGAATTTTCAATATTATCTTCACTTACTTATTTATTTTCAAGTATTTTTCTCAGTTGAATCTCAATGAAATAGTTTAATACTTAATCTCAATAATATTTCATAGCTTGAATGGAAGGTGTGCAAATATATTTTGCACCGTTTCCCATTTCAAATCTTCTCAATATGATGAGTAAATGTTTCCCAAAGAGAGACAAAACCACCAATATTGTGGTTTTAACAGTTTGCTATTCCTGGATTGATGCCTATGTTGATTTGAAAGTAAAATTTAATCTTGTGTTTATATCTCCCAACTTGCTCATAAGTTCTCGGAGCAGAATAAGGCCATTCATCCCATCAAGTCTACCCCGCCATTGAATCATGGCTGGTTTATCCTTCCCTCTCTACCCCATTCTCTTGCCTTCTCCCCACAACCCCTGACATCTGTACTAATCAAGAATATATCAATCTCCACCATAAAAAATATCCATTGGCTTGGTCTCCACAGCCTTCTGTGGTAATGAATTTCACAGATACAATATCCTCTGACAAAATAAATCCCCCCTTGTCTCCTTTCTAAAGGTACGTCCTTTCATTTTTTTCTTTTTTTTTCTCTTCTCTATTGGTCTCATTTCCTGAGCATGTGGATCTTGCTAGAGTTGTACTAACCTTCTGGTGGTTGGTCCATTGCCTAAGCCCAGAGGCTCAATGTCACATTTCAGCCAAGCTAGGTTAACAGTTAGAAACATAGAAAATAGGTGCATGAGTAGGCCATTCGGCCCTTCGAGCCTGCACCGCCATTCAATATGATCATGGCTGATCATCCAACTCAGCATCCTGTACCTGCCTTCTCTCCATACCCCCTGATCCCATTAGCCACAAGGGCCACATCTAACTCCCTCTTACATATAGCCAACGAACTGGCCTCAACTACCTTCTGCGGCAGAGAATTCCACAGATTCACCACTCTCTGTGTGAAAAATGATTTTCTCATCTTGGTCCTAAACGACTTCCCCCTTATCCTTAAACAGTGACCCCTTGTCCTGGACTTCCCCAACATCGGGAACAATCTTCCTGCATCTAGCCTGTCCAAACCCTTAAGAATTTTGTAAGTCTTTATGAGATCCCCCCTCAATCTTCTAAATTCCAGCGAGTACAAGCCGAGTCTATCCAGTCTTTCTTCATATGGAAGTCCTGCCATCCCAGGAATCAGTCTGGTGAACCTTCTTTGTACTTCCTCTATGGCAAGAATGTCTTTCCTCAGATTAGGAGACCAAAACTGTACGCAATACTCCAGGTGTGACTTCACCAAGACCCTGTACAACTGCAGCAGAACCAGTAATTCAATGTTACCACCAATTCTCTCCTCTCCTACTCACATTCTCAGTTTGGGTTCCTGCACAATGATCAACGTTTGCTCTCTGTTTCCAGCTCCGGAGATTAGTTAACATGTAACAAAGGCTACATGTGCAATTAGTTTAATTTAGTTTTGAGATACAGCACGGAACCAGGTCCTTCGACCCACTGAGTCCACGCTGACCAGCAATCCCCGTACGCATTAGCAATATACAATTGACAATTTTTTTAACCAAACCCAAACAAACCTGCAAATCTGTATAACTTTGGAGGAAACCCATACAGTCACGGGGAGAACATACAAACTCCGTACAGACAGCACTCGTGGTCAGGATCAAACCTGGATCTCTGACGCTGTAAGGCAACAACTCTATCGCTGTGCCCTTTTTCACGGCGCTATCTTTCTGGTTTATATGGTTCAGCCACAAATTACCTAAACCTTCCCAATCGTTAGTCATGTTCTTTGATGTTTCAAAAGAGTTTTTCCTTTCTGGTGAAGAGAAGCTTAAAAGCACACTTTAACCATGTGCTAATATGCATAAAGATAGCATTTTAATATTTCTGTAGATTAATAATAATTTCAGTTTGGATATAACTATGGCTATATTATTTTTACCATGTCCTCCAGAATTCAAATCCAAGTTATAATAGGAATCAGTTTCTGGGTTACTGGAGAAGCAGTTTAGGCATTGGCCACAAGGTGAAGCTATAACCTCAGACAGTGCTTGGAATGTGTGTATGTGGTGAAGATTTCAGTACATACTCCAGCATTCAAATTGATTTTCAGATGACTGGATGCAAAGAAATCACACACTGCATTCTTAAGATTACTTACACAATAATCGTCGTAAATAGCAAAACTAGATTGTAATATTATCAGGCTTCATGGAGATTAGTTGTATTTATATATCAATGGTGAGGGTTGGTGTAAGGAAGCTTGGATGAAGAGAGATATTGAGGTTCTGGTTAAGAATAAGAAAGAGGCGTAGGGCAGGTATAAATCTATAGAAATGTATATTCTAATATACTTAGAATATCATCTAATATTAAGGATGAACATTAGAAAATATTAATGTTCGTCCTAAATATTATCTACCAGAGCTATCTCTTCTCCCCTTTTTTGTCCTCCTGATTCATTTCTTTAGCCTGCTCCTCAGTTACAGAAACTCCTCCAGGGATACCTTGGATCTCAGCTGCTTATACCTGCCCTCTTTCTTATACCCACCCTTCTTTCTTATCCTTAACCAGAGCCTCCATATCTCTCATCATCCAAGCTTCCTTATCACCCACCTGTCTTGCCCTTCACCTTAACAAGAACATGCAGGTCTTGAGCTCCTATCAGCACACTTTTAAAAACATCCCAATTTCCAGACGTTCTGCTTCTTGCAAGCAACCTACTCCAATCAACTTGAGTGAGTACCTTCAAAGTTGGCCTTGCCGATTTTTAACTCGTGGTCATGCCCTTTCTTTATCCCTAATTATCTTAAAGTTAACAGAACAGTGGTTACTAGTCCCGAAAGGCTCATCCACGAACACTTCAACAACTTGCCCCTCCCAATTTCCCAAGGCCAGATCAAGCCTTGTTCTCTCCCATATGTCTCTCTCCACGTGTTGCCTGGGGAAACATTCCTGAACGTATTTGACAAATTCTGACCCGTCAAAACCTTTTGCACTCTGACAGTCAACCTAATTAATTGCCTTGCTGAAGTCCTTATATCTGCCCTACTCAATATTCTTGGTTACTCCTTCAAAACACTCAATCCAATTCGCAAGACACTTTTACCATGCCAATCCGATTGTGACCTGGGATAGGATCTTGTAATTCAAATTCAACAGTGAGATGTGTTGCCAATTGCAGATGTCTTCCTCCTCCCCATTCAGCTTGCAGTTAAGGCTGATGATGGCCTTCATGGACTCCGCCCTACTGCCAGCTGGATGTGGTGTGTAGGAAGATACTGCAGATGCTGGTTTACACTGAGAATAGACACAAAACGCTGGAGTAACTCAGCGGGACAGGCAGCATCTCTGGAGGGAAGGAATGGGTGACGTTTCGGGTTGAGACCGTTTTTCATATGTGTTGCTGCTGATTGGCTACTTTGGGGATTACACCCTTTATGGGCCGATGCCCTTCGCTTATCGCTGCACAACAAAGTGTCAACAGCTACACTTAACTGAAAATGGCCTTTTCGGAAGCTGCACTGATGCACTAACAAATGTCTAAATGCACTTCATAGATTTTGCAAGGGGGAGGGGTTTGAGCTGAATTCAATTTGACACTAAAACTAAACTAAACAATGTTTTCACACACACCAACAATCGATGTAAGATGGACACAAAAGGTTGGAGTAATTCAGCGGGAAAGGCAGCATCTCTGGAGGAAAGGAATGGGTGACGTTTCTGGTCGAGACCCTTCTTCAGATTTATGTGTCTATCTTCGTTTTTCCAGCTTTTTGTGCCTATCTTCGGTTTAAACCCGCATCTGCAGTTCCTTCCTAAACAGTAGATGTAATTCAGTTTCTAGGCAACCAGCAATTATCTCTGTTGAAAACAGACATTAGGAAGTTTCTGTGGTGAAAGACTACAAAGCTGACATAGCTCAGAGCTTCCTTCAAATGCAATATCCCCATTGACTCCTGGTAACCTCTGGGCCATGACTGCGTAAAGTGGAAGCACTGGTATTGGAAACCTTAAGACTATGTATCAGGAACTCACAGATGTGACACTTACTCCACTCATCTGCCAAAACCTACCTCACCTATATCCATCTATCATCTGCAAGGATGTGTCCCAACCCACCTCTCATTTCCAGCTTTCTCCCTATTACTCCTAACAGTTTGGTGAAGGATCCCAGCCCAAGACATTGTCTCTTAATTCCCTCCACAGATGCTGCCCATTGCTCCATTGAGCTCCTCCAGCTCTGTATTTTGCTCAAGATTCCAGCAACTGCAATTTTTTGCATCTCCATTCAGTTTTGTCTGGCCGGGTAGGTTCAGGTTGATAACATCAGTTAGTTCAATGCCTAATTTTCAACATTATAGAACTGAATCTTTGCTGATTCCTCAAAGTTAACATGCATGGAGCTACTGAATCTCAATTTGAAATTCCATGAGAATTTGGATTCCATGAGAATGGTTACACAAGATGTCAAGGACAATATTAAACCAAAAGCTTAAGCATACCAATTGGCAAGGGCAAATCAGAGCACTGGGAATTTTACAGAAACCAATCTGAAGCACATAAAGAGAAAGTAAGGAGGGGAAAAAGGATTATGCGAGAGAACCAACAAGTAATAGCAAAATAAACAGCAACCTTATATAAAGTAAGAGGGTAACTGGGTTAAGTATGCAACCCCAAGAGAGTGAGACGGGGGAATTAATAACAGGAAACAAGGAATAAGTTAAATCATTGCCTTGCATTTGTTTTCATGATGGAAGACTGCAAATATCACAAAGATATCCAATAGATTAGTTCATTAAAATTAATTAGGTGGGACAAAATTGATTATGAGAAAAAATGGCAGGTAAAGTCAAAAGAAACAGCAGTGATATATAAAGAAAGAGGGAAGCTCCATTAAATATACAAATCACGGGGGACGAGTCTGGGGAATTAATGACAATAAACAAGGAATACCTTTAATCACCACCTTGCATTAGTGTTCATGATGGAGTACTGTATGCATCCCAAGAGTATCAACAGACGAGTTTCCAATACTAGGAAAGAACTTGTAACAATCTGTAAAGGAGCATACACGTACACAGTGTTTCTTTACCGAGTCTTTATTAATCATATATATCGATGCCCTAGTTGTACATGGTCTGCACGTTTTACTAGAGGAGGTACCAGGGATGGAGAGACAGTAATATACTTGGTGAAAGGGGAGTGGCTACACAACCTACAATTAAAGGGACATGCACTAAACATCTACATCCTTCCTCTTGCAAAAGAAAGGAACGTGACAGCCGACCATGTCTCATACACTAGAGCAACTGGAAAAGGATAGACAGCAAAATAGCAGCAATCAAATATAACCATAACGGTCAGGCGCCCTTACAATCCGCCCCGAGCGGGTACGAACCCCGCTCACACCCTCTCCCCCCAAAGAAACGGGCACCGGGGGAGACCCCACGACAGGAGGACTACGATGTGGGGACTTGCGTGGTGACAAAGGGATTGGAGGCGAGCGACCTGGCGATGGGGAAGAGATGGCTGGAGACACGGGAACAGTCACAGGGAGAAGAACCGGGACAGGGCGAGCAGGCACAGGCTTAGCGACCGCTACAGGCGGGAGAGCGGACAGAGGGGGAGCATGGGGGTCAGCAGGAGGAGGAGGAGAGGGCTCGTTCACCAGGCGGAGGTGCCGCCTGGACCGACGGTAAACAGTACCATCGAGGTTCACCAGATAGGAGCGAGGTGAACCAGCCGTCCCAACAACAACCGCAAGGCCAGGGTGACCGGAGGTGGAATGCATGCGGACAACCTGACCAGGAGACAGAGGAGGCAGGGCACGGCAAGACCTGTCGTGGGATCGCTTTTGAATGGACCGCTTGGTAGCAATACGCTCACGGACCACGGCAGGTTTTACAACAGCTGGGGTAAGAGTCTGCTGGGCCACCGGAATGGGAGGTCGAGTAACCCGGGACATGAGGCGCTGCGCCGGGGATCCCAGAACACCGTCACGGGAAATGTTTCGCAGGTTGAGGAGGGCGAGGTAAATGTCAGACTTCGATGCGCGGCAGCGATTCAACAAGTCCTTTGCGCTGCGAACAGCACGCTCGGCCAGGCCATTGCTCTGAGGGTACTCAGGGCTACTAGTGTAATGCCGAAAGTTCCAGCGGTCGGCAAAGTCCTTGAACTCCGCACTGGTAAATTGGCTGCCGTTGTCTGACTGCAGGCTCGCTGGTGATCCAAAGGTCGCGAAGTGGCGGCGCAGCTTCGTGATAACAGCAGAAGAGGAGAGAGAAAACAGCTGGTCGACCTCATACCAGTTGGAGTAAGAGTCGACAAGCACCAAGAAGTGCTTGCCGTGCCACTCAAAAATGTCCGTTGCCAGCGCCGACCATGGCAGGTCTGGTGCGGGCTGCTGCAGAAGGGGCAAACGCTGCTGCTGCGGGGCGAGACTGTTGCAGGTAGGGCAAGATGACACCCGGTCCCGAAAATACACAGCCATATCAGGCCAATAAAACTGGCTTTGGGCGATAGAGAGAGTGGCCTCGGCGCCAGGGTGACCCCGATGCGCGGTGTCGAAATACTGTTGGCGAAGAGCCTCAGGTACCACAACCTTGTGACCCTTAACGATAACTCCATCTCGTAGCACCAGCTCGTCACGGACCAGGAAGTAGGGCACTGCCACGGCGGGCAGGGAAGAACGTCGCTCGGGCCAACCCCTTTGAATGACCGCAGCTAGCTGTTGGAGCGAGGCGTCAGCAGCAGTGTGTTTAACTAAGCACTGTAGTTGTTTTGAAGGAACAAAGTTGACGTTCAGGACAATCATACCTGAAGCCTCGTAAGGGTGACGGGTGGTCGAAGCCAGAGGAGCCCGAGACAGCGTGTCAGCAATAAACATGTCCTTGCCTCTACGGTACACTACGGAGAAGGTAAAACGCTGCAGCTGCAGCATCATCCGCTGCAGCCTGGAGGAGGCAGCGTGAATCGGCTTGCCGAGGATGGTGACCAGAGGCTGGTGGTCGGTCTCAATAGAGAATTGAGTTCCCAGGATATAGTCCTTAAATTTTGAACATGCAAACACAACAGCCAGCAGTTCCTTTTCGATCTGGGCATAGCGCTGCTCAGCTGGAGTCATCGTGCGAGACGCGAAGGACACGGGTAACTGGACCCCATCATGAACTTGCAAACAAGCAGCACCCAGCCCGAACTTTGAAGCATCGCACGTGAGGACAATAGGACGGTTCAAATCGAAATATTGCAGCGTCGGAGTGCAGACAAGCTTCGAACGCAGCATATCGAAAGCAGCCTGGTGTTGTGGGAACCAGGACCATGCAGTGTCTTTCTTCACCAAGTCCCTTAAAGGGGCACTCAACTCGCTCAGATCGGGGATGAATTTTCCCAAGTAATTTGCCAAGCCAAGGAAACGCTGGAGGCTAGGCACATCCACAGGAGCAGGCATCTTCGAGATAGCAGCGGTCTTCTGTGGGTCGGGCTTCAGCCCGGACGCTGTGAAGACGTGTCCCACATAAGTGACCTCCGGGACACGGAACCGGCATTTACTAGGGTTGAGCTTTAGATTTACCTCCCGAGCTCGATCCAAAACTAGTCGGAGGTTGTGGTCGTGCTGTTCCACATCTTTACCATACACCAAGATGTCATCTACAATGATAGCGCACGGGAGCCCCGCAAACAGCTGTTCCATCGTCCTCTGGAAAACTTCACTGGCGGAGCTGATCCCGAACGGCATGCGCAGGAATCGGAACCTCCCAAAGGGAGTGGCAAAGGTCGTCAGGTAGGACGATTGTTCATCTAGCGGTATCTGCCAGAACGAGCTCTTAGCATCCAGCACCGAAAACACAGTGGCAGGGCCAACCTGTGCAGCAACATCTTCGACAGTACGCATGGGATAGTGCGGGCGCTTGATAGCCAGGTTCAAATCTTTGGGGTTGATGCAGATCCGTAGCTCACTCTTGTCCTTCTTGGCAGCAACCACCATGGTGGAGACCCACTGAGTGGGCTCGCTCACCTCTTTCAGAATGCCTGTAGCCACCATGTCCCGAAGGGTGGACTCGACCCTATCCTTCATCGCAAAGGAGACCCGGTGTGGAGGGCGTATAACTGGATCCACGTCAGGTTTTAGAGAGATCTCATAACTGCAGGGGAGCATCCCCAGCGCATTGTCAAACCGATCGGGGTACTCGGCTAACGGGTCCAAAGGCTGCTGAACTAAACGGATCTCCCGGTGAAAATTGACCAATCCGAGGTCTTGGCATGCCCGAACGCCGAGCAGTGTAACACATTTCTCGTTAACCAGGAAGAAGGAGAGGGGCCGAACGGTCTCTAGCACTTCACAGTTCAGGGTAGCCTTCCCCACAGGGACAAGCAACCCTCCCCCATAAGCACGAAGGACAGAGCGCTCAACAGTGACTCGCTCATTATTCCTTATCTTCTTGAAAAGGCTAGTAGACATAACGTTCGTGGCGGCCCCAGTATCGACCTTGGCAGAGAACGTAGAACCATTGACAGTAACTTGCACAGTAGGGTCTATTATCCGAGCAGGTGCCTTCCTAACTGAAAACACGCTGAGCCCACTCTGAGAAGAGTCCGAATCAGACAGTGGGAGGTTGTCAGGAGAGTGATAAGAACCAGACGCAGTACCATCCCGTACCAGGTAATTAGAGTGCCTGCGCTGTTGCTGGGCAGGATTTTTTCTAGCTCTGCATGCTGACGAGAAGTGGTTAGGCTTGTTGCAGAAGTTACAAATCTTTCCCACCGCAGGGCACACGTTGAAACGATGAGTCACAAAGTTACAGTTCGGGCAGCGCTTCTCCAGCTTGGAACTTGAACCATAGCTGGCCCCACGGCGAGTTTGCTGAGCAGGACGGCGGGTTGCGACGGTAGCTGCCCGAACCTCATGATCAGGGGGTGGTGCAGCAGAGATAACAGCCTCAGACATCTTTGCAGCATGCAGGGCAGCCTGGAGAGTCAAGTCTGCCTTACACAGGAGCTCCGACCGCAGCTTCTCATTTCGTAGACCATACACCAAGACATCGCGGGTCAGGGTCTCTGGGGTAGCGTCATTCAGGTGGCATCGCCTAGCCAGGTGCCGTAGGTCAGCGTAGAAGTTGCCGACAGACTCACCGGGTTTCTGACGACGTCCAAAAAACTTAAAACGCTCCAGAATAGAGTTCGTGGGCACATCGCACATCACGTTGAACTTCCCCAGTAGACAGTCAAGGTCCTCAGGGTCCTCATTCGGCCCGTACTCAAAGGATTCAGAGCGCTCCAGAGCCTCGGAGCCGGCTAGATTCAATAGCAGCGACGCTTTAATGGCAGAGGAAACTCCCGGGTGCACGATAGCCACATAATGCCGAAAATCCCGGCGGAACGCATTCCACCGGTGAGCGATGTCGTCGTCAAAGACAAGGGACTCAGGCTTGCGGCAGGAGGAAGCCATAACCAGGCAGGGAAGGGTAACTGGGGCAAAAAAAAAACTAAACCCGATAAACAGGAGGCGCGCAATTCGAAACGACTGACACCATGTAAAGGAGTATACACGTACACAGTGTTTCTTTACCGAGTCTTTATTAATCACATATATCGATGCCCTAGTTGTACATGGTCTGCACGTTTTTACTAGAGGAGGTACCAGGGATGGAGAGACAGTAATATACTTGGTGAAAGGGGAGTGGCTACACAACCTACAATTAAAGGGACATGCACTAAACATCTACACAATCCCCATCCTGAGGGACAAATATTTTTTTAAGGGCAAAGGAACTGCTTCTCACGTGGATGGTGAATCTCTGGAATCTTTGATTATAGAGACTCGATCATCTTAGCATTTAAAGAGGAGGTTGATCACCTTTTGAACGCTTGGGAAATCAAGACAATGATGATCCGGAACAGGGGATGTGCGGACAGATCAGCCGTTGATCATATTAAAAGGCAGGGCATCTTGAGTACCTGAGTGGCCTATTCACCTTCCTATTTTCTAACATTTATTGTATTCTTAATGGCCCAATACCTCTTCTCACAATTAGAACCACACTCTGTATATTATTTACCAAACTTTCTGTGCACCTGCACTTTTCCCATCACTGCAAGATTCCTTTTAATGCTTTTACAGATTTAAAGTGATGCTGTAAACAGGTTAGATTCAAAATCATGAGCCACTTACAGTCAGCAAGTAGCATTTAAGGGAAGGTTTACCACACATTCTATGGGCACTACTGTTTCTAAATCTTGGTCAAGATCAGGTCTGGAAAAATGTCTTGTCCATGAATCGAATTTTTATGGCGTTCCCTCAGATTAATACAAAATGCTATTATAATGTTATAGAGATGGCAGCTTCTATGAGGATTCAGACTAATGCAGTAGCAGTTGCTATCCTGAAATAAAGACTAATTAAAGACTAAATGCAGCATTTTTAGCCTGCAAGCATTTACATATTTGATGATATCAAATTTAACATCTTACCAGTTCTTGTATTTCACAAAATATTAAGCACATTTTCCACTCGGAACAATTATTGCAATGTAATTTCTTCTATTATTGATCCACTCAAAATGAGTATGCATTGAATAATGGGATGTCCTGATGAAGCATTTGTGTTGTAAATCACCTAAATCTCATTTGTGCTATTACAAGGAATTAATGGAGCCAAAAATCACTTTAATAAATCCCCTTGGAACACAGAAGATTGTAACATCACAATTGGGACTGATGATGCACAGCATCAGAGTATTAGAACGCATGGATAAACCACTTCATATTATTCACACTGCTTCAAACATTAGCCAAGCAAAAAGGATCCTCTGACACTGACATTTTGCATAGTTATGTTAGATCTTCTGAGCCACTCCCAATGAAGGGTGACACAAGAAACTGCAGATGCTAGAATCTTGAGAAAAACACAAAACCCTGCGGGAACTCTGTGGTTCAGGCAGCATCTGTAGGGAGAATAGACAGACGAGACCTCAGGTTGAGAGAAGGGTCCTGACCCAAAACGTCATCTGCCCAATCCCTCCCCAGATGCTGCCTGACCCACTGAGTTCCTCCAGTACTTTGTGTTTTGCCAATGAAGGATGATTTATTCTGTGCCTTTCCCGTTGCTACTGGCTAAAGATTCCTCATCCTCGCTCCCTCACAAAAGGCTCTATGGATATTTTTCAAATCAGCAAAAATGATTGAAACTCACTCTTTATCAAATTTACTAAATCCATTCAGATCAAACAGTAGGTCTGAACCATTCTTCAAATTTATAAAGGGTCGTAAGCTGCAAAGGTTGCCGGACCATTCCCTCATCAGATGCTGCCTGAGCTGCTGAGTTTCTCCAGCACTGTTATTTTGTCAAGAGTGTTTAATTGTCATATACACCAAGAATGGTGCAATGGGATTCTTACTTGCTCCAACTGTGCAGACACATTAACACAACAACACAATAAATAAATATACAACAAGCAACAACACAATTAATTTAATAAATATAATAAAAAATCCCAGATGATCGCCAGTAATTAGGAATTCAAATGATGAACTTTCTGTCAAGGGTTTGCTTGCTTCACACCCGCCCTCTCTTTCTGGGGGAACATAAAAAGTCTGAAGAAGGGTCTCGACCCAAAACGTCGCCCATTCCTTCTCTCCCGAGATGCTGCTTCACCCGCCGAGTTACTCCAGCATTTTGTGTCTACCTTCGATGAAAGGTCTCTATCCAGTCTGCTGAAGTTAGTGGGAGGTTAGTGCACCATCACAATCACATTGTAGAAACAAAGAACTACAGATGCTGGTTAATGTACAGAAGGACACAAAGCGCTGGAGTAATTCAGCACTTTAGGTAACGCCTCTGGAGAACATGGATAGGTGATCTGGAACAAGGGTCTCGGCTGGAACGTCACTTAACCATGCTCTCCAGAGATGCTGCCTGACCATGCTGAGTTACTCAAGCACTTTGTATCCTTTTGTGTATTAACCAGCATCTGCAGTTCTTTGTTTCTACTAATGCAATGCTACCCTATTACTCCGTAATCCCCCACTCAGTTATAATGGACAATTGGCAATAATGGACAGCATTCCCACATGGCATCTGAAATAAGATAATAGTTCATTTCATTCCAAAACTCATGATACTTGATGCTGATCATAGGACACTGCCATTCACTGTGACATGATTATTTCTAACTGGTAAATCAGTCTGAATATTTAACAAGTGATGGAATAACTCAGTGAAATAACATCCAGTTTTTCTGAACGTTAAGGAAAATTATGTGAGGATATGACATAGTGAAAACTTATTCAGTTCATTAATTATTTGTTAGTGATCATCTTCATATAAAAGAGCCTGTTAATTTCATCAGCTCTGCTGCTTACTCCTGTTTAGAATTATTGTTTAGAATTATTATTTCCCGATAACTTAAATTCCCTTGGATTAATTTATGGACTCTGCTCGCACCATAGCTTAAAGGAGAGAATTGTGTGATCCAACCTCCTTAAAAGAAGAAAAGTTTACATTACTCTCTAGTCTCTAGTTTACATTAGTCAAAGGGTTTTCAATACATGCCATTCATCTCTCTATTTTGAAAAAGTAGCTGTCAACTTGCAAAAGCAAAGCCCGTTTACATCACTCCCTGATGAGCTCAATGCATTTTACGCACACTTTGATAGGAAGAACACCGATGTGCCTTCCCGAGCCCCCATTCGCTGTGATGGTATTTCAGTCTCAGTCACAGAGGCCGACGTCAGGAAATCCTTCAGAGGGGTGAACCCTCGAAAAGCGTCTAGACCTGATGGCATACCTGGTCGTGTTCTTAAAAACCTGTGCGGACCAACTGGCTGGAGTTTTTACGGACATTTTCAACCTGTCACTTCTGAGGTCTGAGGTTCCCACCTGCTTCAAAAGGGCATCAATAATACCGGTGCCCAAGAAGAGCAAGGTGACGTGCCTCAATGACTATCGACCTGTGGCACTAACGCCTGTGGTGATGAAGTGCTTCGAGAGGTTGATCATGGCACAAATCAACTCCTACCTCGACAAAACCTGGACCCACTGCAGTTCGCTTACCGACACAACAGATCAATGGTGGACGAGATCTCGCTGGCCCTCCACTCCGCTCTGGACCACTTGGACAAAAAAAACCTCATATGTCAGGCTGTTATTCATTGACTACAGCTCGGCATTTAACACAATCATCCCCTCCAAGCTGGTTACAAAACTCGCAGAACTGGGTCTCTGCGCATCCCTCTGCAATTGGATCCTCGACTTCCTCATTCACAGACCACAGTCTGTTCGTATTGGTGGAAATGTGTCAGACTCGATAACATTCAGCACAGGGGCACCTCAAGGCTACGTGCTCAGTCCCCTGCTGTACTCACTCTATACTCATGACTGCGTAGCTGGTCATAGTGCGAACTCCATCATCAAGTTCGCTGACGACACCACTATTGTGGGACGTATCACTGATGGGGATGAGTCAGAGTGTAGAAGAGAGATCGAGCAACTGTCCATATTGTGCCAGCACAACAACCTGGCCCTCAACACCGGCAAAACCAAGGAACTGATTGTAGACTTTGGAAGGAGTAGGATGGGGAACCACAATCCTGTTTATATCAACGGGTCGATGGTTGAAAGGGTCAAGAGCTTCAAATTCCTGGGCGTGCACATCTGTGAAGATCTTTCCTGGTCCGAGAATACAGATGTAATTATTAAGAAAGCTCATCAGCGCCTCTACTTCCTGAGAAGATTATGGAGAGTTGGTCTGTCAAGGAGGACTCTCTCTAACTGCTACAGGTGCACAGTAGAGAGCTTGCTGACCGGTTGCATCATGGCTTGGTTCGGCAACTTGAGTGCCCTGGAGAGGAAAAGACTCCAAAAGGTAGTAAACACTGCCCAGTCCATCATCGGCTCTGACCTTCCTTCCATCGAGGGGATCTACCACAGTCGCTGCCTCAAAAAGGCTGGCAACATCATCAAGGACCCACACCACCCTGGCCACACACTCATCTCCCTGCTACCTTCGGGTAGAAGGTACAGGAGCCTGAGGACTGCAATGACCCGGTTCAGGAATAGCTACTTCCCCACAGGCATCAGGCTATTAAACTTGGCTCGGACAAAACTATGAATATTAATATCCCTCCATCTGTTATTTGCACTTTATTAATTTATTAATTCATGTGTGTATTTACATATATAATTGTAGTCAATGCCTACTATGTTCTGTTGTGCTGAAGCAAAGAAAGTATTTTATGGTCCTGTCAGGGACACATGACAATAAACTCTTTTGACTATTGACTTTGTTTCGTGACTGTACCCGTTTCCTCCAATCTTCCAAAGATAGACGCAAAATGCTAGAGTAATTCAGCGGGACAGGCAGCATTTCTGATTAGGAGTGGGTGAAGTTTCATGTCGAGACCTTTAAGGGCCACCCATTCCTTCTCTCCAGAGATGCTGCCTGTCCCACTGAGTTAGAAACATAGAAACATAGAAAATAGGTGCAGGAGTAGGCCATTCGGCCCTTCGAGCCTGCACCGCCATTCAATGTGATCATGGCTGATCATCCAACTCAGTATCCCGTACCTGCCTTCTCTCCATACCCCCTGATCCCTTTAGCCACAAGTGCCACATCTAACGCCCTCTTAAATATAGCCAATGAACTGGCCTCAACTACCTTCTGTGGCAGAGAATTCCAGAGACTCACCACTCTCTGTGTAAAGAATGTTTTCCTCATTTCGGTCCTAAAGGAATTCCCCCTTATCCTTAGACTGTGACCCCTTGTTCTGGACTCCCCCAACATTGGGAACAATCTTCCAGCATCTAGCTTGTCCAACCCCTTAAGAATTTTGTAAGTTTCTATAAGATCCCCCCTCAATCTTCTAAATTCCAGCGAGTACAAGCCGAGTCTATCCAATCTTTCCTCATATGAAAGTCCTGACATCCCAGGAATCAGTCTGGTTCCAGTTATCCAGTTATTCCATCAGTTCCAGTTATCAGTTATTCCATCATTTTGCGTCTATCTTCGGTGTAAACCAGGATCTGCACCTGCATCTCCCCCAATTCTCCTGTGCATTCAGCCTGGTCCAGGAAACACAATATTCAGCAATCAATTATTTTGTTTCAATTCTTTTCTCTGGTTGTTTTGCATTCTTGTCAGTTCTAGATGAGTTTAATCTGATGGGGCTGTGTTTTCCGGTTTTTGTATTACTTGCTCTATGATATTCATTGTGCTTCTATATTTATGAATGTTCAAAACATCAATATAATTGCATATATGCATCACACACATGCAGTGCAGCCTTTGCTTGTAGATAATTACCATTCATGGGGAAATTATTTGTGATATGATAACATGTTCTTGTCAATATGTTTTATGAGGAATGTTATATGATTATATTTACATAGAAACATAGAAACATAGAAAAATAGGTGCAGGAGTAGGCCATTCGGCCCTTCGAGCCTGCACCGTGATCATGGCTGATCATCCAACTCAGTATCCCGTACCTGCCTTCTCTCCATACCCCCTGATCCCTTTACCACAAGTGCCACATCTAACGCCCTCTTAAATATAGCCAATGAACTGGCCTCAACTATCTTCTGTGGCAGAGAATTCCAGAGACTCACCACTCTCTGTGTAAAGAATGTTTTCCTCATCTCGGTCCTAAAGGAATTCCCCCTTATCCTTAGACTGTGACCCCTCGTTCTGGACTCCCCAACATCGGGAACAATCTTCCAGCATCTAGCTTGTCCAACCCCTTAAGAATTTTGTAAGTTTCTATAAGATCCCCCCTCAATCTTCTAAATTCCAGCGAGTACAAGCCGAGTCTATCCAATCTTTCCTCATATGAAAGTCCTGACATCCCAGGAATCAGTCTGGTGAATCTTCTCTGCACCCCCTCTATGGCAAGGATGTCTTTCCTCAGATTTGGAGACCAAAACTGTACGCAATATTCCAGGTGTGGCCTCACCAAAACCCTGTACAACTGCAGTAGAACCACCCTGCTCCTATACTCAAATCCTTTTGCTACGAATGCTAACATACCATTTGTTTTCTTCACTGCCTGCTGCACCTGCATGCCTACTTTCAATGACTGGTGTACCATGACACCCAGGTCTCGTTGCATCTCCCCTTTTCCTAATCTGCCACCATTCAGATAATAGTCTACACTCATGTTTTTGCCACCAAAGTGGGTAACCTCACATTTATCCTTCTTTCTTATTTCCTAGATTCAGCCCAAATGCTCAGCCAATTTGGAACAACACTTAGACTTGAGGGACTGTGGATGTTGGAATCTTACGTAGAAAACAAACTGCAGGTCAGACAACATAAAAATAAATTACTTTTTGGGGTGATGAGCCTGAAGAAGAGCCCTGACCCAAATTGGCATCTGTCTATTTCCCTCCACAGATACTGCTTGACCTATTGAGTAACTCCAGCACTATGTGTCTTGCTCAGATTGAGTGTTGTAATCTGCAATGTCCATTGTCGGGATCATAATCCAAAACAGAGGGCTCTATATATTGAACAATAGATTTATTGGTTTAAACATCTTCAACCCTCCTCCTGGCGAAACATCACTGCACTGGGGCTGACCCCTATTTTTCAAGACCTCATTGGGATCAGTTTTCTTTAGCAATCTGTGCACTTGTAAACCCTGCGGTGCATTGATTTTACTGTTGTCATGCAATAACCACTTGTCCTCGAATCAGTACCATGCGCCCGTGAAACTGAATCAATGTTTACTGACATCCTGGCTCCTATAACTCTGTTTCTCAGCATTTTCTGCTTTTATTCACACCTAAAGGGTTAAGTGGCTAAAGGGATCGGGGGGTATGGAGAGAAGGCAGGTACGGGATACTGAGTTGGATGATCAGCCATGATCACATTGAATGGCGGTGCAGGCTCGAAGGGCCGAATGGCCTACTCCTGCACCTATTTTCTATGTTTCTATGTTTCTATTCCCAGCCTAAAGTATCCTCAGTTAAAATGCAATAAGGTGAATATAATACTAAGCACTCAGCCACATTCCATCAAAGACTTACTGTAAACTCTTGTAGCTCCTGGAAGAAATAGAGATGTGTCGGAAGGAACTGCAGATGCTGGTTTACACTGAAGATAGACTCAAAATGCTGGAATAACTCAGCAGGACAGGCAGCATCTCTGGAGAGAAGGAATGGGTGACATTTCAGGTCTTCTTCAGACTGAGGCAGGGGAGGGGGAGACACAGAGATATGGTAGGGTAAGGTGTGAAAACGAGACATCAAAGGGAACGAGGGTCAAGTAAAATGTAGAATAGATGACAACAAGGCATATAACGATAACATTTTAATCATGAGGATAGTCAGACTGGTCAGAGGACTAGACTGGAGGAGGGATGGGGAGAGAGGGAATGGCACAGGTACAGTTATTGAGAGCGACCAGCAGATTTTTAATGGGCTATACCCGAGATAATTTCTCACATTGTTTTATAATATAGAAAGACACACAACCTATGAAATCTAAACCAGCTTATTTCCCTGTAACTATTGTCTTTCACATGCCTTTCAGCTGCCCCTCCTGATTTTCCCATCACCCAGCAGAACTATGGTTCATCTTTTTCAAAAATAAACTTTATTCAAAATAAAAAATATATACAAAATTATGCAAACATTCTTCCGACATTCTCAGCAGCTGTACTGGTGCTGGAGGCAGATACAGTATGATAGTGGTGTATAAAAGGCTTTTGAATAGGCATATGGAACTGCAGGGATATGGATCATGTACGGGCAGTCTGAAGAAGATTCTCGACCCGAAACGTCACCTATTCCTTCACTCCGTAGATGCTGCCTCACCCGTTGAGTTTCTCCATCATTTTTGTCCACCTACAGGCAAATGAGATCAGTTTAACTTGGCATCATGTTCAGCACAAAGCATGTGGGCCTAAGGGCCTGTTCCTGTGCTATACTGTTCTATGTTTAGAATTTTTACTTTAGACTTTAGAGATACAGAGCGGAAACAGGCCCCTCAGCCCACCAAATCCACGCTGACCAGCAATCCTACACACTAGGGACAGTTTAGTTTAGTTTATTGTCACGTGAACCAAGGGACAGTAAAAAGCTTTTGTTACGTGCTATCCAGTTAGCAGAAAGACAATACATGATTACAATCGAGCCATTTTCAGTGTATAGATACTGTACATGATAAGGGAATAACGTTTAGTGTAAGGTCAAGCCAGCAAAGTCCGATCAAGGATAGTCCATGGATCACCAAAGATCTAGATAGCAGTTCAGCACTGCTCTCTGGTTGTGATAGAATGATTCAGTCGCCTGATGGGAAGCTGGGAAGAAACTGTCCATGAATCTGGTGGTGTGTGTTTTCACAATTTAACCGAAGCCTACAAACCACACTTTTGAGTGTGGGAGGAAAGTGAAGCGCCCAGAGAAAACCCACACAGTCACAGGGAGAATGTAGCAACTCGATACATACAGCACCAATAGTCTGGATCAAACACGGTTCTCGGGTAGCAGGTCTACCTCTTTGTGTTCTATGTTCAAACTGAGCTAAGTTAATTACAGATTCCCTGTTTCAGAAAATAAACTAAAAGTGGATCTGTGCAGTTTATATTCGCACGACGTTGCCCCAGAAGTCAGTTCAGCATGTCAGAACCTGCATTCTCAGCCTCAATCAATCCACTCGTTGCATCCCTGGGCTGCACAATGGGCTTTGTATCAACATAAAAGTTAGGAGCAGGAGAAGGCTCCCTCGACTTCAAACCCATTCTGTCATTCAACAAAATTACAGCTGATCAGGTTTTTACCTCAGCTCTGCATTCTACAACAAATGTTTTACTTGAAAGTCTCTTGTAATGGGGAAAAAGGTGGTCCTAACAAACACGCAGGCCAGATGTTACTGCTTGTGAAAATCACTGGAATTTAGAAGGATGAGAGGATATCTTATAGTAACATATACAATTCTTCATGGATTGGACAGGTTAGATGCAGGTAAAACGTTCCAATGTTGGGGAAGTCGAAAACCACAGGTCACAGTTTAAGAATAAGCGGTAGGCCATTTAGAACTCAGATGAGGAAACTCATTTTCACCCAGAGTTTTGTGAATCTGTGGAATTCTCTGCCAATTCATTGGATATATTTAAGACAGTTAGATATAGGCATGACATGAGAATTAAGGGACAGAAGTTTAGGGGTAACATGAGGGGGAACTTCTACACTCAGAGAGTGGTGGCTGTGTGGAATGATCTTCCAGCAGAAGTGGTGGAGGCAGGATCGATTTTAACATTTAAAAGTAAAGTGGATAGATATATGGACGGGAAGGGAATGGAGGGGTATGGTCTGAGTGCAGGTAGATGGGACTAGGGGAAAATAAATGGTCAGCACGGACTGGAAGGGCCGAGAAGGCCTGCTTCCGTGCTGTAATTGTTATTTGGTTGTATGGTTATATGGTTATATAGCTCTTCAGGCTAACGGAATCAAGGGATACGGGGAAAAAGCAGGAACGGGGTACTGATTTTCAATGATCAGCCATGACATATTGAATGGCAGTTCTGGCTCGATGGGCCAAATGGCCTAGTCCTGCACCTATTTTCGATGATTTTACATCAGCTGGACGTAAGCGATTGCCTCAAGTCACTTCCAGTTGGAGATGAAATGACAGCCACTTGATAAGCTTGCAGCAAATAAGCAGGCTCAGGAGCAGCTGTATGCTATTATTCCGCATGGCTGGCTTTATGACAAATCTAAGGAATCTGAATTGCTCCACCCACTTGGCCCTTCAAGGTGAACTGGTTATCCAAGGGGAATTGATATTCAAAGAACAGCAACATTGGATGCCAGCTGTGTTGCGTAGAGAACTAATATTAGTTTGTCATTCAACACACACCATGTGGAGGTTGTATTCAAAGAGGCCAAAGTTGCCAATATAGGTCTTGAATTACATTGAGCTCAAACAATACGTTTCAAAGTATGACCCTTGTTTGGCTTATCAATATTTGCCGGGGAACAAACCTTAACTTTTGGTTAACTTTCAGGCCAGACCTTGTGTGGAGGTTGTGAACTTTGAGTTTGCATGCTTTTATGATTTGTGTGATTATTACATAATTATATAAAAATTGGTGGATTGTCTTGGCTATCACTATCAATACTTTAAAAGAACTTTAAATGTTTGGAAGACCAAGCTTAGTAGCATGAAACCTTTCCATGCTGTATGAGTCTATGACCTTATGACTAACATGTCATTATATAATTTGAAGGAAAATCATTTTGAGTAATTAACTGATAATTGACCACATTGCGGAGTTTGCTGTCCTTACTTCGAGCTGAGGGGGTTGATGTGCGGCAACTTGGGACATCGACAACTCTTTATCCATAAACAGTAACGCTGAAAATAACCAGTTTGATATGAGATTCTGTACAGAGTTCAAGGAATCTGAAGGTAAATCTGAAGTTTTAGCTCTGTTGGGTTGGCTGCAAATACTGGAATCTGGAAGAAAAATACTGAATACCAGAAAAACTCAGCGGGTCCTTATGCCTGTGCAACGTGTAAACCTCAAGAACTGGAACGAAGCATTGCCCTGGGACTCCAGGAGTGAACCCCAAAAACCTCAAATATGGGAGTATGTATGTGCTCTGTTTTGCTCAGTTTAAACCTTTTAACTGGCAGTGAGGTGACAGATGAAAATTAATCCTAGTTATTGCAAGATTGTATACTTAAGGAGCCAAACAATCAATAGATGGATCTAAACATAGCAGAGAAACAGAGAAGCTCAGATTGGTGTCTCAAGATTCTTTACGTTTGCCGATGTATAGTTAGTGTGACATTAGCGTATCTACCTTGCTTGGCTGAGGCTCAGCTCATATGAGCAGCGAGTTCACGCTATCACCGTGTAAAACATTAGTTGGAATATGATGTGTGTTCCTGGCCTTCAGAAAACAGGAAGGATTTGAGAGCACCCAAGGTTTGCATGAACATAACCAGAGATAGAGAATTGCAACAGTGAAAAGTGATTGATGAGACAAAGGCTGTTTTCTTTGGAACTGCAAAGGCTGAAAGTGATTAAATTGTAAAGAATTTAAATGAGAAAACCAGAGTCAATATGGAGGGGAATTAGAGTTAACCTAATTAGCACTATGTTACAAGAGGAAGTTTACCTAGAGTGTGTGGGGTTTGGAAATGACTGCCTGAAGTGGTACTCAAGGTAGAAATCCTCATCAGAGTGAAAAGGTTCCTGGGTGAACACTTGAAGAACTCCAACTCACACTGCTGAACACAGCAGGTTACGTCCAAGTAACTACCTGTAGCCAAGAAAGACAGGATGTGTGAAATGACCTGACCTGGGCTACAAATGTTCTTGCAATGCCAGATCGAGCCGGCTCATACATGAAGGTGAACAAAGCTTTCCACAGCAGCAGAATTTCGTTTGACGTGCACTGACCTTACACGCGGCAAGATCCCACTCAATTAATAATCAGATTACCTATCTCTGATGCTGAAGGAAGGTTGTTGTTAGCTGCAACATTGAGCCAAAGCGTGCACATCTTGAAAGACGGCCACTGAATCATTCACATCTGTGCATGACAGAGGGGACAATCGATTACCCTAGTAACAGCACAGCACATCACTGCAGTGCCTGCCAAATCCTGGGACATCCTCCATCCTCTGACTTGGTTCCAACTACGATATATATCTACGACCTCCTACAGACTCGTTACGAACATTCTGTGAATTTGAATCAAGATGAAAACTCGGGATAATTCGTGAATTACCTCGTGAAAGTGGGACAGGCCCATAAGACTTCCATCATAAAGAGGTAATATTTTCCCAAAACATTAGCTGTGCCACAAAAAAAGCAGTCCGGTGACACCCCAGTGGTATCCTTTTCCATTGCATTTAAATAAACAAAGAGTTAATGGCCTGGAAATTCTGGTCACCTCAGAAAACCCGAAGAAGGGTCCTGACCTGAAACATCACCTCATGGGCCTGACCCACTTAGGAGACCGCTTTAATCAAACACTTGCACTGCTGCTGCCCCTTCCGCAGAGATGGTGTCGCTTCTGAGAATAATTCATCCTAGATAGATCTGGATGCTAGATTTAACTCTTATATTAGTAAGACCATACTAACAATAATTTTCTCTACAGCTGCAACACTATATTCTGCACTCTGCCTTTCATTTTTTGCACTACCTGTTGTACTCATGTATGGTTTGATTGTAATCGTGTATCGTATGATTTACCTGGATAGCTCACCAAACAAAGTTTAGCACTGTCCCTCGGTACACATGACAGTAATAAACCAATACCACAATGCAGTTATATGCAATCTACACACGAGGCAATTGTATTCTTAGTAGTAGGCATCCGTTTCAAGAAAACAATATGAAAGGCATCCTCTCCCTGTGGCCAAAGTCCAAAGAGAAATGCAGAGTATCATTTTCTTTTCAGAGTTGTAAGTCTGTGGAATTCTCTGCCTCAGAGGGCGGTGGAGGCCAGTACTCTGGATACTTTCAAGAGAGAGCTAGATAGGGCTCTTAAAGGTAGTGGAGTCAGGGGATATGGGGAGAAGGCAGGAACGGTGTACTGATTGGGCATGAGACACAGACACACACACACACACACAGAGACACACAGAGACACACAGAGACACACAGAGACACACAGAGACACACAGACACACACAGACACACACAGACACACACAGACACACACAGACACACACACACACACACACACCATCCCGTTATGCAGGGGAAGCGGGGAGAGCGTTATCCGAGTGAAATTCACACGGTACAAAGCCAATGTGATGGATGCACACCGCAATGAACAGTAAGATTGGCGCTGTAATTAAAAAGCTAAAAAGCAGAGTGTACGATAAGTCCTTTAAAAGAGGGGGGGAAGCAGGATTGGAGACAACTTTTAGGTGGCCAGAGATACACGGCTGTCAAGCTCGGCAGACATTAACATTACCGGTCGGTTATCCTTGGTTCTGAAAACTACGGTTTACGTTTTTTTCCCCCCAATGAGCCAATGAAATTCAACAGTCAGCACCGCTTACAACCTACGAGAACCTTCAACCTCCTGGCGACCCAACTACGGCACGAGAATGCTCGCTACTCTCCATGGTGGCTTCATTGTATTCGCCGCTAATTTTACAACATGTTGAAAAATGTGTGGCGACCATAATGAAGCCGCGACTACTTCCCAGAATGCGGGAACTCCTCACGACCATGAAGGCGACTCCCCGGCAACTGCCCGCGAACATGTGGTGACTGCATAGTCTCCTGCAGTCGCCAAAGTGGGTCAGGCCCATGAGGTGATGTTTCAGGTCAGGACCCTTCTTCAGGCTTTCCGAGGTGACCAGAATTTCTAGGCCGTTAACTCTTTGTTTATTTAAATGCAATGGAAAAGTATACCACTGGGATGTCACCGGACTGCTTTTTTTGTGGCACAGCTAATGTTTTGGGAAAATATTACCTCTTTATGATGGAAGTCTTAAGGGCTTGTCCCACTTTCACGAGGTAATTCACAAATTCCCCCCTAGTTTTGGCCTTGATTCAAACTCACAGAATGTTCGTAACGAGTCCGTAGGAGGTTGTAGATATATGTCGTAGCAGCTCGTTATGCTAGCCGTAGGTACTCGAGACATCAGGTAAGTCGGGACGTTTTTTCCAGCCCGATCAAAAATGTCCACAAGTAAAAAAAATGGTCAGGATGAAAGAAATTGCAACTTTTTACTCGTAAGGAGGGCATCGAAATAGTCGTGGGAATTCGTAGACATACTCGTAGGAGTTTGTGAACATAGTCGTGGAAGGTTGTAGGAGTTCATAGATTACCACGATCTTGATTTTTTATTTTAGGTCCTTTAACTCGGCAGAGGTTTTGAATTAAGCCATGAAATTCCATTAGGAATTTTAATGGACCAAATATAGTTCAGTTAAAGGCTGATTGAAGAATTAACTGTCCATAGGACCTTGTCACAAACTTGAGGCTGTGCTATTTATATGCGGTCAAAACCTTTTCGGTACACTTTCAATATTAAAATACACTAAGGATTTATAACAATTATGCACAAAGCAATTTTGGATACTTGCATTCATTTATTTTTAAAAAGTGAGATACCAATTATATATAATTGTAAACAGTTATTTACAGACAAGGTTAGTCCATGCTGAGCAATACACAGAATCAAGATTATACAGAGTTTCATATATTTATATGGGATTATACAAATATTTTGCACTGGCGAGCTACGTTTAAATATAGATCAATTCCTTTAACATTGACATGGTTCACACAAGCATTTTAAGGCATAAAATTGAACCCATAGCACAATACAGTTTACAAAACCAGAAATAGAGACTGGGCTTAAATCACTTGGCAACATTTTGGGAAAGAGGAGGAAAGATAAAGCTGACATTATTTGGGCATTCCTTATCATTCTTTTTTTTTGTTGAACAGACACAATAACATTTTTGGCAACATATCTGCATTTTAAAAAAGCTAAGAAGAAATTATTAAAAGTTCCCACAACAATTACCACCATTTTGCTTTCATAAAATGGACCAATAAAAGGGTAAAAGGCAATCCATTTTGCAACACAAGTTACTATGATTACATTAAACATATTTTAAGACCAAATGATATGGTCAATGACTGAAAGTTATTGTGTTTACTCCTGAAATATTTTTATTATAAAATGTATTATGTAGTAAGCATTAGTTATTCTTATGGCAAATCAATATAGTTTATATTTATGTCCAAAAAATATGCTGTGTAGATGCAAGACCAAAAAATAAATCAATCACAAAACACAAAATGCAATTTTCAGGCAAGCAGAGCAGATGCCATTGTGGGAAATCCAGGTAAGTACATGGAGAGAAAAGGCAATAGAGGTTCAGTTGAGAGCAAAATGAAATAAATCAGTTAGGATGAATATTCTGTTCTTGTGTTGCAAATTCAATGTCAACTCAAAATAGAGTCATGCAGCTTTAAGATTATGTGACCCTTTCACAAGGATTTCCACAAATCAACACACGTGCTTTTATCATCATCGATAGGTTTTTGCTTTGTGTGATACATTCAAGAAATCCATAGCTTTAATTAAAAAAATTAACAATAGGACAAGGACAGCAGATGACTTGCTATAGCTGTCTAATTTGTGGTGACTAACATCAAATTGAGAATAATTTTAGGAACTGCTTCCAGTGATGCAGAAGGAAATTGAGTCAAACCCAATGCAGTTTGAATTGAATGGTAATATTGAATAAAAAGGTGCAGTCTGGGTCATCCCAATATATTCAAACCTTCGCTCACACAAGCCAGGCTGCAGGCATTAAGGGCCTGTCCTACCAGCATCCGACTCCATGCGATGAGCGCGATCAAACTAGAAGCGGGGGCCGCGCCGAGGTCGGGTGATCCCCTGTACAGGGCCGTTCCCACCAGCATGCGCCTGCATGCGGCAAGCGCGACCAAACCGGCAGCGAGGGCCACGCGGAGGTCGGGTGAGTGGCGCAACGTGGCGCAAAGTAAGGCGAACTTGGAGCGAAATCTTAAAGGTAAGTTCGCCAGGACAGAGAGGGGCACACAGAGAGGGGCACACACAGAGAGGGCCACGGAGCCACACACATAGAGGGTCACGGAGGCACGACGTCGAGACGGTGTGTAATGCGTCGAGGTGACTGCGAGCCGACAAGCCGTTGCCGCGCGGAATTTTTGAACAGTCAGTTTTTCGGAGCCCCGCGCGATGCCAGGACGAACTCCGCACAATTCCGCACGGCTCCGGCGATCGAAGAGGGACCGGCCCCGCGACGCCGGACGGTTCAAGCGACCACGTTAGGTCGCGCTCATCGCATAGAGTTGCATGCTGGTGGGACAGGCCCTTTATTGTGTCACCCACAATTTAACATTGTATTGTGATTTCCAGTAGAAGAATGAAGTGTTCATTTTCATTACCATTTATTTTGAATTTATGAAGATCTCTCTTTCTGCTTCCTTTATAAACCAGTTTTCTTAAATTAATATGAAACGGCGAAATCTAACTGTCCAACCCCAGGCAACCATTAATGCTTCCACGTCCAACTGGTCTCCTTTTGAGTTTTGAGATAATGGAGACTTTAACTAAGGCTGAGATTGTCATTGTTGCACATTAATGAATGTTCATCAAGATCAATTAACCATCAGCAACTTGAGAGATATAATTTAATGGGCGATTGTATTTTAACTTTATACTGGTTATCTTAAAGTTAGCGGAGTCAAGGGATATGGGGACAAGGGAGGGACGGGTTATTGATTGTGATCAGCCATGATCACAGTAAATGGCGGTGCTGACTCGAAGGGTCGAATGGCCTGCTCCTGCACCTATTGTCTATTTAAAGATCCAATGGAGGTGGGTAGAGAAGAAAAGTGGAAACCGATTTGCTGCATGCAAGCAGAAAGTGTGTCCGTTGCAACATCTTGACTGTGAGCTTTAAAGATGCAGAATGACCATCTGGAACAGACTGCATGTGACTGCTCATATCTATATGGCTCACAATGCCAAAGGTAAGCCCTTGATTCAAATTTGATAATGAAATGGGCAGAGTTTATGCGTGGGTCTTCACTTGCCTAACCAGTAATAGGTGTTGCAACATCTTGACTGTGAGCTTTAAAGATGCAGAATGACCATCTGGAACAGACTGCATGTGACTGCTCATATCTATATGGCTCACAATGCCAAAGGTAAGCCCTTGATTCAAATTTGATAATGAAATGGGCAGAGTTTATGCGTGGGTCTTCACTTGCCTAACCAGTAATAGGTGTTAAGAGGTCAGGGTCCTTAACACCACCCACCAAACAATTGTATCAGCAGTAAACAATGTAGCAGGAAAATGCTGGAATCCGCAGCAAAACAAAGAATTGGAGGAACCCAGCCTTCAGGCGGCATCTATGGAGGGAATGGCCAAGCGATGTTTCTAGATTGGGACCAGTTAGACTAATCAGAAGCCAATGGTCTGGCAAATGAACAGTTTCAGATTGATTTGAAAGATGGACGTTTGTCAGCTTCCAAAATCAAGGATATGTACTCATTTCAAGTTCTCTCAAGAATATTTGGGTTCAAATATATTGCATTAAAATGTGCAGCATCAACCTCAATTCATGTGTAAAAATGTTGCAGAACAAATCATTTTGCTCCCCGAAGGCAAAGAAGGTATAATTCCGTGAGATGTCTCCAGTACTTTAAGTTTAGTTCTTAGTCTAAGAATTTGCAATGGCATGCACATCCTTAATTATGTCTTGTTGAGAATAAAGGGAAAACTGCTGCATTCCCAGACTGCATGCCTTTGGTTTGAAGGAAGGAATCACTTAATTTGTATACATACCTTCCATGGTGTTACTATGAATTATACATATTTGGCAGCTTTCTTTATATTTCCACATTTTATACACATTTATTTTGATCAAGGTCATTAAAGGAAAGTAATTATTAACCTGTCAATCAAACGTATAGTGTGAAGTTTCTGTCAATGGTGAGAATAGGAAGAGTCGCCACATAAGAATGTGTCAACTTGCATTGTCAGGTTGATCAATACTTACTGTCTGTTTAGACAAGGAAGCAGTTGTGCAGACTCTTACTGTTTCATAAACAGTAAAACTAAAAAAAAAGCCAGTTTTCCATTCAATCCATGAGAACACAACACAAAAACTCAGCCAGTGATAGCAACACATAGAGCTGCAAATTCCACGATAGACCAGTAAAATGGAGAACAAAGTACAATGGCAATCTTATCCCACAATCCTATAACTAACTGCAAACTGTCAACACTCAGTGACTGGTGCATATACTAACTAAAGCTATTTTAATGTGCAGCAATTGTTTTGATATTAGGAAACAGAAATTAAAAGCATGAAACATTTCACAATTGCCATTATTAAAATAATAACAGAAGTACAAGGGTAACCTAACCAACCCTAGTTACAATTTCCACCTCAAATTCCTCAAAAGAAGCCAAGATATCCCAAAATTCATGAACCTTTCCAAGTACAGATCAACCTGGTTATTCTGCTTCCTAGTTTTGCTGCTTGATATTATTTGTGCTTGGCTTAATTTGTATTTTCACAAAAATGAACTGCATTCACTTTCCAACCCTATTATTACACATTGAAAATATATAAACTGTGATTAAAAAAACCCTTCTACTTTCCTCCTGCTGGTTACCATGGCCAGTAACATTTGTACACTTTGTGAAGTCAGAATAAAATCCATTCCAATTACGATATAGATGAAACACAAGAATACACTGCAAGAACTTGATAGCAAAACATCCAAACAGGCAAGAACATCGTGCTGACCAGCAGAACTCAATTCCACTCCTCAATGTGTTTTTATTTTGGTGACCCAGCATCCTCTTATTACCTAGATTTTTGTTTCAGAATCACAGTTCACTTAAAACTATTGGACTTCCTGTCCACTTCATTACATACCTCCTCAATTCATGCCTCTAATTACTAAGTCTTTATCTTTCAACTGCAGAGTCCAAGTAGTAATTTCTAGAAGAGGACATAAAATGGTTTAATATTTTTTAATTGTGATTCTTGATATGTTTGAAATAGATCACAAAATGGACTTCATAAAGGCTGTGCAAAGCGCAATTTATAGTCTTTAAAGGGCATGTTATTTTTTCCCCAGAGGCAATTAGTAAGTTTTAGCTGGTCAAAACAAATGAAAATTTAGTTCATCTGCGCTCAGCGCAAAACACAGTAATTTTTGAGGAATGAATCTCAACAAACATCATTCTGACATTGAGATTGTGATCAGTTTTGCATAGGTTTACATGTTCACAGTCCCATAGTCAGCAATCATTCTCCAATCTCTCAAAATTACAGAAACATTATTGCAGATATCTATTAAGAAACAGTGCACCTTCATGTATTCAGAGAATAACCACACAAAAACGTGGAAATATTATTTTGATAGCAAGTCCAGATAAATGGCGTGAAAAACAAATCATGACATAAAAATTACGAAACCTTTATATCCCCAATTAAAATCACAAAAGCAGTAATATACAGTAACATTTACATTTGGCTCTTTATATTAAAGAGTACAGGACTGATTTAAAAAACATAAAACAATCTCTAATTCTCATAGAATTTGCCTTAAATAATGGTAGAGAAACTATCATTATTTGTTGCAACCTCGAGAGAAGGCTTTTTCTCTCTATTTATCCAACAGTATCTCCTTACATCACAGCCATTTTCATTTTATTCCAAAATTAATTATTTTCCTTCTGCATATAACCTTATTCAATCTATTAATTTTTACTCTTAAATGTCCAGCTGTACACTGTCTAGAATACAGCTTCTTTTGAAACCATTTTACAAGTTTTAAGAGAGACACAAAATGCTGGAGTAACTCAGCGAGCTCTAAGCTTGCTTCCCTATTCCAGAGATTTGTGCACTGTGCCACACTCTTGTGCATTCTCTTGAAATAAACTGTCTCCTGTACAGCCCAATACCTTCTTTTCCACACTTCTTTAATTCACTGAAGTTGTGCAAGCTGGGAAAACAAATGTTGACACTGAGAAATATCATGGGCCGAAAATCAGACAATTTAAGATGATAGTTATATAGGAAAGACTCTTTTGTAAAATTTCATCCTCCTGTTTCTTTTTCATGCTTATGTGGGTAAAGGATCATCATCTCCTTTGTTACATTTACATTTGCAGCAGAGGACAAATGGTGTGGCAAGCAGGAGGAAAGGTGATGCTACTAAGAGCAAAAGGCCAAAACCCGCAAATATTCCAACTACCTAAAGGAGAGAAAGAAGATAATATATGATTGTTATATCATGCAATAATACAGAAAATGTTAAACTTTCATCTAAGAATATTTAATGAGTTAATTGCTGGTGTAAATGGAACAAAGATTTTTTTATTGTCATTTGTAAACCAATTGTATTCATTGTAACAAAAACAAACGGAAGAGAGATAAAACCTAATGATCACATGAAAGTGTTCAGACATAATGGGTAGAAAAATGGGAATAGATGTACAGTTTACAAGGTGATACAACTAATGATCAATGGAAAGTTCACCTTATAAACCTGGCAAACCTTACAAACTCTTCACATCCACAGACATTTTCATTAAGCTGTCACAACTGACTTTTCCTGAGTTAATTCAATTGTATAATAATCCGTTCAATTTCTAAATTAAGCAGATATCTTACACAGGAATAAAGAATATCTGCTGACCAAATGTCCTCAAATCCATACCTTCTCAAATAGCATCAGGAAAACAGGCATTGGTCTGTCAAACACATTCTTTGTATTGCTAAAATTGGTTACAATTATTAACAATTTCTGCAAAGTGATATATTTCAATAACAAGATAAGTTTTGTAAAGAATGCAAATATTGTGCATCAGTTTAAGATTATGTATTCTTAAAAATCAAACACTGTGGATCTAAAATCTAAAATAAAAACTGAAAATGTAAGAAAGACTCCGCAAGTCAGGCAGCATCTGTGAAGAGAGATGCAGAATTCAAGTTTCAGGTAATGATCTATGGAAACTATAAACCTGGTAATCAGGTTTCATAAACCTGGCGATCATGAGAATATATTCTGCTTCTTCTTCTTCTTCTTTAGTTGCTTGTGACCCACAAGACATGTACCACAAGGGGAAGAGATTTGATGTGATCTGTTCCAAGAAGGGGAAGCCAGTGATGAATCTATCAACTTTTACCTTTTTCCCCTCCAACTTTAACTGGATTGATTTCATGAGGAAGGCATGTATATTGGAATAACACTTGCTACCAATAGACCTACTTTTCATTTGTGTGTTCCAGTGATTCCCGCAAATTGCACTGGCAGATTGGCAAAGTTCATCAGTCTCACTGTCTGTATAAATATTCTCCATTTCAAAGTCAAATCTTTGAAATAATTGTGTCAGTGTCAAGCAATTATCACTCACCTGGGTTCTGTGCCAAATGACAGAGGCACGTGTATGGCCAAGCTTGTTTCTGCAAGGTCCTTTATCATAGTGAATTAATAGGAAGTCATCCTAGTTACAAAACAAAGTTAAATAGATTTACATTAAAGCAAACTCAAGGCAAAATCCATTTAATATTCTCCTAAATCTCAAGTATAAGATAATTTTTGAAATTCATTCAAATTTTAAACTCAGATTTTCATCACTTCCAATGAGTTAAAACGGGTATCAGGGACTATGTCTTGGCCATCAAGACTGGGCTCCCCGATGACCACCAGCCCCTCACACTCAACCCCTATGACGTGCACATGGCACTGAGTAGGATCAATGTACGCAAGGCTGCCGGCCCTGACGGCATCCCCGGGCGCGTCCTCAGGACTTGTGCTGCACAGCTGACAGACGTCTGGACTGACATCTTCAACCTGTCACTTGCCCAGGCAGTTGTCCCCATGTGCCTTAAAACTACCTCCATCGTGCCAGTGCCAAAACACTCCACTGCGGCGAGTCTCAACGATTGCACTCACCCCTATCATCACCAAGTGCTTTGAAAGGCTGGTCATGGCACACCTCAAGGGCTGCCTACCTCCCACTCTGGACCCCTACCAGTTTGCATACCGTAAGAACAGGAGCATGGAGGATGCCATCTCAACGGCAGTCCATGCCGCCCTCTCCCACCTCGACAACAGAAACACTTATGTTCAGCGATTACAGCTCAGCATTCAACACCATTATCCCCTCTCAATTGATCGCTAAACTCGATGACCTGGGCATCAACCCCTCCCTCTGCAATTGGTTACTGGACTTTCTAACCAACAGACCACAGTCTGTCAGGTTGGATAACCATTTCTCATCTACCCTCACCTGAACACTGGTGTATCCCTGGGCTGCGTGCTGATCCCCCTCCTCTACTCCCTCTTCACCTATGACTGCATACCTGTACATGGTACCAACACCATCATCAAGTATGCAGATGACACGATGGTGATTGGCCTCATCAGCGACAACGATGAGTCGGCCTACAGGGAGGAGGTCCAGCTCCTAGCAGCATGGTGTGCCGACAATAACCTGGCCCTCAATTCCAAGAAGACCAAGGAGCTCATTGTGGACTTCAGGAGATCGAGAGGCTGCACGCACACCCCCATCCATATCAATGGGACGGAGGTGGAATGTGTCTCCAGCTTCAGGTTCCTGGGGGTCAACATCTCCAATGATCTCTCCTGGCCCCACAACACATCCTCGCTGATCAAGAAGGCTCACCAGCGTCTCTTCTTCCTGAGGAAACTTAAGAAGGTCCACCTGTCTCCACAGATTCTGGTGAACTTCTACCGCTGCACCATCGAGAGCATCCTTACCAACTGCATCACAGTATGGTATGGTAACTGCTCTGTCACTGACCGGAAGGCACTGCAGAGGGTGATGAAGATCACCCAACGCATCACAGGCTCCTCACTCCCCTCCATTGAGTCTGTCCATAGTAAACGATGCCTGCGCAGGGTGCACAGCATTGCCAGGGACAGCTCACACCCCAACCATAGACTGTTTACCCTCTTCCCATCCGGGAGACGCTACAGGTCCCTCTGCTGCCGTACCAGCAGGCTCAAGAACAGCTTCTTCTACACACCTCAACGCTGCACCTCAATGACTGCCTGTCTCCACCCCTCCGGACACTGTATATGTATAGACATATAGTAACTCACACTACTGCGCAATTACTCGGTCATTCGTACGTTCGCCCTTCGGAGATACCAACTGCATTTTGTTGTCTCTGTATTGTATACTGCACAGTGACAATAAAGCTTGAATTGAATTGAATTGAATTATGGGGAGAAGGCAGGAGAATGGGGTTAGGAGGGAGTGATAGATTGAATGGTAGATTAGATTTGATGGGCTGAATGGCCTAATTCTGCTCCTATCACTTATGGCCTTAAGATAAATAGATTATATTTTTAATTTACATGATCAAGTCTTATGATATTATTATTTCTCCCTGGATGTTTTTAAAGTTTTACTGGTATATTTTTCCATGAACCTCTGAGGGTTTGCTGAGCAAGACAAATACTCACTGGGGACAAGGGAGAGAAGAGCCAACAATAGACTGTCAGCAATCAGCACTGCAGGCTCAGCACTGCAAAAAGGATTTAGTGTGAAAAGATCATTTTGCCACACGTCATCCAACACTGCCCACTCTGTTCAATGATAAACATAAGACCTTCACAACAGTGTATTAAATACAGACTAAGAAAGCTTTAATCTCAGTCCTGAAGGGATTTGCACTGTCATTCACTAATCTCACAGAGTCTTGCAAGGTAGAAACAGGCCCTTCAGCCCAATTTGCTCAACTGACCAACATGCCCAATCTACAATAGTCCCACCTGCCTGCGTTTGGTCCATATCCCTCTAAACCCGTCCTATCCATGTATCTGTCTAAATGTTTCTTAAACATTGCTTGTTCCATACACCCACTACCCTTTGTGTGAAAAAGTAACCCCTCAGGTTCTCATTAAATCTTTACCCCCTAACCTTAAACCTATGTCCTCTGGTTCTTGATTCCCCTATTCTGGGCAAGAGATTCAGTGCGCCTACCAATCTATTCCTCTCGTGATTTTGCACAGCTCTCAAAGATCTCTGTAAGATTTAATGGAATCTATAACATTTAATGTGAAAAGATCATTTTGCCACACCATCCAACATGGTGATAACATAATCTATTTATCCAAGCATAAGAATTTCACACCAGCATATTAAATACAGACTAAGAAAGTGAGATGGCCAAAGTTTAAATAAGATGTGCTGGGCAAATGTTTTGTTTACAGAAAATTGTGGGTGCCTGTAAAGTGCAGCTGAGAGTGACATGTATGGAAGTAGATATGCTAGTATTTACGAGGTATTTAGATAGACATATTGCTAAATGTATGGAAGTAGATATGCTAGTATTTACGAGGTATTTAGATAGACATATTGCTAAACGTGCCCTCCGCTCCCAAAACCCCCTATTATAAAGTTCAACTGGTATGGAAGTTCTCTCTTATCTTACTATATTAGTCTACTCTGGTATCTGTGATTTCACACCACTGCTTTGAAGAATGTCGCGCATGCGTGCTGGCGTGGTCGTCACGTAATCCCTCATCGTAACTCCTCATAAAATAAAGATCAAACTTCAAACTGGTAAATTCTCATTTAATCTTACTATTTTACTTCGGTCACGCGAGTGACTACGTGAAGATTTCAAAGCTCTGTGATTTCATGCCCTGGAACGAGTCCATGCTCACACACTGCCATGCTAGGAAAAGGAGGATGAACGTATTTCAGACATGACACTGTGCTGAAAAACAAGAAGACGTTTATTCGTACCCAAAATAATATGCCCCACATTGGGTATTTATTTTACAGAACTTAAAATGTTCCCTGCAAACGTGTCAGGAGCGGCCACGGGTTTATTATAAAAGCGTTGAAAAGTTTGTTCATTGCTCCAACCCGCTGTGGCAAGGATGTGGTCCATAGGAACTTCCATCATCCTAGCCGCTGATGTAGATGCAGCCCTGGTGGAGTGAGATTTGAAAACATTAGTATCCACTCCTGCTGCACCTAATACCACCCTTAACCATCTGGATATGGTTTGCACTGTGACCTTATGGTGAGGGCGTTTATGGTTTATGAGTAAAGCTCTCTCCGTGCCCCTAAGAGTCTTGGTGACTTCTATATATTGTAAATATGTGTCACAATGCAGAGTCGACTATCTGCAGGATAGACCAGAAACTCTAATTTTTGGCCAGAGGAACCGGGTCGGTCTTGTTTAAATAACCCCTGTATTAGAAAGGTTATTTTGCCATTTGTGATATACATGGCGTCCATACTTAGCTTGTGTAAGGACAGGACCCGTTGTGCTGATACAAGTGCCTTAATCATTACCATCTTGTATGTTAGTTTGTCCAGAGTGAGCCCCGATATGGGTGTCCATCCTCGTAACATAGTTAATACTATGCCTATATCCCATGTATGGGTGTATCTGGGCCTGGGGGGGATTAGAGTTAAATATACCCCTCATTAGTTTAGATACTAGTGGGTGTGATCCTATAGCCAGGTGATCACTCCCTCTGCCCAGATAATTAGATAGGGCACTCCTTGCACAATTAATGGCACTGTAACTCAATCCTTCATCGAAATGAAGGGTGGCCAGAAACTCCAACACTGCAGTGATGGTGGCTGAGTCATATGTAGTGTTTGTCCTGGTGCAGAACACTTCCCATTTCCTGACATATGTCAGGTACTGTCTTCTGGTGGACTCCCTGCACGGTGCTGAGATGGCATTGATCGTCCTGTCGGAGAGTCCGTATCCCAGAAATGGCCTGTTCAGAATCTGCAAATTAACAAGGTCATATGGTCATGGCATGGATGACTATCCCCTGTCACAGGGTGTACCAACAAACTTGGCCGTTTGTTTATCCGGATGCAGGGTTCTGAGGCCATCTTTTGTACTGCTGGGAACCATGGTTGGGTAGGCCAGTCGGGAACAACCAAAATACCCGTTGCGGAGTGTTGTTTAATTTTTTGTAAGACCTGACTGATGAGGCAGAAGGGGGGAAAATGCATAGCAAAACAAATCCCCCCAATGCAGTGAGAAAGCGTCCATCGCTGCTCCCCCTGGGTCTGGTTCCCAAGAAACATATGTTGGTAGTTGGTGATTTAGTCTGGATGCAAAAAGGTCGATGTCTGGTGTCCCATACCGTTCTATAATATCTGTAAACACTTTCCGATCCAACATCCATTCAATGTTGTCGTTGAATTTACGTGACCTGGTGTTTGCCACTTCATTTAGTTTACCTGGAAGGTAAGTGGCTGAGATCCAAATCTCTCTTTCCAGACACCAGTGCCAGATATTATTAGCCAATTCATCACATGATATCAACTTTATTCCACCCATATGATTAATATAGGCCACCACTGTGGTATTGTCAATTTGTAGCCGTACATGCAACTGGTGCATATCTGAGATGTAGGCCCCGAGTCCATGAAATGCTCCCAGCATTTCTAGATAATTAATCCCTAGTGCTTTAAACAGGGTTAATTCTTGGGCACTCCATCTGCCACCACAACTTGTGGTGGTATTAGTTGCTCCCCAACCTTTAATGGTTGTAATGTAATGTAATGTAATGTAACCGAGGGATTCATGATAGTGATGGGGTTAGAACAAAGCTGAGCATTTTCTATCCACCAGTTTAATTCTGATTTTGCTTTCCCTGGTAGTTTCATAGACCTATCGAAATGGCCTGCATGATTTGTGAGAGCTAAAATTTTTGCTGTTTGAAGGTTTTGATAATGGAGTGGTCCAAATTGTGCTGCTGGGAACGCAGCCACTAATTTCCCAATCACTCTGGCTACTTGCCGAATGGATGGTTCTCTGATGCCAGTGAGGCTTCTGCATGCTTCTATCAAGTCTGTCACTTTGTTTGGTGGCAAGGTGATAGACATTTGAACAGAGTCTATAGTGAACCCCAAATAATCCATGGTAGTGGAGGGTTCCAATTTTGATTTATCTGGATGTATGATAAATCCCAGCTTTTGAAAAATATGTTTTGTGGCCGATACTGCCAAAGTAGCCATCTCCAAATTCTCACCTACAATGAGAATATCATAAAGGTAAGCCATGACGATATGGTTATGTTTCCTTAAGTAAGCTAAAGCTGGTTTTAATAATTTTGTAAACAGCCTGGGTGCTGATGACAACCTGATTATCTGAATCATTACCTGACTTATTATCTGAATGGTGGCAGATTAGGAAAAGGGGAGATGCAACGAGACCTGGGTGTCATGGTACACCAGTCATTGAAAGTAGGCATGCAGGTGCAGCAGGCAGTGAAGAAAGCAAATGGTATGTTAGCATTCATAGCAAAAGGATTTGAGTATAGGAGCAGGGAGGTTCTACTGCAGTTGTACAGGGTTTTGGTGAGGCCACACCTGGAGTATTGCGTACAGTTTTGGTCTCCAAATCTGAGGAAAGACATCCTTGCCAGAGAGGGGGTACAGAGAAGATTCACCAGACTGATTCCTGGGATGTCAGGACTTTCATATGAGGAAAGATTGGATAGACTCGGCTTGTACTCGCTGGAATTTAGAAGATTGAGGGGGGATCTTATAGAAACTTACAAAATTCTTAAGGGGTTGGACAAGCTAGATGCTGGAAGATTGTTCCCGATGTTGGGGGAGTCCAGAACAAGGGGTCACAGTCTAAGGATAAGGGGGAATTCCTTTAGGACCGAGATGAGGAAAACATTCTTTACACAGAGAGTGGTGAGTCTCTGGAATTCTCTGCCACAGAAGGTAGTTGAGGCCAGTTCATTGGCTTTATTTAAGAGGGCGTTAGATGTGGCACTTGTGGCTAAAGGGATCGGGGGTATGGAGAGAAGGCAGGTACAGGATACTGAGTTGGATGATCAGCCATGATCACATTGAATGGCGGTGCAGGCTCGAAGGGCCGAATGGCCTACTCCTGCACCTATTTTTCTACGTTTCTATCTTTCTAACCCATTGGGTAAGGCCTAATACTGCCATAGTTGTCCCATCCAGACAAATTTCAGGTATTTACGATGATCCTTGTGTATTGGTACTGAATAGTATGCATCTTTAAGATCGATGCAAGCCATGTAGTACCTATGAGAAATTAGCTGTTTGGCTGTGACAAACGTGTCCATTTTGAAATGGGCATACTGAACGGAAGTATTTAGTTCGGTCAAATCTATAATGATGCGGCAACCGCCATCTTTTTTGTTTTTTGTAAATATATTTGATACGAACTCTTGAGATTCTCTGATTGTCTTCTCAATTACCCCTTTTGTGTTTAGTCTTAACAGTTCAGCATGGCCTGCAGTTCACTCTTTTTGTGAAAGTATGAACTTCCGGCTAGGCGTATGCTGAACTGGGATGGAGAGTTCGTATACAAATTTAATTTTGTAACCCTGAATACTTCCGAGTATGTAAGGATCAGAGGTAAAAGTGCTCCACACATGATGAAACGAGTGCAACCGTCCACCAACTTTTGATGAATCTAGACATGCAATGTTTTTAAGACAACCAGACCCACCTACCCCCATGGTTAACGCCGGTGTTGTGTGGGTTGTCTCTGCCCTTGTTTCTTCTGGTATTGTGTTGCTGTGTTGTGGTGTTGGCACATTTTCCAAGAAGGCCGGGCTGGGCCATGGTCTAAAAAAGACCGCTGTGCAGGTGGGCTGGCCTTCGAGCTTTCACCACCAGATGGTCTTTCATTGTCTGGTGGATGTGTAGGGGTGCTGCCGCTGTTGATAGTGGGTTTTTGAGGTGTTTGGCACCTTGATCAGGCCTATATCCTTGGCCTCCTCATCCAGGTCTTTCACCTGCTTTGGAAGGCTTCTCTGGAGCGAGATATTTTTCAGCCGTAGTGTTAATGGCTTGCTCCTGCAGCTGGTTTGTAGCCATGTAATTTATACTGGCTGCCAGCTTGGGATGTATCGGCAGTCCTTTCTGTGTTGGTACAGCATGTTTGTTTACCATGCCCAACAAATCTTCTGGCACCCCTAACACAGTCGACTGTTCAGCCATTGCCCCTTCTTCAGGGTCAGCCCAGCTCTGACCCCTAATGCTCCCCTGCGAAGAGGGTGAGACATTAGGCAGTCCTTGAAAGGATCCTACCGTGGGTCTGCGAGGAGACCCACCGTGACTCTGCCCCTGCCTAAGCAGGTCACGCTGGAGCAACTGCTCCACCATCCGCTCCATGCGGGAAGGACGCCCGCCGTCGTTATCCGCGAACGGGGTGTCTTCAGGTCCTGTCCGACTTCCGGGTGGTTTTGCCGCCCGACCGCGGCGCACCTGCGGTCTGTATCGGCGAGAAGTCGGGAGCTGCTGGCTGCACCTGCAGCTCTGGAGAGACGGCACGCTGCTGGCTGCTTTCCACAGCAGCGGTTTTTGCCGCTGCTCTCCTAGATTTACGCAACTCCATGATGCTTCCTCCGTGTTCTGAAAAACAAAGTACACCCAGTCGCCACGCTCACCAGAATGGTAAGACTTAGCTTCAGTAAGTTTTTAAACTTACGGTGGAGGAGCGGCGCTCCTCCCGACTGTCGCTTCCGCAATGCGTTCGACGATATGTCGTGCATGCGTGCTGGCGGGGTCTTCACGTAGTCCCTCACGTGACTCCGAAGAAAAATTGATTGTACGCAGGCAGATGAGATTAGTTTATTTTAGCATCGTGTGGGCAGAGGCAGTTGGCAGAGTGTTCAGCAAAGATTGTTGGCCAAAGGGCCTGTTCCTGGACTGTTCGGCTGTCCTATCTTCAGTGTAGTGACTTAATATTAACTCTCCATTGTTATACTGCTGAGTTTACCAATTCATTCAAATTAGTTCTGATGAGATCAACAACAATCTAGTAAACAAAGCCCATTCTTAGTTCAATAATGAAAGGGATGCCAATGCCAGGAATTTAAAAGAGGCATTAATTTAAAGTCAATTACTGTTTTTCATCTGAGCTTTCTTGTGCTATGGTCAGTTTATAAAAATTACCAATTTGGCGAAATAATTTTCCACAAAACATAAATATATATATGCAATAATGAAGCAGCAATGGTCATAGAGTCTCAGGATTGCACAGCATGGATACAGGCCTTTCAGTTTATTGCATCTTTGATGACCATCGTGCTCATTTATACTAATACTAATTGCCTCCATTAAATCCATATCTGCCTCCACGAGAGGAAGATGACCAAGTATGAAGAGCTGGTCATAGATGCCGTAAGCAGGGCTGGAAGGCAAGGTGTTTGCCCATCGAGGTTGTCTGCAGAGGTTTTATAGGGCAATCGCCCTACAAAGCCTCGAGTGCACTGGGCATCAACGGAGTGGCGAGGAGAAGAGTCATCAAGAACACCACAGAGGCAGCGGAGAAGGCCTCGAGATGGCTCTGGATCAGGAGAGAAGGTCCATGGGGAGGAGCGAATGCCACCTGAACACAAGTCGTGGTCTGATCAACCACGACTGGGTCGCCTGGGCGAGGGTACCTGATGTTGAAAGACCCAAAACACCCAATGACCCCAGGTTACATCACTGATGATGTATGTGTACAGGAGCATCAATAGATGTATTTTTATCAATTAAAATATCTGCAAGCTGTGAGATAAATTATTATTTCCCTTCAGCAGATGACACCAAGAGTCACATTTAACACAATATAGAAACACCCTGTGCACAATGACCTCACTGTCTGGAACTCAAACTATTTATAGAGACCACGCTTGGAGATTTTAAAAATAACAGCATTGACACATTCAATTCCGACTGAAAATGCTCAAGTCTCTACCTATCTATCAGAACCAATGAATGCAAGTGACAAAGCGACGTTTTGTTCAACTTCTTCAAATCAATTAATAAATACGAGAGCAAACAGACATTTGGCAGATCAAATCCCAGCTCCGACCTTTCAACAAACAATGAACACAATGCAGCCACAATGACGAAGGGTAAGGGTCAAACCACAACATGCTGTGGTGAATTCTGAGCTGTGTCCAATACATTTGTACCCGACAGCTATCTTTGATGCACAAAGTTAAGCATGAACATTTGCAACAGAACCACAATCAAAGGAGAATACTGCATATGGAGAGATTTTTATGACACAAAGGGTTATTTACAGAATCCAATTCACTTGCCAACATGCATTGATGATGTGGGAGGAAACTCGAATGCCTGGATGACCTTGACGTTGGTGGTATTGTGGATGGAGAGGACGGTTGTTTAAGGCTACAGCAGGATCAGACAAAAAGCTGTGTGGAACACAAGTGTCAGGTGATGCAGTTTGAACAGCCAAATAAAGACATGCAAGGTAACCGGCAGGGTGTTAGAGAGTGTTGAGGGACCTTGAAATTCATGCCCATAGTTTCTAGAAAGTTGCAACACAAGTAGGTTGGATTGTGAAGAATGCACATGGCATGCTTGCCTTCATAGGTCAGGACACAGAATATAAGAGTCGGGACGTCATGTTCTAATGTTACAAAACACTGGATATGCCACCAGGTTATTGTCTGAATTCGAGGCTTTATTTGCGGGGAAAGATTGGACAGGCTGGGCTTTTGGTGCGAAGGAGGCAGAGGGATGACCTAATTAAAATTATAAGAAACATAGATGGGGTAAAGTGTCAGAATCAAAGGACACAGGAGAGGAATATGTCTTATAGGGGATTTGATTGGAATTTTTAAACTTAAATTTGAAATCTGTTATTGAATGCATTCAAAAATGAGTTTGATACATTATTAGCTGTTAAGGGAATCCATGTGATGTGGTTTTATACATGAAAGTGGCACTGAAGTAAAATAAAATCAGCCATGATTTTAATGGATGATGGAATAAGCATCAGAAGCCAAACAACCTATTCCTGCAGCTATTTATCGTGTGTCTATGTCAATTTGGTGTAATGCAAAATAAGTTGCCTCCCAACTCATTTTGCCGTGTAATGTGGAAATATGAAAGCGCATATCGATGTTCATAAATACATATTTATTAATTAAAACAATTATTGTTTCACTTACATCAAGGGATTCCAGGCAGTACCAGCAAAAGGCATGCTTGCAGTTTTTACACATCATTTGTGCACAACCCTCATCTCTTTCGATATAGACTTTGCATTTTGGACAACGTTTGATTGGGACATCATCCTCTTCATCATTTTCAAAGAATGAACTAGATGAAGGGATAGAGAAGAAATAAAATAATTTTCAAAGAATTCTGGTTCAGATATCTCAAACAATACCACAGAGATTGACACCACATAATCATTGTGGAAATCAGCCACAGATTTCAACCGAGGCAACTATTTTAATTTGCTATGTGCACCCAAATAAAAAGCACTCATCAGATAAAGGTACAGCCCATTTACAATTTTACTTCGGAGTCACGTGAGTGACTTCATGAAGACCCCGCCAGCATGCATGCGCGACATATCTTCGACCGCATGCGAGGCGACAGGCAGGGAGGAGGGTCGCTCCTCTACTGCAACGGACCTACAGGTAAGGAAACAAACCTGCGGTCGGGTTTTCTTCCCGACAGGAATCAGAGGGACTCTGTGTGACAGAGTACTCCACGGGCCGCTTCGAGACTGACTGCGAACCGTGATGCGGGCAGTCCAACTCAGCCCGACCCCCCTCTAAGGATAAGGGGGAATTCCTTTAGGACCGATATGAGGAAAACATTCTTTACACAGAGAGTGGTGAGTCTCTGGAATTCTCTGCCACAGAAGGTAGTTGAGGCCAGTTCATTGGCTATATTTAAGAGGGCGTTAGATGTGGCACTTGTGGCTAAAGGGATCAGGGGGTATGGAGAGAAGGCAGGTACGGGATACTGAGTTGGATGATCAGCCATGATCACATTGAATGGCGGTGCAGGCTTGAAGGGCCAAATGGCCTACTCCTGCACCTATTTTTCTATGTTTTTATGTCTATGTTTCTAACACCGCAGCCCGCAGTTACAGAAACGATGGACAGGGAGACCAGAATGAAGGCATCGAAACATGCCTCCAAGGCTCACAGGACTTTGGATGGGAGTCAGCGGCCACAATCCCCGGAGCTGCCCGCAACACCGGCAGCACCCGCTCCGCGGGCCGGGAAAAGAACGCGGAAGTTGTGGAGCCCTGTTCAGTTGACAGGGCCCTACTCTCCACCACAGCAGGCCAGGGAGCTGCACGTTGGTCGGAGCACTGTGCGGGAGCAGGGTAGGCAAGACCCTGACTCCCTACTCCTATCGCCCAAACATCACCGGGCCAGTGGAAAACAGGTGCGTAAACCCGTGCCTCGTTCAACGGCACGTTCTGTTTCCCCTCTGTTACAGGTCTCCAGAGGGAGGACCAAGGGAGAAAGCCGCACCGTGGTCGAGAAGCCCCGCTGCAGCGGCCGGCATCGACATGCCACCGGAGAAGTCTGCCAGATCGCGAACCGGTGATGTACCTGCTGGGAAGTCGGGGAGCCCCGCAGGAGCGGGAGGTACCCGTTCATCGCCGGGGCAGGCTGCCAGAGTGCAGGCCGGTGGTCGTGTGGCCCCGCTGAGGCGGCTGGCAGTGACTATGCGCCGTCTCGGTCCCATATAACCGGGACTGGTGGCAAGCCCACACGGATGTCGGGGAGCCCCGCTGCGGCGGCTGGCACCAACTCATCGCTGCTGCTGTCGTACGAGACTGGCGGTCCGCTTCAGTCCAGAAGACCGCGGACTAGCAGCAAATCTGCGTGGGAGTTGTGTAGCCCCGCAGGAGCGGCAGGCACCGACTCACCACCGGGGCAGGCTGCCAGAGTGCAGGCTGGTGGCAGTGTATTTTGGTCGCGTGGCCCCGCTGAGGCGGCTGGCAGCGCCTATGCGCCGTCTCAGTCCCGTATAATCGGGACTGGCGGTAAGCCCGCGCGGATGTCGGGGGGTCCCGCTGCGGCGGCCGGCACCGATTCGTCTCCGCTTCTGCCATACCAGACAGGCAGACCACTACAGTCCGGAAGATGGCGGACTAGCGGCATGTCCACACGGGAGTCGTGTAGCCCCGTACCCTAGACATCACCTCGACGAGGTGCGGTCCGTTGGCAGAAGCTCAGTAGTTCTGGAGAACCTGGGGAAGTCGACTTGCTGTCCGCAGATAGCAGCGTCGGTCGCATGGCTCGTATGGAGCGTATGGAGCGTATGGTCGAGCAGCTGCTCGAACGGGACCTTCTCCATCAGGAGTGTGTTCCTAGGATCTAGGAGACACACAGCAGAACCACACACCAGCTGCAGGAACAGGTGCTCACGGAGGCTACAAACAAGTACAAAGCTCCGGGTAATTGTGTGTTGCTCAATGTCCCGACCGTCAACACACCCATCAGGGGCAGTCCCAGGGACAGCTGTCAGGGCAACCAGAACCTATCCACCGGTCACACCCTATCAACAAAAGCCTTTTTTAGGACAGGGCCCACAGCGACCAGCGTGCAAGATGCACATTTGGAAATGCTGGGAGCATGTCATGGGCTGCGGGCTTACTGCACTAATCTGCATCACACGCATGTCCGTCTTCAAATAAATAATACCACTGAGGTGGCGTATTAAACCATATGGGTTCTATCAAGTCAATATCTTGTGATAAATTGGCAAATTTAATTTGTCTCTGGTGTATTGAAAGAAATATTTGGATATCAGCTACGTACCTTCCGGGTAAGCTCAATAAAGTGGCGGCCACCAGGTCACGAGTATTTAATAACGACATCGAGTGGATGTTGAACCCCCAAATATTTGCTAAAATTATAGCCAAATATGGAACACCAGATAGCGACCTTTTGCGTCCAGGTAGAACCATCAGATACCGACATATGTTTCTTGGGAACCAGGTCCTGGGGCAGTGGCGATGGACGCGTCCTCGCTACATTGGGGGAATGGGTTTTCTATGCTTTCCTCATTTCATTTCGGAGTCACGTGAGTGACATATCGTCGCAACGCATTGCTGCCGACAGCTGGCGGTGGGGCGCGCTCCTCGCCAGCCCTTCAAAAGGAGCCGCTTAGGTAAGTTAAACTCACCTTAAGTTGGTTGGCCCTTGCTGTCGGTTTTGTCTTTCAGCAAGGGTGCGGATTGGAGTGTTCAGAATGTCTGGACGAAGAAGTCGTGGCCCGGCGCCCTCATCGTTTACACCTGGGGCCGGGAAGAAGGCGGGGAAGTCATTGCCGTCTGCTGCTGCAGGTCGGGACCCGCTGAGTCGCCACAGCTCCGAGGAGGAGTGCGTGGAGGAGGACGTCGGGGTGCCTCCTGAAAGGGTGGACCCTGCCACAAGTTCGCCTTTGGCGACAACGGGGAAGGGGTCTCGTGCTGTGGCCCGACCCCCCTCCGCTAGCCCTTCATTAAAAGGCAGCAGAGGCGCCTGTAAGCCTAACCCGGTCCGGGCCAAGGCTCCACCAGCCGCCATGGAGCGGTCTGGTGCAACGGCGGGACCTGGGTCGTTAAGGTCTGCTACCCAACTCCCAACCCCCGCCGCCGGGACGGGGGGCTTGGGTACGGTCCCGCCTCGGTCGCCGAGTCCCCCATGGATGGGAGGACGAGACCATGCGTCGGCACCGTCCGAAATGCGGACAGCCGGCAAGCCTGTGCGGGCGTCGCTCCATGCTTCTGCTGGAGTCGACCCCAAGCCGTCAGGGCCCTTTGTGGCAACGGTTTCTGCTCCCGCCAAGAAGAGGCGGTTGGACACCCTGCCCGCACGGGACTCGCACGGTTTCGCTGCGGCGGCCGAAAGCGATCCATTCCGGCACCGAGATCACTTCTCTGAGGTGCGGGCCGATGATAGGAGCCCCGGCATGGTTTCTGAGCCGGAGGACTCCGACCATCCGAGTGTTCAGGATGGTGGGCGTATTGACCGCATCGAGCGGCTGCTGGAGCTGTTGCTCCATAATCAACAGCAGTACGCACCTACAGATATCGACAGGCACAGGGCCACCTCGCCAGTTTCTATCATCAGCGAGCCACAAGGGGAAGAGGGGTTTGACCCTACACCAACACCGTCGGAGGCACCGACACCTGAGCTACTGGACGTGGCGGCCAAATTTGCTGCACCAATCACAACTGGACTTCCGCTTCAGCCAAAACTGGCAGCAACAATAGACTTTCTCACAGATCAGCGGTTGCAGGAGGAAGTACTTTCACAGGCCACTCAGCGCCACAAGGCCCCGTCCAACTGTAATGCCCTCAACGTGCCCCTGGTCAATACGCCCATATGGGGCAACATCGGCGTGGCTGTCCGCCATCAGGAGGTTAAACTCCAGCGGATCCTCAAACTCCTCACGGCCGGTATTACCGCCTTTGCGCGGTCGGTCGATGGAACTGACCTGTCATTGGACCAGGAGGATGCGTTGGCGCTGTTATGTGCCACCCAGCACGAAATCAACGATTTTCGGAAGAATAGCATCCGTCCGTCTATCAACCCAAAATTTGCTGGGTTGTGTAAACCTCCACCGCCACCGCCGCCCCGACAACTCTTCGGAGAAGACCTGCCGAAGAGGGTCAAGGAGCTTGATGAGGTAGCCAAAACGGTGGGACTTATGCGATCTCAGATCGCCCCCAGACCGACGGTGCCAAAAGCTCCTCCTGCTCGACCGCGAGGTCCGGTCGCACCAGCATCAAGACCGTATGCTGCTACTCAGCACTACTATCAACAGGGCCAGCAGCAGCGGTCTTTTTTGGGGTCAGGCACACAGCGACCCCAGTGGAAGATGAAGCCATCTCATCGTCAGCCCAACCCAGCACCTCCTCGGCCACTCAAGTATGTCAGGGACCGCCGGTGACCATGGAGGTAAGGTGGTCTGGTTTTCTTTCTCCTGCCCCTTTAATCTCACATGTTGGAGGGCGACTCCGGTTCTTTGCTAAAGCTTGGGGAGCAGTTACTTCAGACAAATTTGTGTTACAAAATATTCGAGGTCATTCTATTGAATTTATTCACGGCAACATTCCTCCATCCCAGCATATGCCTAAACGGCAGTTTACGCTGTCTGCCGTTGAGCAGGCAGCAGGCACGGCTGAAATTTTTCGTTTGGAACAAAAAGGCGTGATAGAAAAAACTATTCACGAGCCCATTGAATTCGTCTCCAATATATTTACTAGGCCAAAAAAGGATGGAGGTTGTCGGGTGATTATTGACTTGACCCAGTTGAATACCTTTGTAACATATACACATTTCAAAATGGACACCTTTGAGACAGCCAAATCACTGATTTCGCATGGTTGCTTTATGGCCTGTATTGATTTGAAAGATGCATACTATTCAGTGTCCATCCGGAAACATCACCGGAAATTTTTGAAATTTGTCTGGATGGATCAGCTCTGGCAATATCGGGCCTTACCAAATGGGCTTACCACCGCCCCTAGGCTCTTTACTAAATTACTCAAACCTATTATGGCCAAATTACGCATACAACATCATATTGTAATGGCTTATTTAGATGATATTCTGATTATTGGCAACACTCTGGAAGCAGCTGAAAGGGCTGTTTTGGCTACTGTCACTATATTTCAGCAGCTAGGGTTTATAGTCCATCCAGAAAAATCAAAGTTTCACCCATCCCAGGTTATGGGTTATTTGGGTTTCACGGTGGACTCTATTCAAATGAGGGCCACCATTCCATTTCACAAGGTTGAGGATGTCTCCCTTGCATGTCAGGATCTCGCATCCGCCAGTATACCATCTATTCGGCATACAGCTAAGGTGATTGGGAAAATCGTAGCTTTATTTCCGGCAGCCCGGTTTGGGCCTTTGCATTATCAAAATTTGCAAAGGGCCAAGATTGCTGCGTTAAAAAAGAACGCTGGTCATTTTGACAGACCTATGGGGCTGCCTTCTGATGCTAAGGTTGAGCTGCAATGGTGGGTGTCCAATATTGGCAGGGCATTCAAACCCATTGTTGTGCCCAATCCGGTGGTATATTTGCAAACTGACGCAAGCTCTCTAGGCTGGGGAGCTGCGGACAGCTCTTCTAGTTGTGGTGGCAGGTGGGATCCCCTTGAAGCTAGCATGTTGCTAATACAAGGGATTAACTATTTGGAGCTCCTTGCAGCATTTCACGGACTACGGGCATATTGTGCTAATCTTAGTGGAACTCATGTCCGTCTCCAAATAGACAACACCACAGCGGTGGCATATTTAAACCATATGGGCGGTACCAGGTCAGTCTCTTGTGACAAATTGGCTAATACTATTTGGTGCTGGTGTATTGATCGTGATATTTGGATTTCAGCCACCTATCTGCCAGGCAGGCTTAATACTGTGGCAGACACCAGGTCACGCAAATTCAATGATAGTATTGAGTGGATGCTGCATCCTCAAATATTTGCCCAAATTACAGCCAAATTTGGCCAACCGGATATAGATCTTTTTGCGTCCCGGTTGAACCATCAGGTACCAACATATGTTTCATGGGAACCAGACCATGGGGCATTAGCGATTGATGCATTCTCGCTAGACTGGGGGAATTGGTTTTTCTATGCATTCCCCCCGTTTTGCCTCATCAGTCGGGTATTACAAAAAATCAAGATGGATTCTGCCAGAGGCATTCTTGTCATACCCGACTGGCCTACGCAGCCTTGGTATCCGGTGGTCTCTGACATGATTAGTCAACCTTGGGTCCCTCTAGCGGGTTGCCCACATTTGGTTTCTCACCCTGTTTCAGGGGAATTACACCCCTGCCATGCCTATCTAAAATTACTGGCTTGCAGGTTCTGACCAGGCCATGGATGCAGTATGGCCTCACCACCCGGACCATGAACACCATTGGAGCATCATGTCGAGAGTCAACCAGGCGGAGATATCTCTCCCACATCACCAAGTGGGAAGCCTACTGCAGTCGCTCTCACATCGCCTATGATGATGTCTCCATAGCCGACGTCCTGGAATTCCTCGCGGGGTTGCACCACGATGAGCACTTGAGTTATAGTGCCATCAACAGCGCAAGGAGTGCGCTATCATTCTACCTCAACATCGAGGTAGGATCGAACAGGCTAGTGTCCAGACTGATGCGGGGAATATTCAATCTAAATCCGCCGACACCACGCTACAACATCACCTGGGATGTCAGGGATGTGCTGACCCTGCTCAGGTCGTGGTCACCCATGGAAGGGTTACAGCTGGACCGACTCACTATGAAATTGGTGATGTTACTAGCGCTGACTTCAGCACAGCGGGTTCAGACGCTCCACAAACTTCGGATTGATAGGATGGCGTCGACCCCTGGAGAAGTAGTCTTTTTCATCGATGAGCTACTCAAGCAGCATAGACCTGGGTGCACAGGGCTGCAGCTGAAGTTCCCGGCATACCCTGCAGATGCTCGGCTATGTTTAGCCACTCACATCCGTTACTACATCAAGGTGACGAGGAGCATCAGAGGAATGGAGTTGTTCCTGCTTGTCACTCACAAAAGACCTCACCATCGAGTGACAGTCCAGACGATATCCAGGTGGCTCCGGATCGTCCTGGATAAGGCAGGTATTGACACTAATGTGTTTAAATCCCACTCCACCAGGGCTGCATCTACGTCGGCGGCGAGGGTCATGGGGGTACCCATGGACCATATCCTCGCCACAGCAGGATGGGCGAATGAATCGGTGTTCCAGCGGTTCTATAATAAGCCTGTTGCTGCTCCCCTTCAATTCGCAGAGGCCGTGCTGAACGCCGGGTGTGAACGTGGGGATGTCCCTGATTAAAAGGGCGTTATTTGTTGTGTTATTAATAAATCTTCTTTTTGTTTCAGTATAACCTCGTTTCATCAACTTGTTTACTCCAATCCATCCTTGCTAGTGGTGTGTCTGCATGGACGTTGTCCAGGGCGTGTAATCACAGAAGCTTTGAAGTCTTCACGAAGTCACTCACGTGACTCCGAAATGAAATAGTAAGATTGAACGAGAACTTACCAAGTTTGAAGGTTGATCTTTATTTCATGAGGAGTTGCGGTGAGGGATTTCGTGCCCTCCGCTCCCAACCCTCGATCATCTTCAGCTGGTAATCAGAGTCTCTTTAAATCTTACTATGCCAAGTCATTTCTGTTGTTGTTTCTGTGATTCCACACCGCTGCTTTGAAGAATGTCGCGCATGCGTGCCGGCGGGCTCTTCACGAAATCCCTCACCGCAACTCCTCATGAAATAAAGATCAACCTTCAAACTTGGTAAGTTCTCGTTCAATCTTACTATTCTGTCTTATTAGTCGCGTATTGCAGAAAAATCAACTAGATTCTGCAACAGGTATGCTGATAATACTCGACTGGCCTACACAACCATGGTACCCGGTGGTCCTCAATATGATAAAGAACCATGGGCACAGGTACCAAATGCCTGAATTTGGTGACCAATCCCATAACAGGGGAAAATCATCGGTGCCATGGTCATCTGAACCTGTTGGCTTGCAGGTTCTGTAGAGGCCACTACTGAAATTCGGGCTGTCATCAATAACCATGGACATCATAACAGCATCGTGCAGAGAGTCCACAAGGAAACAGTACCTCACCCACATAAGGAAAAAAGAGGCCTTCTGTAGTCGGACAAGACCACCTACAACTCTGCTACGATCTCCAATGTGCTGGAATTCCTCGTGGGCCTTCATTATGATGAGGCCCCCAGTTACAGTGCCATCAACAGTGCCAGGAGAGCACTGTCATCTTATCTCAACATTGGAGTGGGATCTCACCAGCTGGTATCCAAACTATGAGGGGTGTATTCAATTCCAACCCTCCCCGACCACGATATAATATTACCTGGGATATAGGGGTGTTGACCCTACTCAGGAGCTGGTCGCCTAAGACGGATTTACCACTGAACTAACTCACCTTCAAAGTGGTGATGTTAATGGCATTGACCACAGCACAAAGGGTCCAGACTCTACAGAAACTAAAACTGGATAGAATGGTCTCGACCCCCAATGAAGTGGCATTCTTTATAGACGAGTTGCTTAAACAACACAGACCTGGCACAACAGGACTGAAAATTGAATTCCTAGCATACCTCGTTGATGTAAGACTGTATAGCCACCTATCTCCGACATTATATCAATGTCACACACACCATCAGGATGTATGGAGACGAGTCTGTTTATCAGCCATGGAAACCCACATCACAGGGTGACGGTGCAGACTATCTCCAGGTGCTCAGGGTGGTATTCGGTGCAGCAGGTAAGACATTAACATTATTAAATCTCATTATACCAGGGCTGCATCCACATCAGCGGCGAGGACCATGGAGGTACCCATGGATCATGTCCTCGCAACAGCGGGCTGGGCCAGTGAAACTACATTTCAGCGTTTTTATAACGAACCTGTGGCCGCTCCCGCAACGTTTGCGGAGTCAGTTTTAAGTGCTGTTCCCTAAACGCGTGTCCCAGAGTTCGGGGGTTTATTGTTTGTATTAACAAATACGTTATTATTTTTCAGCTTGTTCAAGTCTGAAATACGTTAACACACTTCCTCCATCAGTAATTACGGCAGTGTGAGAGCATGGACAAGGTCCAGGGCATGGAATCACAGAGCATTGAAATCTTCACGGTCACTCACGTGACTCCGAAGTAAAATAGTAAGATTAAACGAGAACTTACCAGTTTGAAGTTTGATCCTTATTTTATGAGGAGTTACAATGAGGAATTTGGTGCCCTCCACTCCCAACCCTCTATCATAAGGTCAACTGGTATATTAGAGTCTCTTAAATCTTACTATCTTCAGTCATTGTTGTTATCTGTGATTCCACACCGCTGCTTTGAAGAATGTCGCACATGCGTGCTGGCGGGGTCCTCACGAAATCCCTCATCGTAACTCCTCATAAAATAAGGATCAAACTTCAAACTGGTAGGTTCTCGTTTAATCTTACTATTTCAGTACATGGTTCCTGTTAACCGATAAGAATCAGGGATTTTATCATTAGAACCTAATAAATTGGCATTTCAGTCATTCAATTTTATCTTTTCTTTGCCCAGTTTCCCTGCTCAGATGATGTGAAGGAAAAGAGTAACATTCCAAGTGCTATATTTTCCATTTGTTTGAGTAGGCCAACCTAACTGTCAAATTGAACGAAGGAATATTCTGCAAACAGCAAATGACCAGATAGATTTTGCGACAATTTTGAATAAGTAATCGACCTGTCCCACTTAGGCTATTTTTAGGTGACAGCCGGAGACTGTCATGGTCCTAGCAGCTCGCCGAAAAACCGGCGACTGGACCCCCCCCTAAAATTTGAAATGGAATCATTAATTTAACAACAAAAAATACCCAAAGTCAGCACCGGCGACAACCTATGTTACCTGGCGATAACTACGACAGCAACTATGTCAGCAAGCTACGCTCATTGGCGTTAAACCCACTGTCGCCGACTGTCTCAGAAAATTTGTCAACATGGTGAAAATCCAGTGGCGACCAGAAAGACGCTACGACTCTTTGGGCGACTGAGGAGACTACTCACGACCATACAGGCGACACCCCGGTGACCATGTGGCAACAGCCTAGTCGCCTAAAAAAATTGCCTGTGGGACAGGCCCTTAACACCTCACAAAGAACAGTTAAACACGATTCAGATCTATTGCACAGCTGGAAACATCCATGATGTAATAATGCTGAACTGGTTGGCAGGGCATGTAAAATGACCAGTAACACCGGTATAAAATGTAACACAGGTAAAGAAAGTAACAACAACATTTTCTTGCTTCAGTTAAAAGATGGACAAGTATATCTGTACTTTGAGAAAAAAACATGATGAGGTCAACTAGTAGTTTGATTGTACTTACAAAATACTAATGTATGTATTAGAACTTTTTCCTGATGGCATTCCTGTCTTCAGTTTTTCCAATAAGGTTCAGCATGGACCCAACAGGAAACAACTTTACAAACAGAAATAGACCAACTCTGCCAATAGACCTGTGGAAAAGGCACCAGTAAATGCAAAGATAGGCTCTGCCGCCAGTAGGGTACCTTGTTTCTCCAGGAAGGAATGAGGTAATGGGCAGGTTTTCTTGGCAAGGCTGGCCTGGATGCCAGTTAGCTTTGCAGAGGGAGCAGAACTCCAAGTTACAGCTTGCACATTGTACCATCTGGGGCTGCTGCAACTCCACCTCCTTGATCTGGCAGACAGACTGGCAGGCAGATGATGGGCACCAGGTTCGGCATGGATCCAAAAGCACTTCTGAAAAACAATTAGTTACGTTACCAATATAGCAGATATGGAGCCCAAATTTGCTCACAGTACTCCAGACCAGCGACTTAGAGTCTCAGCATTACATCTCTGTTTTGGTATTCCAGTCCTCTTGATATAAATGTTAGCATGTGACCAAATGAGTACAGAATAAAGAACTAATTTTGTTATTCACTGAAATTTAATCTGTGTCTTATTTTAGCTTTTGAAACATTTAAAAAAAAACAGAAATATCACGATAGTAACTAAAATACCATATGGTCTGATATTCCTAGATGTGTCTTCAGTGACAAAACCAAAGCTCTGAAAATCTGCTCCATATCCTACCACCTTGCTTGGTCTTAAACTGAACTCTGAACAAACTTTTGATGATCTGATGTAGCATTACCTCAAAGGATTCAAAGGTCTTTTATTGTCACGTGTACCAATGAGGGTACAGAGATATTCGTATTACCATACAGCCATACTAAAAGAAGCAACGACACCCAACTACATAAAAGTTAACATAAACATCCACCACAGCTGATTCCCCACATTCATCACTGTAATGGAAGGCAATAAATTCTAATCGTCTTGCCTAATTTTTCTCCCGGGGTCGGGGCAGTCGAACCGCCCCGCAGCCAGCGATCGAAGCTCCTGCGTCGGGGCGGTTGAAGCTCCTGCAGCTTGGAGCAGCTCAGTCCATCGCAATGCAAGTGTTCATCTAGACACCTGTTAAAAGCAGTCAGTGGCAGTCCAGTTTCAATCCTTCTTTCAGGCAATGCCTTACAGATACTTGCCACTCTCTCGGTGATAAAAAATCCCCTTCATATCACCTCTGAATCTCTTCCCACTTACCCTGAACGCATGTCCTCTAATGCTATCTATCTTTGATATGGGAAAAAACATTTCATGCAGTCCACCTCATCTAAATCTTTCATAATTTGATGTGCCTCAATTGTCCTCTCTCAACCGCCTCCGCTGCAGGGAGAACAGACCCTGCCTCTTCTCGTAACTAAAACGGTGAAATCTTGGTGAATTTCCTCTGCACTGCTATCACCTCCATCCTGTACCATGGTCACTAGAACGGCACACATTAACACCAGGCAAGGTCTGACCAAGGTTTTATAAAGTTGGAGCATTATCTTCCTATCTCTGTTTTCAATGCACTGACTAATAAAGCCCAATATCCCATATGCCTTCCTACCTTCATTGCCACCTTTAAAGATCCATGGAATTCTGTACCAAGGTTCCCCTGTTCTCTAATGCACTTTACCACTCATAGTGTATGTCCTCACCACATAAGTGTTCAAAAAAAAGGATTGCCTCACTGTCTGATTTAAAAGTTATGACATTTTTCAGCCCGTTTCCCCAACACACCACCAACACTCCACACCATCAACAAATTCATAATAAAGAACGTTATGACACAACCAGGACCATAGTTCCATTGCAGATAGACATTTGAAATATTCCAGAACATATGTCATGATAGCAAAGACAATATAATATTTTTCTGTATTCATTTGTTTTTAAATTATGCACTTTTCTTTGGGAGGAAGACGTTTGTATTGTTCTTCTTGACTATATTTGTTGTTTGCTGCTTGTCTCCTGAACACCAGTGAAGTTTGAATGGATGGGTTTGATTTCCACTATTTAGATTGAAATTGCCAGTCTCTGAGAGTTGGAAGTCTATTCACTGGAGACAGCTGTGCAATGTGGTATTGTGAAGATATCCTTTTTATTCACACTACTCAGTTTTAAAGAAGTGTGATTTGCATATGGTGCAAAGGCTTTGCGTAGTCAGGTTAGTCAGTCACCGTTGGATACCCTGTTTTTGACTCACTCTTGCAGGCACAGTACTTATGCATCTGGAGCATTTACGCTTTTGGTCCATAATCTGAATTATTAATTTGCAGGGCTGCAGGAAAAAGCACAGGAATGGGACTGATGGGATACCTCTACCCAGCAACGACTCAATGGGCCTTTGAGTCTGTAATAATTAATTGAACCTACAACTCTCAAGATCCCCAGCATGCTGAGGGGAGGAGATTTGGCAAGGCAATGCCACTGAATGTCAAAGGAGATACTTAAATCCCCCTTTATTAATAAGATGGTCACTGCCTGGCCATATAAAGTGTTTTTGCTTGTCACTCATTAGTGCAAGCCAGAACATTATCCAGGTCTAGTTGTATCAATAACTGGGCTACTCATTGAAAATAAAATCGAACGCTAAAAATTATGTTACCCCATTGGGTAACAGGTTTTCCAACAAAATGCATGGGATAGTAAGAGAGAAGGATAGGCAATCATACTGACTATCATTATATGCCACAATAATTTATAAATTAGAGCAGTTCTTCAAAATCTGATAACTTTAAAATTAAAATAGGAAAATCTTCCTACATAGGAAAAACAACCAAAATCAAATTGAATTTTAAACTAAGACGACTAATCCAAAGCAGTAGCCAGTTAACTTGGAACAATTGACTTGCCTTTTTCAAACTGCAGTCTCTTATATCTCTGCATAAGCTCTGCTGCTACAATGCATTCAATCTGTTGGTAAGATAAACAGTTTCAGAAGGGAAAATAAAATAAAGCTGAACAGAGAGCATGAATGAAGCTTTTATTTAAAACAGTTTTGGGATTTCTGTTTTGCACTCAGAAATCATTTATGTGACGTACGTTTGAATTGAGAAAGCCCATTGGATTATAATGTTCCAATACGAAGTATTATTTCTGGGATGAAGAAAGAGTCACAATTCAACCAAGTGAGTGCACAGACACATAGAGGAAAGAACGGTCGGCACGGTGGCGCAGAGATAGAGACAGAGATAGAGTTGCTGCCTTACGGAGACCCGGGTTCGATCTGATGTCTATACGGAGTTTGTATGTTCTCCCCGTGACCCGCGTGGGTTTTCTCAGAGATCTTCGATTTCCTCCCACACTCCAAAGATGCACAGGTATGTAAGTTAATTGGCTTGGTAAATGTAAACATTGTCCATAGTGTGTGTAGGATAGTGCTAGTGTGTGGGGATCGCTGGTCGGCGCGAGCCCAGTGGGCCAAAAGGGCCTGGTTCCATGCTGTATCTCCAAACTAAACTAAACTGGAGAGAGTAATGAAAGATATATAACCTGTATAATCACCGAGTCATTAAATTTGGAAATACCTCATTTTCCTGTAGGTGACCTTTCTTAGGGCAAGCAGCATCAGGACAGCTAACTGCAGATTCCAAGCCATCCTTAATTAATAGCTCCACATATTGTTTCAGACACTGTTGGCAAACCAGAGAGAAGTTTCAAACAATTATTGTTCTCCAGCATGCGGGTGAATTTTCACTGTACCTAAAGATATATCATAACAAGTCGAAATTCCTGTGGATTGAAGTATACTTTGTGTACAGTTCCCACCCTTCGATATTGCTTACCAAATCAACTGTTTGGAACATCATTAAGAAAAAGTGCACTGGTGAGCTTACTAATCGCAAAGGGACTGGCAAGCCAAGTAGGATGACAGAAAATTCTCTCTGAACTTATATCAGAGTGACGGCATGAGCAAAGTATGAAGGAGAGCCCAAAGTATGGAGGAACTGCCCAAGATCCAAAGCATACCACCTCATCTGTGAAATACAGTGGTGGGGATGTTATGGCCTAGGCATATATGGCTGCTGAAGGTACTGGCTCACATATCTTCATTGATGATACAACTGCTGAATATAGAAGCATAATGAATTTCATTTCGGAGTCACGTGAGTGACTTCGTGAAGAGCCCGCCGGCGCGCATGCTCGACATATCGTCGTAACGCGTTGCTGCGACGGCTGGCGGTGGAGCGCGCTCCTCGCCAGCCCTTCATAAGGGGCCACGGAGGTGAGTATTCCACCTTTAGTTGGTGGTCCTTGTTGTCTGATTATGTCTTGCAGCAAGGACATGGATGGGAGTTCGAAGGGCCGGAGGACGTCAGGACGAGTTCGCCGGTCAACAGTTCCGGGGCCTTTACCATCGGCAGTACCTGCAGCGCAGGCCGGGACTCAGGCGGAGATGTGGGTAAGCCCTGTGTTCACAGGTCCAGATCCGCCAGCACACCACAGCTCGGAGGAGTTCGGTGAGGAGGAGTGTGGTGTGCCGCCAGAGCAGGGGGACCCTGCCATGGCAGTCAGGTTGTCAGCGGGCTCGCTGGCGACCTCGAGCAGGGCGCGTGCCGTTGCACGGCCTGTTCCACTCAGCCCTCCGAGAAGGGGGAGGGGAGGAGCCCAGAAGCCTAACCCTGTTAGGGCTAAGGCATTGCCTGTCGCGGAGGAGCGGTCAGGTTCCAGGGCGAGACCCGGGGCGGCTGTGAGGTCCAGCCGGCACACCCCGACTCTCGACGCCGGGACGGGTCGGTTGAGTCGGGTCTCGTCGCGGTCGCCGAGCCCCCCATGGATGGGTGGGCGGCACCATGCGTCGGCAACGTCCACGATGTGGGCAGCCGGCAAGACTGCGCGGGCCCCAGGCAGCCATGCTTCGGCTGGTGCCGACACCTCGCCGCATGTGCCCTTAGTGGCAGCGGCTTCAGCTCTCGCTAAACGGAGGCGATTGAACACGCCCGCGCAGGAATCGCGCAGTTTCGCCTCGGCGGCTGTTAGCGACAACTACCGGCACCGGCAGGGCCTCGACGAGGTGCGGGCCGATGACAGGAGCCCGGTTTTCTTTTCAGAGCCGGAGGACTCCGACCACCTGAGTGTTCAGGGTGAAGGGCGTATTGACCGTATGGAGCGGCTGCTGGAGCTCCTGCTTCAACGTCAACAACAGCAGGGCAGCAACAGGCACAGGGCGTCTTCACCAACATCTACTATCAGCCTGGAGCAGCACGAGGAGGAGGTTCTGGTGGATCCCGTACCACCTCCGGTGGAGGTGCCAGCGGAGGTACTTTTGGATGTGGCGACCAAATTCGCGGCCCCACATACGGCTGGTCTTCCTCTCAATTCAAAGCTGGCAGCCACAGTGGACTTTCTTAATAATCAGGTGCTGCAGGAAGAAGTCCTCATCCAGGCTATGAGCCGTCACAAGGCTCCATCAAACTGCAACTCCCTCAACGTGCCTGTGGTCAATACGCCAATATGGGGCAACATCAGTGCGGCTATCCGTCAACAAGAGCTACAATTGCAGCGGATCCTGAAACTCCTCACGGCCGGTATTACCGCCTTTGCGCGGTCGGTGGACGAGGACGAGCTGAATTTGGACCAGGAAGATGCTCTGGCCTTATTGTGCGCGACCCAGCACGAAATCAACGGGTTTCGCAAAAACAGCATCCGCCCAGCACTCAACCCGAAGTTTGCAGGATTGTGCAAACCACCGCCGCCGCTGCCGCCCCGTCAGCTCTTTGGTGAGGACCTCTCGAAGAGAGTCAAAGAGCTTGACGAACAAGCCAAAACGGTGGGGATCATGCGCTCTAAGAGTGCCCCCACACCGTCCGGCTCAAAAGCTCCATACATTCGCTCACGAGGGTCGGCCAGTGCCTCGACGAGGACTCACCCTCTAGCTCCACAACGACAACAACACCAGAACCAGCACCAAGGGTCTTTTTTAGGACAGGGTCGGCAGAGACCTTTTTGGAAATCGAAGACGCCGCGCCCTCAAGCCAACCCAGCACCTCCACGGCCACCCACACGTGTCAAGGACCGCCGGTAACCACGGAGGTGAGGGGGTCTGGTTCTCTCTTTTCTCTCTGTTTAACTTCCCATGTTGGTGGTCGTTTACGGTTGTTTTTGGATGCATGGGGTAATTTTACTGGCGATGAGTATGTGTTGCGGAATATTCAGGGGCATAAAATTGAGTTTATTAATGGCGACATTCCTCCATCCCAGCACATGCCTGGTCGTACGTTCAAATTGTCTGCTGCAGAACAGGCAGCAGGTTACAAGGAAATTTTAAGTTTGGAACAGAAGGGTGTGATTGAGAAAATAGTGCATGAGCCAATTGAATTTGTTTCGAACATATTTACTAGACCTAAGAAGGATGGAGGCTGTCGTGTCATTATTGATCTAACCCGTTTGAATACGTTTGTAACATATACTCATTTTAAAATGGATACGTTTGAAACAGCCAAATCATTGATTTCTCATGGCTGCTTTATGGCATGCATTGATTTGAGGGATGCATATTATTCAGTATCCATCCAGAAAGATGATAGAAGGGTTTTGAAATTTATCTGGATGGGGCAACTTTGGCAGTATAAGGCTTTGCCTAATGGGCTTACTACAGCCCCTAGATTGTTCACTAAATTGGTGAAGCCAATCATGGCTTATTTGAGACAACGACATCATATAGTTATGGCCTATTTAGATGATGTCTTTATTGTGGGCCACACCCTGCAATTGGCTGAACAGGGTGTTGCAGCTGCTGTCAATATATTTCAACAATTAGGATTCATTGTCCATCCAGAGAAATCAAAGTTCTGCCCTGCCCAGGTAATTAATTACCTAGGGTTCACGGTGAACTCAATGAGCATGAGGATAACTATACCAATTAACAAAATTGAGGAAGTCACTAAGGTGTGCAGAGAGTTAATTGGCACCAATATACCATCGATTCGGCATACAGCCACAGTAATTGGCAAGTTAGTGGCTTTGTTTCCGGCAGCACGATATGGACCTTTGCATTATCAGAATTTGCAAAGAGCTAAAATTACTGCGTTAAAATGGAACGCTGGTCATTACGATCGATCTATGCAGCTGCCGTCCGAAGCGATAACTGAGTTGCAATGGTGGGTGTGTCACATTAGCAACTCATTTAAGCCTGTCAGGGAGGCTAATCCGGTGGTATATTTACAGACTGATGCAAGCTCCAATGGCTGGGGAGCTACTGATAATTGCTCTAGTTGTGGGGGTAGATGGGACACCCTTGAGGCATCGATGTTGTTGACTCAAGGGATTAACTATTTGGAGTTGCTGGCAGCATTCCACGGACTTCGTGCATATTGTTCCAAGCTTGTTGGAGCACACGTCCGTCTCCAAATAGACAACACCACAGCTGTGGCATATTTAAACCATATGGGTGGTACCAGGTCAGTTTCGTGTGACAAATTGGCTAACTCAATTTGGCTCTGGTGTATTCAAAGAGACATTTGGATTTCAGCTACCTATTTGCCAGGTGAGCTTAATACTGTGGCGGACACCAGGTCACGCAAATTTAATGACAACATTGAATGGATGTTGCATCCTGAGATTTTTGCTAAAGTCACAGCCAAATTTGGTAAACCGGACATTGACCTTTTTGCGTCACGGTTGAACCATCAGGTACCAGCCTACGTTTCATGGGAACCAGATCCTGGGGTAATAGCGCTAGATGCATTCTCGCTGGACTGGGGGAATTGGGTTTTCTATGCCTTCCCTCCGTTTTGCCTCATCAGTCGGGTATTGCGAAAGATTCAGGCAGATGCTGCCAAGGGCATCCTTATTATACCCGACTGGCCCACACAGCCTTGGTATCCGGTGGTCTTTGACATGCTCAACGAACCTTGGGTCCTTTTGAAGGGTTGCCCACAATTGGTTACTCACCCTGTGTCAGGGGAGCCACATCCCTGCCATGGCTATTTAAATTTGTTGGCTTGCAGGTTCTGAACAGGCCGTTAGTCCAATACGGCCTCTCGGCTCGGACCATGGATACCATCGGGGCGTCGTGTCGAGAGTCCACAAGGCGAAGATACCGCTCGCATATTAAGAAGTGGGAAGCCTACTGCAGCCGCTCTCGCATCACGTACGATGACGTGACAATAACCGACGTCCTGGAATTCCTCGCGGGGTTGCACCATGATGAACACTTAAGTTACAGTGCCATCAACAGCGCCAGAAGTGCGCTATCATTCTACCTCAAGATTGGGGTAGGATCCAACAGGCTAGTGTCCAGACTCATGCGGGGTATATTCAATATGAATCCGCCTACACCACGCTATAATATCACCTGGGATGTCAGGGACGTATTAACCCTGCTCAGGACGTGGTCTCCCATGGAAGGGCTCCAACTGGACCAACTCACCATGAAGCTGGTGATGTTACTAGCGCTGACTTCAGCTCAGAGGGTACAGACACTACACAAACTGCGTGTCGACAGAATGACATCTACCCCTACAGAAGTAGTCTTTTTCGTTGACGAGCTACTAAAGCAGCATAGACCTGGGTGCACAGGGCTGCAGCTGAAGTTCCCGGCATACCCCGCAGATGCTAGGCTATGTTTAGCCTCACATATCCGCCACTATGTCAAGGTGACGGCACGCATCAGAGGAATGGAGAGATACCTGCTTGTCACTCATAAGAGACCTCATCATCGAGTGACAGTCCAGACGATATCCAGGTGGCTTCGAGTCGTCTTGGGTAAGTCAGGTATCGACACTAACGTGTTCAAGTCTCATTCCACCAGGGCTGCATCGACGTCAGCGGCGAGGGTCATGGAGGTGCCCATGGACCAAATTCTCGCCACAGCAGGATGGGCGAATGAAGCTGTGTTCCAGCGTTTTTATAACAAGCCTGTTGCTGCTCCTCTACAGTTCGCAGAAGCCGTGCTGAATGCAGGTCAAGAACGTGGAGATGTCCCCGCATGAGGGGTTTTTGATTTGTTATTAATAAATATGCTTTTGTTTTGCAGTATGAGCTATTGAGCCAGTTTGTTCCTCCCATCCATCCCTGGTAGTGGTGTGTCAGCATGGACGTGGTCCAGGGCGTGTAATCACAGAAGCTTTGAAGTCTTCACGAAGTCACTCACGTGACTCCGAAATGAAATAGTAAAATTGAACGAGAACTTACCAGTTCGAAGGTTGATCTTTATTTCATGAGGAGTCGAAGTGAGGGATTTCGTGCCCTCCTCGCCCAACCCTCAATCACCTTCATCTGGTAATCTTAGTCAATTCAATCATACTATGCGAAGTCATTTCTATTGTTGGTTCTGTGATTCCACGCCGCTACTTTGAAGTATGTCGAGCATGCGCGCCGGCGGGCTCTTCACGAAATCCCTCACTTCGACTCCTCATGAAATAAAGATCAACCTTCGAACTGGTAAGTTCTCGTTCAATCTTACTATTCTGAAGTATATAGACACATCCTATCTGCTCAGGTTCGAACAAATGCCTCAAACCTCATTTTGAGGCAGTTCATTTTATTTTATTTTATTTCGGAGTCACGTGAGTGACTACGTGAAGACCCCGTCCAGCACGCAAGCGCGACATGGAAACTTTTGAAACAGCCAGACTATTGATTTCTAGAGGGTACTTTCTAGCAAGCATTGATTTAAAAGATGCCTACTACTCAGTACCCATACACAAGGAGCATCGTAAATACCTTAAGTTTATCTGGATGAAACAGGTATGGCAATTTAAAGCCTTACCAAATGGGCTAACCTCAGCTCCAAGGTTGTTCACTAAAATCTTAAAACTTGCTTTGGCATTGTTGAGGAAACATAAGCATATAGTCATGGCATACTTAGACAACATTTTAATAGTAGGGGAAACCTTGGAGACAGCCATTTTGGCAGTAACAGTTTGTTTGAAACTTTGGGGTTTGTCATACATCCAGATAAATCCAATTTGACACCGTTCACTACCGTGGACGATCTTGGATTTACGACTGACACTGTTCGCATGATTGTAACTCTGCCGAAGGGGAAAGCATCAGAGTTGGCACAATCATGTAACAAACTAATGGTTAATCATCAGCCAACCATAAGGCAGGTAGCTAGCGTTATTGGGAAAATGGTAGCAGCCTTTCCAGCTGTACAATTTGGGCCTTTGCACTATCAAAATTTACAACAAGCAAAAGTGCACGGACTAAAGGAAAACTCAGGTCACTTTGATCGAGCTATGAATTTAACTGCTGAATCCATTCCAGAGTTACAATGGTGGACAAGGAACGTTAGGCTCAGTTCCAGTCCCATAATAATCACCAACCCAGTATTAACCATTCAAACGGATGCCAGTGCTTTGGGCTGGGGAGCAACTAACATGCAATCCAGCACGGGGGGCAGATGGACTAATTCTGAATCATCTTGCCTACAGACACAGGGTATCAATTACTTGGAAATGTTGGGAGCGTTTTATGGTTTAAAAACATATTCATCTGATACGCATCACGCACATGTCCGGTTGCAATTAGATAATACCACGGTGGTGGCTTATATCAACCACATGGGTGGTGTAAGGTCGATATCATGTGACTATTTGGTCAACCTAATCTGGCAATGGTGTGTGTAAAGACATATTTGCTTATCAGCAACTTACCTACCAGGTAAGCAAAATACAGTGGCAGACACCAGGTCACGCAAATTTAACAATAACATCGAATGGATGTTAAATCCCAAAGTGTTTGCTGAAATTACAAAGCAATATGGCACACCAGATATCGATCTATTTGCATCTAGACTGAATCACCAGGTACCAACGTATGTCGCTTGAGAACCAGACCCTGAGGCAGCAGCAGTTGATGCATTCATGCTCCATTGGGGGGAAATGTTCTTCTATGCTTTTCCTCCCTTCTGCCTCATCAGCCAGGTATTACGCAAGATTCAATTGGATTCCGCTTGAGGAATCTTGATAATACCAACTGGCCTACCCAGCCATGGTTCCCAGTGGCCCTTGACATGGCTGTCGAAACATCGTTGGAATTCCCCAGCAGTCCGGATTTATTAATCCCCCCAGTGCCAGGCATTAGTCACCCGTGCCATGCCAGAGTCAATCCCCTGTCTTGCAGATTCTAAAAAGACCTCTACTGGGCCTGGGACTGTCTGAGGACGCCATCAACATGATGACCGCATCCCACCGGGAGTCCACCAGGAGACAATACCTGACCAACATCAGGAAATGGGAACGGTATTGCTCCAAAACAGGAACTACCTACTCAACTCCAGTGTTGTGGAGTTCCTGGTTGGATTACATCGGGATAGACTCGGCTACAGCGCCATCAATACAGCCAGGAGTGCGTTGTCAGCTTATTTGGTTCCAGCAGCAGGACAACAGGTTTTGGGGTCCCATCCACTAGTGGTCAAAATCATGAGGGGCATTTTTAACACTAATTCCCCCAGACCAAGGTACACTCAGATCTGGGATGTCAGCATTGTACTGACGTACCTTAGGGGATGGCCACCACCCAGGTCACTCACGCTGGAACAACTTACCCTGAAATCAGTCATGCTCATAGCACTAGTGTCAGCTCAAAGGGTACAGTCCCTCCACCTTCTGAGGCTGGACAGCATGACAGAGTCATTGGACTGTATCACATTCCATATTCATGGTCTGGTCAAACAAACTAGACCAGGAACCATGCCTCCAGTTATGGAGTTCTGGGCATATTCATCTGACCCACGGCTGTGTGCCAAGACCCATCTCGCCATTTACATAGACACAACATACAACTTAAGAGGGAGAGAAAAAGCCTTATGGATAAGCCACAAAAAGCCTCATCGTCAGGTGATGAGCCAAACCATTTCAAGATGGCTCAAGCAGGTGCTTAAGTCCACGGGAGTCAATACTAATGTTTACAAATCTCACTCCACCAGGGCAACATCCACGTCGGCGGCTAGACGAATGGACGTGCCTATGGACCACATTCTGGCCAGAGCAGGATGGTCCTCGGAAAGAACTTTCCAAAGATTTTATAATAAACTGCTGGCTTATTGTTCACAAACAGGTTATTGTTGATTGTCATAACATACTTCCTCCCTCAAACGACTTCAGACAGTGTGCGCAGCATGAGCTGGTATACGGTTCGGAATCACAGAGCTTTGAAGTTTTCACGTAGTCACTCACGTGACTCTGAAATAAAATAGTAAGATTAAATGAGAACTTACCAGTTCAAAGTTTGATCTGTATTTTATGAGGAGTTACGTGCCCTCCGCTCCCACCCTCTGTTATACAGATCAACTGGTAATTAAGTTCTTATTTTATCTTTACTATATTTATTTCAATCGTTGTGTTTTTCTGTGAATCCACACCGCTGCTTTGAAGAATGTCGCGCATGCCTGCTGGACGGGGTCTTCACGTAATCCCTCATCGTAACTCCTCATAAACTACAGATCAAACTTCGCACTGGTAAGTTCTCATTTAATCTTGCTATTCTACAGCAATACAATGATTCCAAACATACTGCTAAAGGAATAAAGGAGTTTTTCAAAGCTAAAAATGGTCAATTCTTGAGTGGCCAAGTCAATCACCTGATCTGAACCCAATTGAGCATTGCTTTCATATGCTAAAGTGAAAACTAAAGGGGAGTAGTCCCCAAAACAAGCATAAGCTAAGGATGGCTGCAATACAGGCCTGGCAGAGCATCACCAGAGAAGACACCCAGCAACTGGTGATGTCCATGAATCGCAGACCAAGCAGTCATTGCATGCAAAGGATATGCAACAAAATACTAAACATGACTACTTTCATTTACATGACATTGCTGTGTCCCAAACATTACGGTGCCCTGAAATGGGAGAACTATGTACAAACACTGCTGTAATTTCTACATGGTGAAACCAAAAATGGCCTTTATTAATATCCGACAATCTGCGCTTTAACCACATGTGATTTTTTCTATTATAAATCTTAAATTGAGGCAAATAAATAAATGATGGGTCTTTGTCCCAAGCATTATGGACAGCACTGTATGAGTTGACATACTGAATCTCTTCAATCTTCTAAGGGCTTTATGATTGCATCAATGGATTAAAAGCAGGAGATGTGTTTGATTCCAAGCTGTAACCCAGGATGGCTTTTATTTCATTCACTTTTCCTTTGAAAATTATTTGGATTTTAGAATGATTTAGATACCTAGAGATCTTAATATTCTTAAATAGGTTTGTTAAATTTAAATACAGAGGGTGTAATATATTTTGTTATCCCTTCATATTAGCAGCTTAGTTGTAGAGAACTACATCAAAGGTTGCAATGTGAATAATGCAAAATGTGATTCAACACAATAAATGATTAGTATAGGAAAGAACTGCAGATGCTGGTTTAAACCAAAGATAGACACAAAAAGCTGGAGTAACTCAGCAGGACAGGCAGCATCTCTGGAGAGAAGGAATGGGTGACGTTTCACATCGAGACCCTTCTTCACACTGGTTAGGGATATGTGAAATGAGAGATATAGACGATGATGTAGAGAGATAAAGAACAATAAATGAAAGATATGCAAAAAAGTAACGATGATAAAGGACACATAATTAGGATAGGAACAGTAAATATCCCTTCCCTTACTGACCTTTTTATCCCGAGTGAGGCCACACAAAAACTAAGCAAACACCTCATATTACACTTGGGTGGCTTACAAACCAATGGTATGAACACTGAACTCTCCAATTTTAGGTAATTTCTACGAACACCCCCCTTCACCCTCCTCTTTCTGTACCAAACCCTCCCCCTTTCTTTTTCGCCCTTAACTCCTCTCCACTGAACCTTGGCTGCCCTTGCACTGGTTTCTCTCCTCCCCCTCCACTAACATTCCATTCTTCAGCAACATAATTCACCACTTTTCTATCCAAGAGCTTTTCACAATTCTTTGATCCTTTTTGGCTCACATCTGTTTTTCCATCTCTGGCCTTTGTCCCACAATTTGCCTACCAAAAAAAACCTCCTAGCATGTGTTCACCTATTACCAGCCGCACTTTGTCCTGCCCCTCCTCTGTTCCAATTTTCTATCCTCCTCCCCCCCACCTTGCAATCAGTCTGAAGAAAGTCCCAACCTGAAACGTCACCTATCCATGTTCTCCAGAGATGCTGCCTGACCCGCTGAGATACTTCAGCACTTTGCGTCTTTCTTTGAAGAAGGCAACTGGGCTAAAGAAATATAATTACTTTAGCAATTTATTCAGGAGTTCCCATCACGCCTCACAGAGATGAAACTGGCCAGGCAAATTAAAGTTGTCCCAAAATTAATTTCTTGATTTGGCATGTAAACTAATTTCACCCACGAGAGTCCCAGGTTCTGTCAATCTTCCAGCAACTTTGGAACAAAATCCCCTTTTAAACTTTGGCCGCATTTAGAGTATTGTGTTCAGTTCTGGGCACCATGTTACAGGAAAGTTGTTGTCAAGTTGGAAAGGGTACAGAGAAGATTTATGAGGACGTTGCCAGGACTCCAGGGCCCGAGCTATAGTGAGAGGTTCTTGGTTCTTGGTTACTTGGTCCTCCAAATTATTCCAACTGGAATTTAAACTGGAGGTGGTGAAGGGAGGGGTTAAGCCAGAGAGGGTTATTGGGAAGAAAGTGCCACTTTAAATTTAGTTACATCTGGCTTGGCAACCGTGGCTTGAAACCACCATACAGCCATACAGTAAAAAATAAAGAACACAACATGGAGTAGAAATTCAACATAAAACATCCCCTCACAGCAGGATTAAAGTTTCCCGCTGTGAGGGAAGGCACCAAAGTCAGTCTCTTCCCCTGATGTTCCCCACTGTTCACCCATGGTCGGGGCCTCCCCGAGCCCTCCGCAGTAGCCGCTACGGGCGGCCCGATGTTCAGGCCCACTCGGCGGGGTGATGCAAGTCCGACGTCGGTGCTAGGGGACGTCCTCAGCGACCTGGACCTCGAGTCGGCCACCTCCTACCGGAGTCCGCTGCTCCCAAACTCCGCAGGCGGCGCCGGGTGAAGACACAACGCTGGAGGCCCTCGGCAAAGGGCACCAGGACTCCATGGAGTTCAGCGCCGCCCACGTTGGAAGCTCTCCCAACCAGAGCTCCACGATGTTGGAGCAGCGGCCCAAAGCTCCGGAGCTCCAAAGGCGACCCAGGTGGGTATCGCCCGCTCCGCGGTGACTCCAGCGCCGCCGCTGTTGCAGCTCTGATCCGGTTCCCGGTCCCCGGCAGGAAAGGTCGCTTGGATCCAGGAGATAGATCGCGAGGTGGGGGGCGAGGACGCGACTCGGAGAAATAGTCGCGACCCCGCCAGGAAGCGACTGGGAGTTAGTTTCCCCCTTACCCTCCCCCACATATAAAAGTTAAAGTTTCCCCCAAGTCAGACTTTTAACGAACTAAAAATTAAAAAAAAAGATGTAAAAACAAACGGGCTGCAGGCAGATGTCCCAGGTTGAGCAGGACTCTATTCCTTGGAGCGCAGGAGGATGAGGGGTGATCTTATAGAGGTGTATAAAATCATGAGAGGAATAGATTGGGTAGATACACAGAGTCTTTTGCCCAGAATTGGGGAAATCCAGAATCAGAGGACATAGGTTTAAGATGAAGGGGAAAAGATTTAATAGGAATCTGAAGGTTAGCTTTTTCCCACACAAAGGGTGGTGAGTGTATGGAACAAGCTGCCAGAGGAGATAGCTGTGGCAAGGAATATTGCAACGTTTAAGAATCAATGAGATAGGTACATGGATAGGACAGGTTTGGATGGATATGGGCCAAACGCAGGTAGGTGGGACTAGTGTAGATGGGACTTGTTGGGCGGTGTGGACAAGTTGGACTGAAGGGCCTGTTTCCACACTGTGACTCTATGACTAAAATATGCAGGGTAAAAGTAAGAATTCCAGCTCTATAATTATCCAGCTGCCCTCAACAATCGCACAAGCTTCAAATATGTAGATGAAAAATGTTTTACTATAACAAAAGATGCCTGCTAACTGGTTTGCTTAGCAGGACCTCAATATCAAAAACTGAGGACGCAGTAGTTCTTGACCTCTGAAAACTGAAGCAGATAGGACACTTATTTCATTTTACCTTCATAAACCTTTTGGATTTTAGAAAGATTTAGATACCTGGAGATCTTAATGTTCTGAAAGCAGTTTGTTAAAGATAAATATAAAGGGTATAACATGTACCTTTTGTTATTCTTTAATTTAACATGGAAACATAGAAAATAGGTGCAGGAGCAGGCCATTCAGCACTTCGAGCCAGCACCGCCTTTCAACAGGACCATGGCTGATCATCCAAAATCAGTACCCCGTTCCTGCTTTCTCCCCTTATCCTTTGATTCCGCTAGCCCTAAGAGCTATATAACCTAAGCCCTAAAAGTAGGAAGTGGCGGCGCTCGTAGTAGCAGCGGCTCGGCTGCAGTCCGTCTGTTTTCTTTTTTTTTGTTGTTTTCTTGTCTTGTTTGAGTGAGTTAATTTGAGTTATTATGTAGTGTATGTGTGTGGGAGGGGTGGGAGAAACGTTTCAGAGGGGTGTAAAATTAGGGTAGAAGCAAAAGGTAGCAAGGTGAAAAGTAAAAGTGGCAGGCAGACAAATCCAGGACAAAAATCAAAAAAGGCCACTTTTCAACATAATTGTATAAGGGGTAAGAGTGTTGTAAAAACAAGCCTGGATGAGTTGAATGTGCAGATAGTTATTAATGATTATGATATAGTTGGGATCACGGAGACATGGCTCCAGGGTGACCAAGCCTGGGAGCTGAACATCCAGGGATATTCAATATTCAGGCGGGGTAGACAGAAAGGAAAAGGAGGTGGGGTAGCGTTGCTGGTTAGAGAGGAGATTAACGCAATAGAAAAGAAGGACATTAGCTTGGAGGATGATGAATCGATATGGGTAGAGCTGCAAAACACTAAGGGGCAGAAAGCGCTAGTGGGAGTTGTGTACAGGCCACCTAACAGTAGTATTGGAGTTGGGGATGGCATCAAACAGGAAATTAGAAATGCGTGACACAAAGGCAAAACAGTTATAATGGGTGACTTCAATCTACATATAGATTGGGTGAATCAAATTGGCAGGGGTACTGAGGAAGAGGATTTCTTGGAATGTATGCGGGATAGTTTTCTAAACGAACATGTAGAGGAACCAACGAGAGAGCAGGCTATTCTAGACTGGGTATTGAGTAATGATGAAGGGTTGGTTAGCAGTCTTGTTGTGCGTGGCCCGTTGGGCAAGAGTGACCATAATATGGTTGAGTTCTTAATTAGGATGGAGAGTGACATAGTTAATTCAGAAACAAGGGTTCTGAACTTAAAGAAAGGTAACTTTGAGGGTATGAGACGTGAATTGGCCAAGATAGACTGGCAATTGATTCTTAAAGGGTTGACGGTGGATATGCAATGGAAGGTATTTAAAGACTGCATGGATGAACTACAACAATTGTTCATCCCAGTTTGGCAAAAGAATAAATCAGGGAAGTTAGTGCATCCGTGGATAACAAGGAGAATAAGGAATAGTATCAAAACAAAAGATGAAGCATACAAATTCGCCAGAAAAAGCAGCCTACCAGAGGACTGGGAGAAATTCAGAGTCCAGCAGAGGACAAATGGCTTAATTAGAAAACGGAAAATAGATTATGAAAGAATACTGTCAGGGAACATAAAAACTGACTGCAAAAGTTTTTATAAATATGTGAAGAGAAAAAGATTAGTTAAAACAAATGTAGGTCCCTTGCAGTCAGAAACAGGCGAATTGATCATGGGGAACAAGGACATGACAGACCAATTCAATACCTACTTTGGTTCTGTCTTCACTAAGGAAGTGGTGTTAGGTAATGGATTAAAGGCCGATTAATCCCCAGGGCCAGATAGGCTGCATCCCAGAGTGCTTAAGGAAGTAGCCCCAGAAATAGTGGATGCATTAGTGATAATTTTCAAAACTCTTTAGCTTCTGGAGTAGTTCCTGAGGATTGGAGGGTAGCTAATGTAACCCCACTTTTTAAAAAGGGAGGGAGAGAGAAAATTGGGAATTACAGACCAGTTAGTCTAACATCGGTAGTGGGGAAAATGCTAGAGTCAGTTATTAAAGATGGGATCGCAGCACATTTGTAAAATGGTGAAATCATTGGACAAAGTCAGCATGGATTTATGAAAGGTAAATCATGTCTGACAAATCTTATAGAATTTTTCGAGGATGTAACTAGTTGTGGATAAGGGAGAACCAGTGGATGTGTTAAAGCTGGACTTTCAGAAGGCTTTTGACAAGGTCCCACATAAGAGATTAGTATGCAAACTTAAAGCACACGGTATTGGGGGTTCAGTATTGATGTGGATAGAGAACTGGCTGACAGGCAGGAAGCAAAGAGTAGGAGTAAACAGGTCCTTTTCAGGATGGCAGGCAGTGACTAGTGGGGTACCGCAAGGCTCGGTGCTGGGACCCCAGGTATTTACAATATATATTAATGATTTGGACGAGGGAATTGAATGCAACATCTCCAAGTTTGCGGATGACACGAAGCTGGGGGGCAGTGTTAGCTGTGAGGAGGGTGCTAGGAGGCTGTAAGGTGACTTGGATAGGTTGGGTGAGTGGGCAAATGCATGGCACATGCAGTATAATGTGGATAAATGTGAGGTTATCCACTTTGGTGGCAAAAACAGGAGGGTAGACTATTATCTGAATGGTGGCAGATTAGGAAAAGGGGAGATGCAACGAGACCTGGGTGTCATGGTACACCAATCATTGAAAGTAGGCATGCAGGTGCAGCAGGCAGTGAAGAAAGCGAATGGTATGTTAGGATTCATGGTATGAGACCACACCTGGAGTATTGCGTACAGCTTTGGTCTCCTAATCAGAGGAAAGACATTCTTGCCATAGAGGGAGTACAGAGAAGGTTCACCAGACTGATTCCTGGGATGTTAGGACTTTCATATGAAGAAAGACTGGATAGACTCGGCTTGTACTCGCCAGAATTTAGAAGATTGAGGGGGGATCTTATAGAAACTTACAATATTCTTAAGGGGTTGGACAGGCTAGATGCAGGAAGATTGTTGTCCTGGTCACAGTTTAAGGATAACGGGGAAGTCTTTTAGGACCGAGATGATAAAAACAGAGAGTGGTGAATCTGTTGAATTCTCTGCCAGAGAAGGTAGTTGAGGCCAGTTAATTGGCTATATTTAAGAGGGAGTTAGATGTGGCCCTTGTGGCTAAAGGGATCAGGGGGTAAGAAGAGAAGGCAGGTACAGGATACCGAGTTGGATAATAATAATAACATCTTTTATTGTCAGTGCACAGAAGTGCAAAGTGATTTGGTTTGCAACTTCCTAAACAAGGTCCCACATAAGAGATTAATATGCAAACTTAAAGCACACGGTATTGGGGGTTCAGTATTGATGTGGATAGAGAACTGGCTGACAGGCAGGAAGCAAAGAGTAGGAGTAAACAGGTCCTTTTCAGGATGGCAGGCAGTGACTAGTGGGGTTCCGCAAGGCTCGGTGCTGGGACCCCAGGTATTTACAATATATATTAATGATTTGGACGAGGGAATTGAATGCAACATCTCCAAGTTTGCGGATGACACAAAGCTGGGGGGCAGTGTTAGCTGTGAGGAGGGTGCTAGGAGGCTGCAAGGTGACTTGGATAGGTTGGGTGAGTGGGTAAATGCATGGCACATGCAGTATAATGTGGATAAATGTGAGGTTATCCACTTTGGTGGCAAAAACAGGAGGGTAGACTATTATCTTAATGGTGGCAGATTAGGAAAAGGGGAGATGCAACGAGACCTGGGTGTCATGGTACACCAATCATTGAAAGTAGGCATGCAGGTGCAGCAGGCAGTGAAGAAAGCGAATGGTATGTTAGGATTCATGGTATGAGACCACACCTGGAGTATTGCGTACAGCTTTGGTCTCCTAATCAGAGGAAAGACATTCTTGCCATAGAGGGAGTACAGAGAAGGTTCACCAGACTGATTCCTGGGATGTTAGGACTTTCATATGAAGAAAGACTGGATAGACTCGGCTTGTACTCGCCAGAATTTAGAAGATTGAGGGGGGATCTTATAGAAACTTACAATATTCTTAAGGGGTTGGACAGGCTAGATGCAGGAAGATTGTTGTCCTGGTCACAGTTTAAGGATAACGGGGAAGTCTTTTAGGACCGAGATGATAAAAACAGAGAGTGGTGAATCTGTTGAATTCTCTGCCAGAGAAGGTAGTTGAGGCCAGTTCATTGGCTATATTTAAGAGGGAGTTAGATGTGGCCCTTGTGGCTAAAGGGATCAGGGGGTATGGAGGGAAGGCAGGTACAGGATACCGAGTTGGATAATAATAATATATTTTATTGTCATTGCACAGAAGTGCAACGTGATTTGGTTTGCAACTTCCATCCGATGTCATAACTTAAACAACTAATAAAATGTAGGTTTAGATACCCAGAGAACAAGGTTTGTAAAAAGAACATTAGAACAGTAAAACAATCAAAACAGACTAAAGTGCAGATGTGTCTGTGCGACGTGACCATCTGAGGGAGACAGTCCATGGGGGTGGGGGGGGGGGGGCACTCAGCAGGGCCGGTTCAGAGCTGCTATAGCTCTGGGAATGAAGCTGTTCCTGAGTCTGGAGGTGCGGGCATGGAAGGCCTTGTAACGTCTGCCGGGTGGAAGTAGTTCGACCAGTCCATTACAAGGGTGAGAGGAGTCTTTATGGATGCTGACGGCCTTCCTGAGGCACCGTGTGTGGTAGATGCCCTCCAAGGCTGGTAGAGGTGTCCCAATAATCTGTTGCGCTCTGTGGACGATGCGCTGAAGAGCTCTCCTCTCTGCCTCCGTGCAGCTGAGATACCACACAGAGATGCCATACGTTAGTATGCTCTCTGTGGTGCAGCGGTAGAAGGTCGTCAGCAGCTGTTGGCGCAGACCAGTCCTTTTCAGTGTTCTTAGGAAGAACAGTCGTTGCTGTGCCTTTTTGACCAGCGCAGCGGTGTTGGTGGACCATGTGAGGTCCTCTGAGATGTGAGTGCCCAGAAACTTAAAGCTGGACACTCTCTCCACACTGTCCCCGTAGATGGAGATTGGGGCGTATTCCCCATTCTGTGACCTCCCAAAGTCGATAATCAGCTCCTTGGTCTTGGAGGTGTTTAGCGACAAGTTGTTCCGTGAGCACTAGTCTGCCAGGTTCTGCACCTCCGCTCTGTAGTTTGTTTCATCACCGTTGGTGATCAGCCCGATCACCGTTGTGTCGTCTGTAAACTTGACGATGGTGTTGGTGTTGAATGCAGCAACACAGTCGTGTGTGAAGAGGGAGTGGAGCATGGGGCTCAGTACACAGCCCTGTGGTGTTCCGATGCTCAGGGTGATAGTGGAGGACAGGTGCGGGCCCAGTCTCACTGCCTGTGGTCGCTCCGTCAGAAAATTCAGGATCCAATCGCATATCAGTGAGCTGAGGCCTAGCTGGTGGAGTTTGGCGTTGAGCTTGGTGGGGATGACCGTATTGAAGGCAGAGCTATAGTCTATGAAGAGCATCCTCACGTACGTGCCCTGTCTTTCCAGGTGAGTCAGGACAGTGTGAAGAGCCAGTGAGATGGCATCCTCTGTGAATCTATTTGTCCTGTATGGAAATTGATGAGGGTCCAGTGAGGCAGGGGTGCTGGATTTGATGTGGGAGAAGACCAGCCTTTCAAAGCACTTCATTGGTATTGGAGTTAGGGCATCCGGGCGGTAGTCATTCAGGTTGGTGACTTTAGACTTTTTCGGCACCGGCACTATGGCAGCTGTCTTCAGGCACGTGGGAACCGTTGCCAGAGATAGAGACAGGTTAAAGATCCTCTTAAATACCTCCGTCAACTGTACAGCACAGTCCTTTAGTACCCTATCCTGGACTCCATCCGGGCCTGCAGCCTTGCGTGGATTGATCCTACGCAGAGCGCACTGTACCTCCTGAGTGTTCAGTGTTAAGGCCTGTCCCTTCGCCATGGCCGGGGTTATTCCTCTCCTGGTGGTGTTGCCAGTTTCGAAGCGTGTGAAGGTGTTTAACTCATTGGCCAGTGTGATATCACTGTGGGGGCAGGCGGGACTGCTCTTGTAGTCAGCCATGATCATATTGAATGGCGGTGCAGGCTCGAAGGGCCGAATGGCCTACTCCTGCACCTATTTTCTATGTTTACCTATCATCAACTTAAATTTACGTCGGCTTACTTTAAAATGAAATAACATTCAGGGTTAACTTGCTTTAATGCAACAGCTTTATTCCATCTTACAGAGTGACAACTGCATTGACTGCCAACTGGGTTTTGAATCTTCCATGGAATGATGACTCAAAATATCTGTTATCAGTTGAAACACAGGAGCAGTAAAACCCAGAGGTTTATATTAGAACCTTTGAAGTCGAGAGGGCAATATCTTCAACTGACTATAATATTCTTCCTTAACCTTTCCCAATTTTTCTCCCCCTATAAATTGGAGCTTCCGTTGCTAATTAAGATATATCTTGTTTAATTATCATAAAGTATAATTTGAATTAAGTTGTTTATTTATTTTATCATCTCAGGAGTGGAACCCACCCCATCGTGTGCGACACAACACAGTGGCACAGAATTCTGATACCAGTCAAGAAACTAGTCAAAGTCCATGAAGAGTAGACAAATGTTCTTTTACTCAATTACAAAAAAACAAATACGGTAGGATTAGTACCTCTTATGCATCCCAGTAGAAAAGTATAGAGGCTTAAATAAACGCATGCGAGACCTCACCCTGTTAAAGTTTTCTCAATGAAAATTGATATTATGGCACCCATAGTGGAAGGGTTCAGTGGCAACATTCAATGCCATAAACACTAAGCGAGTTAAATGCGGGGAAATGATTGGCCTAAGAATAATATTAACATAAATCCACTAAGAGTTACACATTACAGTAAAAGCAGATGGTGCATCATTTAAAATTCAATAAATATTAGAAACCATACCATGACCAGATAATATTAATGATACTTTCTTGACCGGATGTAAAAAATCCAAGAGTTAAAATCTCTTAGAAAATCTGTCTTGTGTTTACCCAGAGGAGTTGGTTTGTTTGGAATGAAAAGTCATTACAAAACAAATCTACATTAGTAAAAAAATTGAATAGTACTTTCCAAAATTAAATGTGGCAAATCATTTAATTAGATCCTACAAGATCCAAGACCACAAACTGTCATTGAAATAAAAAGAAAATAAATAAATGACAGAGACAGGAGAGATTCTGAACCAAAAGTGCTGTACTAAAATAACAGACTGCAAAATTAAAATTTTAAGTTATTCCTCCCACTGATGGGTTCAAAGGGTTTTTTCCAATAATGTTTTGAGATGCAAATCCAGCATATCTCTGCTTGCTGCAGTTTGTATAAATTAAGGAAACTGACATAATACTTGTCAAATTTATTAAATGTATTGCAAATGAGGGCACTGATGGCTTTGTAAAGTTGGTTCAAGTTCCTGCAATTAGTTGGAGAGTAACAAATTACATAATACTAACCAGTGTGCAGAATATGCACTGGCACTGTGATATGGTAGTCATTTGTTCTAAAGGATATTCCCCAAGGCACAGTTTACAGGATACAAGGGGATCCAATGCCAGGTCCCAAGTTGGCCTATATCTTTCAGTTGTCATTCTAATTTGATTCTGGAAGAAAGAAAATATAAAAGCGCAATTTAATCATTTGTTGAATAAATTAGAACAAAATATCGACAACATCAGAGCTATGAAATGAGACATTGGCAACTGATGACTTTCCTCAAACCGACAGCATTTCCCACAGTTGAACATTTACAGTGCAGATGCATAATGTCACATGATAGGTAAACGCTTAACTATTTGGAAGGTCACTTGCCATGCACATTACTGCAGGCACCAACTTAAATTAAAGGTAAATCGTTACATTTCTCCTTTGCCAAAAAAAGGCATTTGATTATTTCAGTTGTTGTTAGCATGAAAGAATTTAAAAAAATGCTTTGAAACAGGCATGGAAAATTACAGCAGAACCTTGCATTACGGAAGTCGTTTGCCCCCGCCCCCCCCCCCCCCATGGCTAAGATAACTCCTTGAAATAGCTCTTCCATTAGTCCCACTCCACTGCCTTCCCCAGAAGCAAGCAACTTTCTCCCTCAAGATACTTACCCGATTTGTTATTCAAAGTTATTATTAATTCTGGCTTAAGCAAACTTTCAGCCAACACATTCCAGAGCAGCACACCAACTGCTGGAATAACTCAGCAGGTCAGGCAGCATCCCTGGAGAACATGGATAGATGTTCCTGGTTGAGACCCTTCTTCTGAAACGTCATCTATCCATGTTCTCCAGAGACAGTGCCCAACCTGCTGAGTTACGCCGGCACTTTGTGTCCATTTGTTTATTAACCAGTATCTGGAGCTCTTTGTTTCTATAATCTAGATCCTAATACTGTATCTCTGAATTAAAAAGATACTTAACAAACTAACTTCAGTCTCTGCTCCTGCTTTGTGAATGACCTACCTGCCACTAAAAGCAGTTTCTCTTTGTTTCTTCCTTTAAAATGTGTTCATGAATCTCCTCCTCACTGACCATCAACACAGGTGGTCCTCAAGGTTGCATGTCTATCCCCTGCACTACCCTCTTTACGCCCATGACTAGGTGGCTAAACACAGCTCCAGTGCCATCTACAAATTTGCTGACAACTCCACAGTTGTTGGCTGAATCACTGGTGGTGATGCAGCCTACAGGACAGAGACAGAACACCTGGTTCAGTATTGCCACAATAACAACATCTCGCTCACCGTCAGTAAACCGAGGAACTAATCTACGACTTCAGAAAAAAAGAAATTCAGAAACCATGTGCCAGTTTTCATTGTGTTAAAGAAGGAACTGCAGATGCTGGAGATTCGAGGGTTACACAAAAAGCTGGAGAAACTCAGCGGGTGCAGCAGCATCTAAGGAGCGAAGGAGATAGGCGACGTTTCGGGTCGAGGCCCTTCTTCAGACTGGTCAGGGATCAGGGAAACGAGAGATATAGACAGTGATGTGGAGAGATAAAGAACAATGAATGAAAGATATGCAAAAAAGTATTGATGATAAAGGAAACAGGCCATTGTAAGCTGAAGATGAGAAGCTAGTGCGACTGGGGTGGGGGTGGGGGGGAGATGGAGAAGGAATGTCAGGGCCCGAGGGCTGAGGGAGAGGTGGGGAGGGGAGGGGGCAGTCTGGGTTAAAAGAATTGAGAACTCCCGCACTCCCTTGTCAATTCTTCCCTTCCCTCCCGCTCCACTCCTTCCCCGGGCACTTTCCCTTGCAACCGCAAGAGATGCCACACTTGTCCCTTCACCTCCCCCATCCACTCCTTTCAGGGACCCAAGCATTCATTCCAAGTCCGACAGAGGTTCACCTGCACCTCCTCCAACTTCATCTACTGCATCCGTTGCTCCAGATGCCAGCTGATCTACATCGGTGAGACCAAGCGGAGGCTGGGCGATCGTTTCGCCGAACATCTCCGCTCGGTCCGCAATAACCAACCCGACCTCCCGGTGGCTCAGCACTTCAATTCCCCCTCCCATTCCGTATCCGACCTCTCGGTCCTGGGCCTCCTCCACGGCCAGAGTGAGCAACACCGCAAGTTGGAGGAACAACACCTCATATTCCGCTTGGGGAGTCTGCATCCTCTGGGCTTAAACATTGAATTTTCTCAATTCTGTTAACCCAGACTGCCCCCTCCCCTCCCCACCTCTCCCTCAGCCCTCGGGCCCTGACATTCCTTCTCCATCTCCCCCCCACCCCCACCCCAGTCGCACTAGCTTCTCATTTTCACACCACAAACAGCTTACAATGGCCTGTTTCCTTTATCATCAATACTTTCTTGCATATCTTTCATTCATTGTTCTTTATCTCTCCACATCACTGTTTATATCTCTCGTTTCCCTGATCCCTGACCAGTCTGAAGAAGGGTCTCGACCCGAAACGTCGCCTATCTCCTTCGCTCCTTAGATGCTGCTGCACCCGCTGAGTTTCTCCAGCTTTTTGTGTAACCCCTGCCAGTTTTCATTGATGGATTGGCTCTGGAGAGTTAGCAGCTTCAAATTCCTGGGCTCAGATGACATCTCAGCCCAGCAGATAGAAGTTTTCTTGTTTTGAAATTTAAAGAGATTGGGTATGTCATAGATTACTCTAACTTCCACACATGTGCCATTGAAAGTAGTCTAACTGGTTGCATCATGATCTGGTACTGCAAATTTAATGCAGAGAAACGGAAGAAACTGCAGTAGTGTTGGATTCAGCCCGGTCCTTCAAGGGCGCAGTCCATCTACATGAGGCACTGCCTCAAGAAGGCAGCAGGATCCCCACCATCTGTTCCACACCCTCTTATCGCTACTACTGTGTGATTGGAGGTCCAGAACCTAAAGATACACACAACCAGGTTCCGCAACAACTGTTTTCCTACAACCATCAGGTTCTTGAAGCGAGTTGCACAACCCAAAACCTCCCTTGGTAATGGCACAATTCGGACCACCTCTTTCACTATCATGGAGTATTTCTTTTTTTATTTTACTGTCTTGCAGAATGTGTGTGATTTATGTATCATTTCAAATTTTGGACATTGTCCCAATGTGTCTGTGGTGCTGCTGCACTTCATGTGCATATGACAAAAACTTTGACCTGAATTTAAATGCCTTTTAAAATCTCTTTGTACCCTTCTCTGCTGTGAGAACAACTTCAGCTTCTCTGACTCCCAGTTAATTAAATCTTTGTAAATCTTCCCAGCGTTTTTCTCAAGGTTTTGAAACCTTGTTAATATGGCACATGTTACTCCAGCCATTGTAAAACCAGAATTTTATTTTAAAATTGCATAACTCCCTCTGTTTTATAATCTATACATTTATTCACAGCCGAAGATTGCAAATGCTTTTATCCCGTTCAACACCTTCGGCAAATTGTTATGCCATCTTGAAAAAAAATCCCTTGCACGAGTCCCTTGGGCCTTGTATTCCTACAATCAATTTACTTTCTTCCAATTACTTTATGACTCTTCCTCTACAAACACAAATTCCCAGTTCAATTAATAAACCATGCAAAACTCACTTATCTCAGATGGAATTGGGCATTATAATTAGCCTCAGTATCTCAGATAAATTAGTAGAAACAAATTGTATTTTAATTGCAAGCTTTGAGAAAGCAGATTGGGGGGAAAATATTTCCATGGTTTGCTCAGACGGTGAAGAAAAGGATAAATTTAAACACCATCAAAAGAAATGCAAGCTCTAAGCTAACAAAAATGAGTATTGTTCAAATATAGAATTCCCCACCTGAAATTGGGTTCAGGTTAGAATATATAAAAGCTGACAAAAGTAAGTAAATGCTTGATAATTAAAAGCCTTAGCAAAATACCTAGGCAATGAGACCAAATGAGCATCGACGGTGCCAAAGTAGAGATGGTTGAAAACTTCAAATTCCTAGGAGTCAATATCACTAACTTTTCCTTGACCACCCACATTGAAGCAACAACCAAGAAAGCGCATCAACACCTCTTCTTCCATAAAAGTCTGATGAGCCCGTCCCACATAGGCAACTTTTTAGGCGAGGGCAGGAGACTGCGCTCGCCACATGGTCTCCACATGTTCGCTGGTGGTCTCTGGTGAGTCTCCTTCATGGTCGCGAGGAGTTCCCGCATTCTGGGAACTAGTCGCGGCCTCGGTATGGTCGCCACAAATTATTCAACATGTTGGAAAATGTTCTGCGATCACAAATTGGTCGCCATGGAGATAATCATAATCCTGTAGTCGTGGGTACAGTTGTAGTAGGGTCGCTATGTAGTTATAGCTAGTCGAGGTAGTTTTAGTTATTCGCCTTTGGTGACCGGTCATTTTCATTCGCTCATTGGGGAAAAAAAAACGTAAGCAGGAGTTTTCAGAACCATGGATAACCCACTGGTTAAATGTCCGCTGAACTTCACAGCAGTGTATCTCTGGCTTATTAAAAGTTGTCTGGCTTCTTAAAAGTGTCTCCACTCCTTCTTCCCCCCTCTCTTTTAAAGGACTTACCATACACTGTGTTAGCCATTTTAATTACAGCGCCAACCTTCCTGTTCATCGCGGTGTGTGTGTGTGTGTGTGTGTGTGTGTGTGTGTGTGTGTGTGTGTGTGTGTGTGTGTGTGTGTGTGTGTGTGTGTGTGTGTGTGTGTGTGTGTGTGTGTGTGTGTGTGTGTGTGTGTGTGTGTGTGTGTGTGTGTGTGTGTGTGTGTGTGTGTGTGTACGTACCACACCTTGGTTTGGGAAGCACTCCATCCAAGACTGCAAGAAATTGCAGCGAATTGTGGACGCAGCCCAGACCATCACACAAACCATGCCTCACTTCCATTGACTCCATTTATACATCACGTTGCTTCGGCAAGGCTAGCAGCATAATAAAGGGCGAGTCACAACTGGCCACTCCCTCTTCTCCCCTCTCCGATCAAGCAAAAGATACAGAAGTGTGAAAATGCACACCAACAGATTCAGGGCCAGTTTTTCCCCAGCAGTTATCAGGCAACTGAATCATCCTACCACAACCAGAGAGCACTGCCTAACTGCTATCTACCTCTTTGGTGACCCTCGGACTATACATGATCAGACGTTGCTGGCTTTACTTTGCACCAAACGTTATTCCCATATCATGTATCTACACAATGTAAATGGCTTGATTGTAATCATATATTGTCTTTCTGCTGTGGATAGCACGCAACAAAATCTTTTCACTGTACCTCGGTACATGTGACAATAAACTAAACTGAAACTGAACTTAGCCTATTCCAAAAGTGCACAAAGGTGAATTTCTTTCAGGATTCACCTTGCTGTCACCAAACACCTGTCTGCTCCTGCTAAACCATAGACGAAATTATAATTAAAACATGCGGCAGTCCAGAAAGAATAAAAGAGGATAGACTAAACTAGATTTAAAAGAATAAATGACTTTCACTGCCAGGAAACGTCATCTGACACACGAGCGAACGAACTGCCAAGAAGGTCAGCCATAAATGTTCATGAGATGAATCACCAATCAAGAAGAAAATGTCTCACGAATAACGAAGGTTAAAATGCAATATCGCCACAGCCATGGGCAATGGTAGAGTTGCTTCCTTACAGTGCCAGAGACCCGGGTTCGACCCTGACTACCGGTTCTTGTCTGTACGGAGTTTATACATTCTCCCTGTGACGTGCGTGGGATTTCTCCGGGAAGTTCCGGTTTCCTCCCACACTCCAAAGACGTACAGGTTTGTAGGCTAATTGGCTTATAAATGTACAAATTGTCGCTTGTGTTTGTAGGATAGTGATAGCATTAGTGTGCAGGGATCGCTAGTCGACAAGGACTCAGCGGGTCGAAGGACCTGTTTCCATACTGTATCGCTAAACTAAAATAAACCAAGCCAATCCACTGATAGGCAGAAAATGCTGGAGTAACTCAGCAAATCAGGAAGCATCTCTGGAGAAAAGGAATAGGTGATGTTTCGGGTCGAGACCCTTGTTCAATATAAACCAGCATCTGCAGTTCCTTCCTACACATCCCCAATCCATCAGTTTGAGATAGTGTATTACACTGGTAAAGCAGCCAGATTTACAAACTTTCCTTCCTTATTTCATAGGTAGGCAAAAATGCTGGAGAAACTCAGCGGGTGAGGCAGCATCTATGGAGCGAAGGAATAGGTGACATTTTGGGTCGAGACCCTTTTTCATAATTCAGTGAGGGAAAAGATTAAATTGATTGGATAAACAAATTTAGTTGCTTTGGATCATTTTAGATCCAGTGATCTTTAAATGAATCAAAATGCTGCTGCAGATTAGACAGTGAACAGAAAACTGTTTTGAGTTTTAAAGCAATAAGGTTTTGTTTACTTCTGCAAATGCTAAGTCTGAGAGTAAATTACCGTTGTTCCTACATTGAGCAAAGCCATATCCAATTTGAATGCCAAGGTTTAAATATTCATTATCACCAAGATAAATTGATTAATCGCCAGCAGGATAAACGCATTCATAGATCAGTCACAGATATGGGAAGAAAAATGGGAAATGGAGTTCCATCCAAGTAAGTGTTAGGTGTTGTACTTTGGGAGATCATATGGAAGTGTAAAGTATAGAGTTTGTGGCAAGACCCTTAACTGCATTAATGCACAGAGCAATCTTGAGGTCCAAGTTCATAGCTCCTTAAAGGGGCATAATAAGATGCATAATATGCTTTCCTTCATCACTCGAGACATTGAGTATAAGAGTCTAAAGGTCATGTTGCAGCTTCATAATAAAACTTTGGTGAGGCCGCAATTGCAGAATCGTGTGCAATTCTGGCCATCCCATTCCAAGAAGGATGCAAAAGCTTTGTAGAAGGTGCAGAAGAGGTTTACCAGAATTAGAAGAGGTTTACCAGAAGATTACCTGGATTAGAAGATTTTGGATAATTTGGACAAACTTGGATTGTTTTCTAGGAAGTGTGAAAGGTTGAGAGGAGACCTGAAGTATATAAAAATGGGCAATGCATAGATAGGGTAGACAGTCAGAATCTTTTTCCCCCCCGAGGGTAGAAATGCCAAAGACTAGAGGTCAGACTGTTAAGGTGAATGGGGCAAAGTTTAAACGATATGTACAAGGCAAGTTTGTTTTTATACAGAGTGGTGTGAAAGTTGCATTTAAGTGGCTTTTAGATAGGCTTATGGATATGCAGGGATGGAGCAGACGGTCTAAACCTTTTGCTTAGAGTGGAAATTTCAGAGAATAGGGGACGTAGCTTTAATGTCAGAGAGGATCCATTTAAGCAGGATATGGATAATGTGGAGACAGAAGAGCTTAGGTTAACTTGGAAAGTTGTTCAGCATAGACATTGTGGCTGAATTTCAATGCTGCACTATTCTATATTAACAGACAAACTGGAGTATTTTTCACTCTTTTTTTTTCCTACAGCGTAAAATTAACAACTATTATAACCCTACCTAACCCATCCTTCTGCAGTTGTACAGAGCCCCAGTGAGACCACACCTGGAGTATTGTATGTAGTTTTGGTCCCCTAATTTGAGGAAAGACATTCTTGCTATTGAGGGAGTGCAACGTCGGTTTACAAAGTTAATTCCCGGGATGGCGGGACTGTCACATGCTGAGAGAATGATGCTGATCTTATAGAATTAGATCAAGAATATGAATCTGAATATGAATTGAAATATAAGAATACGCTGATCTTATAGAAACTTACAAAATTCTTAAGGGGTTGGACAGGCTAGATACAGGAAGATTGTTCCCAATGTTGGCGAGGTCCAGAACAAGGGGTCACAGTTTAAGGATAAGGGGGAATTCCTTTAGGACCGAGATGAGGAAAACATTTTTCACACAGAGAGTGGTGAGTCGCTGGAATTCTCTGCCACAGAAGGTAGTTGAGACCAGTTCATTGGCTATATTTAAGAGGGAGTTAGATGTGGCCCTTGTGGCTAAAGGAATCAGGGGGTATGGAGAGAAGGCAGGTACAGGATACTGAGTTGAATGATCAGCCATGATCATACTGAATGGCAGTGCAGGCTCGAAGGGACAAATGGCCTACTCCTGCACCTATTTTCTATGTTTCTATGTTTCTATAATTGAGCAGCTGGGCTTGTACACTCTGGAGTTTAGAAGGATGAGAGTGGATCTCATTGAAACATATAAGATTGTTAAGGGCTTGGACACACTAGAGGCAGGAAACATGTTCCCAATGTTGGGGGAGTCCAGAACCGGGGGCCACAGTTTGAGAATAAGGAGTAGGCCATTTAGAATGGAGACGAGGAAACACTTTTTCTCACAGAGAGCGGCAAGTCTGTGGAATTCTCTGCCTCAGAGGACAGTGGAGGCAGGTTCTCTGGATGCTTTCAAGAGAGAGCTAGATAGGGCTTTTAAAGATAGCAGAGTCAGGGGATATGGGGAGAAGGCAGGAACAGGGTACTGATTGGGGATGATCAGCCATGATCACATTGAATGGCGGTGCTGGCTCAAAGGGCCAAATGGCCTACTCCTGCACCTATTGTCTATTTCTGAAACTAATGAAAACCATAACACATGTTGCGGAATGTTTTTAACCAATGTATGCTAAGTCCCTGTAAATTAGCAAACAAATAGTTTTCACTTGTAAACGTTTTTCAGCGTTTTTTTTAATTTCGCTGTAGTAATCTACTTACTGTTGGGCCAAGTTCCAAGCAGGCCACAGAATAAAGAGGTCATTGGTGGCCACTTCTAAATGTATCATGAAACTAATCTGAAACGACAGGCAGAAAATTGTAAAAAAAAGTTTCAAGTTGATGCCACAAGTATCACACGGTGTTTTAGCTAGATCTGGAGCAATTCATTCCCAAAATCTAACCTGCCATTATTGTACTAAACACAATTAAGGTTTGTCCAACATATTTTAAATGCATTATTAAATCTAATTTTTATACGTCAAAACTATGGTAACAAAAGCTTTTAAGTATTAAATTGTCATTTTGCTGCGCTTTTTTACTTTACATAATTTAAATTACCTTTTTTTCTGTGCAAGCACTCAACTATCATAGAATCGAAGAAGGATACAGTACGTCAGGGCCATTTATCCCGTATCCAGCTCTGTAAAAGAGATATTCAAGCAACCCATTTCTCCTACTCTTTTACCCGATTGCTACAATCTTTCTACATTGCAAAATAACAAATATCTTTTTGAAATGATTAAATCTGCTTCTTCCACCCTTTGAGTCAGCACTTTAAAACCATGTCATCTCATTCCTTATGCTTCTGCCACAGTAAATACTCATCTCCATTTCATTTGATAAAACCTTAAGATTTTAACAGTTGTTAAACTCTTTATAATGTTTTCTACACCAATGAAAATAATCCCAACTTCTCCAGCCTCTTGACATAACTCATTCCAGATACCATTTTGGTAAATCTCATCTCAACATTCTCCAATGCTTTAACATCTCCGTTGAGCGAGGTGTTGAGAACTGGACATAAACTCCAGCTGGAGCTTTACCGGTGAATGGTGCAGCTTCTTTGCTTCAGCACTTCCTGCAATAAAGCCAACTATCCCAATTGTTTCAGCAAACTTCTCATCCTCTATAACGCCATCTTCAAAGATTCACTCACTCCAAATTTCCCTTTCTTTCATGAAGGCATCCGTTTTTCAAAACTGCATTATGATAATGTTTTGTTTAGTTTAGAGATATCGCACGGAAACAGGCCCTTCGGCCCACCGACCAGCGATCCCCGCACATTAACACTATCCTACACACACTGGGACAATTGACACATACACCAACCCAATTGTCCTACAAACCTGTACGTCTTTGGAGACCGAAGAACTCGGAAAAAACGCACGCAGTCACGGGGAGAACGTACAAACTCCGTCCTGACAGCACCCGTAGTCGTGATCCAACCCAGCTGCGAGCGCTGTAAGGCAGCAACTCTATCGCTGCGCCACCGTGGCCACCCAAAAGCATGTCATCATTCTTGGCAGATAGACGGGGTGAGAGGCAAAAAAGCACTGGTGTACAGGAGAATTCCCACACTGGTGAGTGCTCTGGCCATATAATGGGTCAGGCCAATAGTCAGGCCTATTGGCTGTCATTGTCTTTACAAGCACATCGGCCAAACCATAGTGCTATTTTAAATTCAGCTCACCGGTTGTTGACAGGCCAACAAAAGTACACCTGAGCAACACAGTGGGTCGACTTTGAATATAGAGAATTAGCTGATTAATAAACTAGAGGTACAAGGAACTGCAGTTGCTGGAACCTTGAGCAATACACAAAGTGTGGTGGTAAATCAGCGGGCCAGGCAGTATCTGCGGAGGGAATGGACATGCAATGTTTTGGATCAGGACTCTTCGTCAGACTTGGGTCAGGACTTTCAGTAGAGGCGAGTAGCCTGGGAAAGTGGTGGGGACAGGATAAAGCCTGGCAAGTGACAGGTAGATACAAGTGGGGGGCAGGTTTGATTGGTAGATGGGTGGAGTAAATGACAAAGAGCTGGAGATGAAAAAGAGACAAAAGTGTGCCACACAAGTGGAGAAGACGGGTAAAATGTAAAGTCAGAGAAAGGGATATAGGTGGAAGAAGATCGGGGGGGTGGGTGGAAAGACGGGCAGGATAAGGGGAGTATTGTCATGGGGATGAGGCACTGGACAGAGAGGGGTTAAGGAGGATATTACTTAAATAAATAATTCAATGTTCATACCCTACCGAGTAGGACCTGAAGTGCTGTTCCTGCAGTTTGCATGTGGCCTCACCCTATCAATGAGGAAGCAGTAGACAGAAAGGTCAGTGTGGGATTGGGAAGAGAAGTTAAAATGGTTAACAATCGGACGATATAGCAGGCCTTGGTTGATAGAGCGAACGTTTTTGGCGAAACTGTAGCTGGGTCTAGCCAATAAAGGAGGCCACATCGAGAGCAGTAAATGCAGTAGATGAGGTTAGACATGGTTTGCTATGTGATCCTGTGTCTCACCTGGATGGACTGCTACGATCGACGTGCGGGAGGAGGTACAGGGACAGGGGTGACATCTCGCGAAGTTGGAGAGAAAAGTGTCAGCGAGGGGCTGGTTTGAGTGGGGTGGGATGAGTGATCCAAGTAGTTGCGTTAATGAGAGATTTAGAAAGGTACAGAAGAATTCAGATCTAATCCAGGCAAATGTGTTTAGTGTACAGGGGCAAAAGTGTCGACAAGGACCTGGTGGGCTGAAGGACCAGTTTCTGTTCTGTGCCACTTTATGACAGTCTTCAGGGGAAGAGAGTATGGTCATGAAAAATCATTATTTTATTGAGATCATGAAACCTCAAAATTATGAATTAGTTGATAGTTTAGTTTAGAGATGCAGCACAGAAACGGGCCCTTCGGCCCGACCAGCGATCCCCGCACACTAACACTATCCTACACACACTGGGGACAATTTATACTTATACTAAGTATACAAACCCAAGCCAATTAACATACAAGCACGTTTAGTTTAGAGATACAGCACGAAAATAGGCCCATCGGCCGATCAGTGATCCCCGCACACTAACACTGCCCTACACACCAGCCAATTCTACAATTTTACCAAGCTAATTAACCCACAAACCTGTATGTCTTTGGAGTGTGGGGGGAAACCAGAGCTCCTGGAGAAAACCTACGCAGATCACGGTGACAATGTACAAACTCCGTACAGGCAGCACCTGTGGTCAGGATCGAACCCGGTTCTCTGGTGCTATAAGGCAGCAACTCTTGCCCGGTGGTACAGCAACCGCTGTACCACCGGGCCGCCCGAGTCCAAAGCGACTCTGCAACTATGTGTATAATTTCACATCATGGCCGGATATTTTACATTGCAAAGACCCTGAGCATTGCTGCCTATACGGTAAAAGGTATTTCATCCAAATACTGACACATCAAATATATTCAGAAGATTAAAGAAATAAATAGAGCTAGATTTTCCATTACCACACCAACTCTCATAGGAAACTGCTCTTGTTTATCCACGGATTTCCTGATTTACATTGCTGGGACTGGCCTGAGCTAGCAACAATATCTTCAGACATGTTGGGCCCTGAACATATCTTCAGACATGTTGGGCAGTGTAAACTTCTCAAGGCGGGAAGCCCATCTGCTGGCCTGTGCCAGGTTAATCACAGTGACCACATTCAAATGAAATAGGAGATATCAATTGCTGTGAAAAAGACAACTCAAACGTTATCTTTAAATTGAATTACATTTGTTTAAATACCTTTTGTATCGAATTTTGGGGGGGGGGGGGGGGAAACACTTTTTTAACCGGTTCCAAGTGCTTCTCTGGTTGTCAAAGCCAGTGTGCGGTAATGGCAAGAAGCCTGGATTGACCCAGCCACTGTGCTGCAGTGTGTACTGTATGTTACATTGCTCCCACAGCCATACTGGAACAAACAGTATTATTGAGAGACAGGCAATCAGTTTTCAGGAACAAAACATCTTCTCTATTATATCCAGCAGGCAAATTGTTATTTTATCGCAAATAGTAGACAGATGGGAGAAATGGATCATGTAATAATGCACTAAAATAGTGACAGGTTTGCTGTAAAGTGATTTCAGATCACACAATATTTTTTTCCAAAAAGTAAACTTGGTTTCTTTCACCATTATTGAGCAGTTGAAGAATGTTCTGCTTTACTTCAGATTTCCAACATTGGCAATAACTTAGATCCAGATCTTTTTGCTCACTTCTACCTGCTACATTTATCTGTGGATACTCTTTCACTACTGTGAACCTGAGATGGAGATTCACATCTGTAGGTCAATGCTAAACATTCAGCAGCCAATAACTGGAAATTGTCTGGAGTTTTTTTAAAAGTCCCAGTGTAGTTTCAATGCCACCATTATTGGTTCAGCATCCAGGCCAGCAAAGAGAAAGGAAGATAGACACAAAAAGCTGGAGTAACTCAGCGGGACAGGCAGCATCTCTGGAGAGAAGGAATGGGTGACGTTTCAGGTCAAGATCCTTCTTCAGGGAAGGGACACAGGATGGACTGCAAGTTCGAGATGACTTGATACAATTGTCATTGCAAAGTTACCTTTTGCTATTTATAAATGAAAAGACTAATCTTTGCATTAAAATAGATTATTCAGAACTGCCCGTAGAAGTCATTGCTACAATAATTAATGGGCAAATTTGGTGGAAAAATACAAATAAAGTGTAAAGTATGTAACCTGCAACTTACAGCATGCATCGCAAAAGAAAACTCTTCTGATTACTTTATTTTTTAAATTATCTTAAATGTTAGGGAACAGGCATCCACAAATTAAAAATATAGTCCAAAATTGTTCCCAGGTATTGTTTAGCTTATAATGTTCAGTACAGTAGAATAATAAAGGCCTAGTACATAAAAACAGATTTATAAATGCATGTATGGCATCATTAAATTAACCTTGCACAACAAACTAAACATAACTTAACATATGTTTAAGGCTGTCGGACCAAATGAGGCTCCCCTGCAGTGCTACAAATTCCCTACGCAACACTATTATCATCGGTCTTGACCTTCACCAGCATAATATATCTGCATTGTTCTTAAGGTGATTAAAACAAATATTCAATACAACACAGTTACTTTTAAATGTGCCTTTGCAAATGAGATGTCAAATTGTTTACCATATTGTTAATTTAGAGCTATAAAAGTTAAAATATATAATGCACATGACAGAGCATGATGTTGCATTTGTGACATTATTAAAATGGCTCATAATGACTTCAAAAATAGCCGTAACATGCTAGAGTAACTCAGCGACTCAGGCAGCATCCCTGGAGAACATGGATTGGCGACATTTCAGGTCTGAAGAACCCTTCTTTAGATTGATTGTAAGGGTTGGGGGGTGGTGGGGGGGAAACTTGGAGAGAGAAGGGGCAGGGCAGAGCATGGCTAGTAATAAGTGAACGCACGCGAGGAGGTCATTTGATAGGCATGTTGTTGGACAAAAGGCCAGAGATAAAGAGACAGGTGTGAGCCCAAGAAGATAAGGAGTTGTGCAATGTTAAGCTCAGGAATGGAAAAGTTGTGTGCTGGGTATCCATTGTAAATGGTACAAGCACATTGGGGGGGGGGGGGGGGGGGTGTTACTTCATCTTTTGTACTGCTGGGTTACTCCAGTATTTTGTGTCTGTCAATAGATGCTTGTTATTTCAGAATGACTTCACTTTGACTGGATGTGTTTCAGTGGCCAACTCTTTCATAAACTTGTTTCTTCTATAATGAACATCAAGCATGCATGTTCACATTTTTAATTAAAATCTATTCAGTAATTTAGTTGGGCCTTAAACATTTAAACAGAACATTAACTAAGTTTGCAATAATTTGGCATATTTTAAACAAAAGAACATTTAAATGTGTCTGTGCTGCATTGAAATAGGAATATTTGTTTGAATCATATGAGGAATGCTAGGTGTTGAGTTAGGGCAGTTAAACCTCCAATGACTGTCGGGACATGTGTGAATATAGAGGAATGCAGAGGAGTCTCATTTGATTCAATCACCTTAAATCCTTGCATATCTTTCATTCATTGTTCTTTATCTCTCTACATCATCGTCTATATCTCTCGTTTCCCATATCCCGAACTAGTGTGAAGGGTCTCATCCCGAAACGTCATCCATTCCTTCCCTCCTGAGATGCTGCCTGTCCCGCTGAGTTACTCCAGCTTTTTGTCTATCTTCGCCTTAAATCTAATGTCCTTCAGACGAACAGAATTACTCAACTTTAGCCAAAGCTTCACCTGAATTTACAGATAGTTCACACCTGCTCCGTAGACCAATTGCTGAGATCCAACACCATTCAAATGTTGTCTGACCTGGCGTTATGTTGGTTGATAACTTTTATAATCTTGGGACTTATTTTCACACCACACTGAATTAGTTTGACAAACTATATGTATTATTAATAAGCAGTTTAAACAATTTGTGTTTACAACTCCATGCTTTCCTCTTAATTTTCCAGATGACATTGACTTGACTTTGGGATTTAGCAACGAGTCACCGAATGCAAATAGTTTGAAATGTACCCATTACACCCGTGTCAAAAAAAATAAGCACCATTTAACAATGCAATCAACTGAATGTGTCAAACACGTGTTTGATGATGTAATTAGAATAACAGTAATTTCTGTTCCAATCAGAAACCTGTGATGCAACATAGGGGGGCGCCGTCCTGTATGGGTGCAGCTGTCCGTCTTTTCACCTCTTTTTAAAAAAATTTTTAGTGAGTTCAAGCGTTTGTTTTTCGGAGCTCTAGTCTTTTTTATGTGGGGGTGGGGGTGGGGAAACTGCTTTTCAGGGTCCCTACCTGGTCGGAGAGGCTGCTTTTCTCCGGGCAGCACCTTCGACCCGTTCTCGCGGCCTACCAGCCGTCCTGGAGCGGCCTCTCCTGATGGGGACCGGCCAGAACCTCGGCTTCGGTGGTGGCTCAACGCTGGGGCGCTATCACGGAGTGGGCGATGCCTTGCCTGGGTTGCCGCGCTGGAGCTCCGATGAAACATCGCGGAGTTACAGGTCTGTGGAGTGTCCAGCCACGGGCGGCGGTGCTGACTTTAACACCGGGAGCCTGGGATCTCTAGCCGAGATCACCAGTGGCGGAGCTCCAACCACTGTCGGCTTCGGAAGCCGCGGTCTCCGGTAAGGAAGCGGCCGTTCCAGGTCTCCCAAGCCGCTGTGAGGATTCTCCCGTCGCCGAAGCACCATCACCCAGCGAGAATGGCCTGGAACATCGGGCCTCCGTAAAGGCGACTGTGGAGGCCTCAATAGGCCCGACTATGGGTGGACTGGACTTTGTGCCTTCCCTCAAAATGGGGACCATTGTGGGGAGATGTTTTTTATGTTTAAATTTCTTTATTATTGTTATGTTGTATTCTTTTTTTATGTGCTGCAATGGCAATATGCATTTCACTACACCAATTGGTGTATGTGACTAATAAAGAACCTTTGAACCTTTGAAATGGAAAGCTGAAAACCCTGACCAGAGGACGTGGAGGATTTGCAGAGGAGGTGTGCCACAATGTTGACCTGGATTAGGGAGTATTAGCTGCAGGAGTGGTTGGAAAGATTTGGATTGTTTTCTCTGGAACACCGGAGGTTGCGGGGAGACCCGATGGAAGTAGAAACACTCCCTGATTTACATTTATGTTCCTTAAACTTACGTGCTGTAAACCATTACGCGTCAGATTTTACCCGTTAAAACTGGGTAGAAACAAACTACCCAGATTTACCAGATTTGATCAGGGAATTCAACGTAAAGGAACCATTAGTAGGTAGTGACCATAATATGATAAGTTTCAACCTGCAATTTGAGAGAGAGAAGGTAAAATCGAAAGATGCAGTATTGCAGTTGAACAAAGGGGACTATGGAGGCATGAGGGAGGAGCTGGCCAAAGTTGACTGGAAAGAGACTTAGCAGGGATGACGGTGGAATAGCAATGGCAGGAATTTCTGTAAATAATACAGAAGGTGCAGGATCAGTTCATTCCAAAGAGGAAGAAAGATTCTAAGGGGAGTAAGAGGCGAACATGGCTGACAAGGGAAGTCAAGGACAGTATAAAAATAAAAAAGACGCATAACATAGCAAAGATGAGCGGGAAGCCAGGGAATTGAGGAAACTTTTAGAGATCAACAGAAGGTAACTAAAAAGACAATACAGGGAGAAAAGATGAAGAACGAAGGTAAGCTAGCCATGAATATAAAGGAGGATAGTAAAAGCTTCTTTAGGTAAGTGAAGAGGAAAAAAATAGTTAAGACAAATGTGTGTCCCTTGAAGACAAAAACAGGGGAATTTATTACGGGGAACAAGGAAATGGCACAAGAGTTGAAGAGGTACTTTTATTCTGTCTTCACTAAGGAAGACACAAACAATCTACCAGATGTACTAGGGGACAGAGGACCTAGGGTGATGGAGGAACTGAAGGAAATTCACATTAGTCAGGAAATGGTGTAGGGTAGACTGATGGGACTGAAGGCTGATAAATCCCCAGGGCCTGATGGTCTGCATCACAGGATACTCAAGGAAGTGGCTCCAAAAATCGTGGACGCATTGGTAACCATTTTCCATTGTTCTATAGATTCTGGATCAGTTCCTGTGGATTGGAGGGTAGCTAATGCTATTCCACTTTGTAAGAAAGGAGGGAAAGAAAGCAGGGAAGCAGGGAAGCTAGACCGGTTAGCCTGACATCAGTGGTGGGGAAGATGCTGGAGTCGATTGTCAAGGATGTAATCACGGCACATTTGGATAGCAGTAACAGGATTGGTACAAGTCAGCATAAATTTACGAAGAGGAAATCATGCTTGACAAATCTTCTGGAATGTTGAGGATGTAAAATGGACAAGGGAGAGCCAGTGGATGTAGTGTACCTGGACTTTCAGAAAGCCTTTTATAAGGTCCCACACGGGAGATTAGTGGGCAAAATTCAAGCACAAGGTATTGGGGGCAGGATATTGACGTGGATAGAAAACAAGGGTAGGGATTAACAGGTCCCTTTCAGAATGGCAGGCAGTGACTAGTGGGGTGCCGCAAGGCTCGGTGCTGGGACCGCAGCTATTTACAGTATACATTAATAATTTAGATGAAGGAATTAAAAGTAACATTAGCAAATTTGCAGATGACACAAAGTTGAGTGGCAGTGTGAACTGTGAAGAGGATGCTATGAGAATGCAGTGCGACTTGGACAGGTTGGGTGAGTGGGCAGGTGCAGTTTAATGTGGATAAATGTGAGGTTATCCACTTTGGTGGCAAAAACGGGAAGGCAGATTATTATCTGAATGGTGTCAGGTTAGGAAACGGGGAAGTACTACGAGACCTGAGTGTCCTAGTACATCAGTCACTGAAAGTAAGCATGCAGGTACACCAGGCAGTGAAGAAAGCCTTCATAACAAGAGGAGTTGAGTATAGGAGCAAAGAGGTACTTCTGCAGTTGTACAGAGCCCTGGTGAGACAACACCTGGAGTATTGCGTGCAGTTTTGGTCTCCTAATTTGAGGAAGAACATTCTTGCTATTGAGGGAGTGCAGCGTAGGTTCATGAGGTTAATTCCCAGGTTTGCGGGACTGTCATATGATGTAAGATTGGAGCAACTGGGCTTGTATTCACTCGAATTTAGAAACATATAAAACTATTAAGGGATTGGACACATTAGATGCAGGAAACATGTTCCCGATGTTTGGGGAGTCCAGAACCAGGGGCCACAGTTTAAGAATAAGGGATAGGCCATTTAGAACTGAGATGAGGAAGAACTTGTTCACCCAGAGAACTGTGAATTTGTTGAATTCTCTGCCGCAGAAGGCAGTGGAGGCCGATTCACTGGATGCATTCAAAAGAAAGTTTGATAGAGTTCTTGGGGCTAGCGGAATCAAGGGATATGGGAAGAAGGTAAGAACGGGGTACATATTGTGGATGATCAGCCATGATCACATTGAATGGCGGTGCTGGCCCGAACGCCAAATGGTCTACTTCTGCACCTATTGTCTATGCATCTATGTATGCAGATGCCGGTAAATACACAAAACAATACAAAGTACTTCAGTATCTCACCAGGTCAGGCAACATCTCTGGAGAACACGGATAGGTGATGTTTAGATTCAGGATCCTTCTTCAGACCAAATCAGTTTGAAGAAGGGCCCCAGCCCAAAATGTCGTCTATTCATGTACTCCAGACATGTTGCCTGACCTGCTGAGTTTCTTCATCACTTTGTGTAATTTCACCTTAAAATGAAGTGCCGATGACACTGGTCTGCACCAGCGAGCCCTTCTTTACAAGTTGCTGCACCATCCAGTTGACACGGCTGCTATTGCGGTTCACGTTGTAGCCCCCGGCCGACAGAGTTTTCTTCAGGCCTCCGCCACCAACAGGACATGCTCGGTCACCCTAAGACTCCCTCCACTCTCACCAGAAGGCGGTGGTGATAGAAAGGGGAGCGCAAAGTGGACAAAGCGACAGGAGGAGGAGGAGACGGCAGAACAGGCAAAGCGATGGTCGACAGGAAGAAGCAGCTGTAGAGAAGCGAAAGAGCCCCACAGTGACCAAACGCACCCTGTCCATGGCATGAAAAAAATTGCTGTCAGCCAGGGACTACACCATGAGCCCCAACAACAGCCGTGTCAACCAGATGTCGCAGAAGCTGGAGACACTGGTGCAGCTTGTGGAAGACGTCAGCAACTCAGCCGGGAGTTGCTCTCCACCTCCTCCCTCGTTTTCACTCACCTTCCCAGTGTCGCACCGACAGTGGCCAAAACTGGAAGAGCAGTGAACCCAGTCAATGCTTTTATATCTATGAGCGGACGGAAAGTCCTCGCTATCATCCCAATGCAACAGCACAGGTCATTCAGGAAACAGAACCACCTACCATGAATTGTTTACAAACGTGCGAGTTCATGTAACTCGCCTCTTACGCAAGTCCGGCGTGCCTGTTTATAAAATTATGATAGGCACTGATAGGGTAGACAGTCAGAACGTTTTTCCCCCAAGATGGAAAAATTAAACACCCGAGGGCATAGCTTTAAGGCAAGAGGGACAAAGTTTAAAGGAAATGTGCGGGGCATGATTTGTTTTGTTTTGTTTTTAGAGGGTGGGGAGGGCCTGGAACGTGATGCTGAGGGTGGTGAGTCAAGCAGATATCATAGTGGCATTTTACAGGCTTTTGGGTAGGCATATGGATATGCAGGGAATGGTGGGATATGGATCATGTGCAGGCAGATAAGAGTTGGGTCTTGGCATCATGTTCAGCATAGACATTATGGGCTGATGGGCCTGTGCGTGTACTGTTCTATTTTCTATGTAAGAAAATAATTGCTATCTGCTACAATTACAGAGCAGGAACACATAGAAAAATAGGTACAGGAATAGGCCATTCGGCCCTTCAAGCTTTTCAATATGATCATGGCTGATCATCCAAAATCATTACCCCAATTCTGCTTTTTCCCCCCATATCCCTTGATGCCTTTAGCCCACAAGGAGTCAACCTCACAAACTGTTCACAAACATGTCGCTGTCGTCATCTGTTTCCTGTGCTAGTTTTTCAATCCAACTATGTTATACTTAGTAATTTAATTGATACCTGTGCCATGTACCATATGGCATTTGTCGCCTTCCCACTCTCTCGTTAACAAGGGAACAGTATGGATAACAATCTGCTGGAGTGGAGGAGGGAAATAGAGCATCCATGAGGCACCTGACGAATCACTGATTCACCGATTTTTATATATATAGACTACATAAATAACTGAGGTACCAGGCATTCTTGATTATTACAGGTCCACGGAGATGGTTAAAGCACAAATCCAAGCCTTTGCAGTGTTCTCAACTAAATCATCTGAGCTGCAAAACAATTATAAAGCTTTGGGACGCACCAGGAACTGGAAATTTAACTGATTTCCATAAAAGTGATTAAGATCCTTAGCTGTAAAGTTTAGCATTTGCAATAAATTTTCAAGTAAAAAAAGTGTTTTTAATAATTGATTGCTTCACTGATTTTCATCTTCCTTCAATGGCTTAAAAAAAACATTAGCAACACTGTGCTGAGCTGATGCATGAACTAATTTTACACAAACTGACAGAAGTGTTGCTCGCAATATATTTTTGGCGTTATCCTGAAGAGATGTGAACAAATTATTGTTCAAAATAACAGTACCAGATTGGATTGGCTTTTGAAGAGTTTTGAAATCATTCAGGATTAAAAAAGGCTCAATGCAGATTTTTTTTTTCCAGATATAGCCATTTTCCAGACCAGCTCCCTCTCCACCAGAAAACATTCCCTTCCTTGAATACAAGGATCAAAGTAGAGGGCCTGTCCAACTTTCACGACCTAATTCAAGACCTCTGCCGAGTTTGCCCTTCTCATACTCGCCACAAGACTCACTCACTCATGGTCGTCACAAGGTTGTAGGAGGTCATAGAAGGTCATAGGTAGGTCGTAGCAGGCCGTGATGCTAGTCGTAGGTACTTGTGGCATCAAGCAGGTCGGGCGTTTTTTCTAGCACGATGAAAAATGTCCACGAGTAAAAAAAGGTTGTGAATTAGGTCATGAAAGTGGAACAGGCCCTTAACTACACCTCTAATTGCAACAAAATGGTTTATGCCCATGTATGGAGGTGGTGTACTCCACTTAGCAATGCAAAAATAGAATTCAGGTTTGCTGACTAATCTGTACCTCAGGGAAATAGAACCATTCAATTTCACCCTGAGCTCTGGGCTCCATAGTTACTTGAGATCTACTTCATAATCCACTTGCAATGGACCTAGCCTTAAATATACTGTTATATATCCACAACCCTCTGACAGAGAACTCCAAAGATTTACAATGCATAGTGCTAACTATCCCCACCTCAATCCTAAACACCCAACTCCTGCATCACTACACCTAGCTGAAGGGAACAACCCCTCATAATCCGATACAAGTTGAGATCACCTCTCATGAATTCCAAGCATGGGCGAAAATCGGGGGGAGGGGGGTGGAGGAGGACGTGTGTGCCCCCCCCCCCCCATGTTTTGAGAGGTGGGGGACAATCCCCCCCATGTTATCTCTTCCCTGCTTCTTCTTCCCCGGTCACAGAGTCAAACTGCTGCATCAAGGCTCTCAATATTGAAGCCCCCGCCGGGCGATTGTAGATCCCGCGGCCGATTTTAAGCCGGGCGATGAAAGACCCCAAGAATGGGCCGATTCAAGTTTCCGAAAGTCGGTCACCAACCAGGGACCTGTAAGCTCCCGATGTTACCTTCCACAGGGCTCGCGGCCGAAGCCAACGTAGTCGAGTCATAGCCGCAACGCCACCACAGCCTCCAAAGTCAGCCAACTCCGTGATGGTAAGTCCACAGTCAAACCGGAGCCCTCAAGGTTGTTTCCAGTTGGAGGCCGCTAGCTCCTAGATGTTAGGCCCCTACATTCAGTTCAGGCAAATCGTTATTGGTTTCTATTATCCGTTACCGTGTTTCAATTCTTTATCAAATTTATTCTTTCCGCCACCAGTTCAATTTTAAAGAGATGCAAGACACCGGGCGGTGCCACCAGCCGTGGCTGCCTCGGCAACAGTCTGTCTGTCCTTTCTTTTTTGTTATTTTTAGTATGTGTTAAAAAATGTTTTAATGTTCCTTTGTTTCTTTTTTGTGGGGGGTAGAGGGGGTTGATGTTGTCGATCTTCTACATCGACAACATCAACATTTCTTTCCCCCAATCTGTTATCTCAACTGAAGCCCGTGGTCTCTGGTAAGAGGCCGACTCGGGAGCTCCATGCCGCGGAGAGTTGCAACTGCTCTGGCGCAAGAGTTTCGATCACCCCGATAGGGGCTTCGATCGTCGGCTGCGGGGGCTTTGTTCGCCCCGACTGCGGATGGTTTGACCGCCCTGACAAAGAACAAAGAGGAAGAAGTTGAACTTTATTGCCTACCATCACAGTGAGGAATGTGGAATCCACTGTGGTGGAGGTTAATGGTAACTTTCATGTGGTTGTGTGTCTTGTTGCTTTTCACTTAGTATGGCAACTCAAATTTCACTGTACCTTAAGTGGTACATGTGACAAAACACTGACCTTGAAACCTTGAGACTTTAATAAGACCATTGGACTTTGGAATCAGCACAATCAGGGGAAAGTGCCCGGGGAAGGGAGAGGGGTGTTGCACCTCCCCTCTCACCTCCATTCAGGAACTCAAAGATTAATTCCAGGTGAGACAAAGGTTTACATGTACCTCCTCCGTAAGTGCAGGTGCTCTGAATTTGGTGCTCTCAATGTGGCCTCGTCTACATCGACAACATCAAGCCTGGACTAGTCGACTGCTTCACTGAACACCTGCGCTCTGTTTCCAGAACCAGCTGGTACTCCCGGTTGCAAGCCACTCCAATTTCCCCTCCCAATCCCGTATTTACCTGTCTTTCCTCAGACGCCTGCATTGCCAGAATTAAGCCACACAAAAACTAGAATAGTACCTCTTATTTCATTGGACAGCCTAAAACCAATTGGCATGGACATTGAATTCTCCAATTTCAGGCAACGCACCCTCTCTCATTCTGATCCACCCATGTCCTCTCACCCTTATCTTTCTTTCCATTCCCCATCCACCTGTTACCCTGTTCCTTTCCTCCTTCAAACTCATCACCACCCCTAGCCCCTCCATATCCCCTACTTACCATCCATGGCACCGCCTCCATTGTTCCCATCTACTCATCATCCCTGCCTTTGGTTCTACATTTTGTGCCTCATATTCCTTTCTTATCAGAATGTACCATCTGCATTTCTTTGTCCTCGTCTTTTACCACCTCTAGCCTTTGTGACCATCTCAACGCCAGCCCTCGCCCCACCCTTTCAATCAGCTGCCTCCCCTCTACTCCAGACTTGAAGAAGGTTCCCAGCCCCAAAACTTTGTCGGTCCATTTCCCTCCGCAAATGTCGCCAGACCCATTTTGAGTTCCTCCAGAAGCTTTTTTTGTGCTCAAAATTCTAACATTTGTAGTCTTGTGTCTTTATGGTGTTTCACAAATGTTGGTGTGTTGTACTCCACTTCCCAAATTCATTGACTTCATGGAATGAATTTCAGAGATAGTATACAATGTGCTGACGTTGCTATGTGCAACTGACAAAGGATGAATCTCCAGGCAACACACTTTCTATTTATATCCTTCCTCTGCCGTTTCTTAGCCTGGAATTAGAGGTCACCAAATGTTGAGATTAAGCCATTTACATTCCCTCTTCAGTAACAATATACTTCTCACAGCCCCAATAGCAACCTCAGCGTGAAATACTTTTTTTGCCATCTGTTCAAAGGTTGGTCAATTGTCAAACAGTTGTTCTGCACAATCCAACCTGGCTTAATATAGGGATCTGGTCTAAGATGACCTAATCTGTTGTGAGTGTTAAGAACTTAGGACTTTAATACTTTCGAGATACAGTGTGGAAACAGGCATTTTGGCCCACCGAGTCTGCTCCCACCAGCGATCACCCTTACACTAACATGATATTACACACCAGGGATAATTTACAATCTTTACCGAAGCCAATTTACCTATAAACCTGTACATCTTTGGATTGTGGTAGGAAACTGGAGCACCCGGAGCAACCCTAAGCAATCACAGGAAGAATGCACAAACTCTGTACAGACAGCATCCGTAGTCAGGATCAAACCCGAGTCGCTGCAGCTGTAAGGCAGCAATTCTACTGCTGTGCCATTGTGCTGCCCATATGACTGTGGATGTGATTCCAATAATAACGTTTTATATTTCTTCTCCACAATAACCGAAGGCTATTTTCAGAATTATAAAAGCAGAGTACAAGTGAAATCATCAGCTTTACAATTTTATGCAAGTTGGTCTTCTTTCGAAAATAAAAGTCACATATGCAATAAATTAAAAAACCAAGAAATCTATTTGTGAATATTCTGTTTACTTTCATTATGAAACCTTGTTAGTTCTGCAGACGTTGATTGATCAAACACACTTGCAATGAGTAAGGTGTAAGGCTCAATCGAAGGGTTTAAACATAATAAGTCACCATACTATCACACTGCAAAGACACTAAGAATTTGAAATGGATTACACTGAAGAGAACTGGGGCCTGCTTTTTTTTAAAGACTTAAAGAGAAACATTAACTCTTATTCCGCTACTGAATAACATATTTCCAATAAATGGCAAAGCGACACCGCACAAAGACCAATTGCTCATCCATTGCTCTGATGCAGTTTAATAATTCAAAGCATCTGTTCCACCACAGATGCATAAGAAATACTTATATCAGATAATTTTGTAGGGAAGAAAGAAGTCCTATCCATCCAGACCCCCTTCTTTTGCTGACCATCATCATCATCACCATCGTCATCTTGTAGGACGTTAAGTAAATAGGGCAGAATTGGAGAAATATGATTCCGCCCCACTCGTTAAATCAAGAATCCAACATTTCTTCTCAAGGTTTATCCGGGGGGGGGGGGGGGGGAAGGGAAGTTAATACATCAAGCTATCATTTGCGATATATCAAGCTATCATTTACCAATACATTCATTGGTAAACCACAGAATATATTTCTTAATTAGGTTGCCAATTAGCACCGGCAGCACAGAAAACACACTAATTCATCAATATTCCAGATCATTCTGAGCGTTTGGCTGCTTTCATCAAGCAACCAACCAAATAATTATCCTGATATTTAAGAATGAATGAATCATTAGAGGATTAATTGCCATTGCTGGGGATTTGATTTGCAGCTTCATTACTCTGCACAGGGGTTGTTCAACCTTTGGGATATAGTGGAGGAGTAGTATTGGATAAAGAATTTAATTTATATTGTCAGGTTTTGGGTTTAACTGCATTTCAAACAATTTTATATGGCATGGCCCTCAGACCAATCAGAAGTTCAACTAATCGGATACCAAAAGCCATCCAACAACAATGTCTACTCTGTGGAGCCACTAATAAATATCAGTATCATAGGTTAAGAACAGTGCCAAACTTTAATCAACCTTCCGTTGATGGAAATATAATAGTTATATTGAATAACCTAACCACACTAATAACTGTAATCCCGTTCTCCTCACACTTTTTCTCCTTCTCTTTCCAAACTAATCTGTTATGGGTAATCTTACATCAACACCTGATTAATTTGTTGAAGATTTTTCCTGAAGAAAAAAAACATGCTTTTAGTTCTGTTTGCAATTCTTCATATCAGGCAAAATTTCCAGTGAATTACCATTGTATTCTGTATACCGAATCAAACCCCTCCTGCAAGCAAAAAAAGCAGACCTTAATTATCCAAAGGGTTACACAAAAAGCTGGAGAAACTCAGCGGGTGCAGCAGCATCTAAGGAGCGAAGGAGACAGGCGACGTTTCGGGTCGAGACCCTTCTTCAGACTGGTCAGGGATCAGGGAAACGAGAGATATAGACGGTGATGTGGAGATAAAGAACAATGAATGAAAGATATGCAAAAAAGTATCGATGATAAAGGAAACAGGCCATTGTAAGCTGTTTGTAGTGTGAAAATGAGAAGCTAGTGCGACTTGGGTGGGGGAGAGATAGAGAGAGAAGGAATGCCAGGGCCCGAGGGCTGACGGAGAGGTGGGAAGGGGAGGAGGCAGCCAGGGTTAACAGAATTGAGAAAATTCAATGTTTAAGCCCAGAGGATGCAGACTCCCCAAGCGGAATATGAGGTGCTGTTCCTCCAACTTGCGGTGTTGCTCACTCTGGCCGTGGAGGAGGCCCAGGACCGAGAAGTCGGATACGGAATGGGAGGGGGAGTTGAAGTGCTGAGCCACCGGGAGGTCGGGTTGGTTATTGCGGACCGAGCGGAGGAGTTCGGCGAAACGATCTTTGCGGAAGGCAGACGGGGGGGAGATGGGAAGATGTGGCGAGTGGAGGGGTCACGTTGGAGGTGGCGAAACTGGCGGAGGACTATCTGTTGTATGTGCCGGCTGGTGGGGTGAAAGGTGAGGACCAGGGGGACTCTGCCCTTGTTGTGAGTGGGGGAATGGGGAGAGAGGGCAGTGTTGCGGGGTATGGAGGAGACCCTGGTGCGAGCCTCATCTATAGTGGGGGAGGGGAATCCCCATTCTCTGAAGAATGAGGACCCAAATGTGGTTAACAGCTTGGGGCTATTTTGAACAATGGGGTGAGGCGACACTTTGGCTAGTACATTGATGAACCAACAATATTCTACCACAAAGTGTTAAAGAACGAACTGCAGATGCTGGAGAATCGAGGCTGGGGAAAATCAGCGGGTGCAGCAGCATCTAAGGAGCGAAGGAGATAGGCGACGTTTCGGGTTGAGTCCCTTCAAGAAAAAGGTCTCGCCCCGAAACGTCGCCTATATTCTACCACAAGATGTTTAATGAAGTGGTATGGGTCCCTCCTTGATCACCCTGTATTGCAGAGAATTGAGGATAGATCGAAGTCAGGAAGTCAATGAGGAGCGGGTTCAGAGAATGGATCATGTGAGGTGGGGGGGGGGGGGGGGGAGCGGGAAGGAGCTGCATGGGATTCAGCCATGCAGGGAGAGTGGGGGTCCTGTGAGGCTAGAGATGGTTATACAAGATAGGGTTATCCTGAAAGAGTGGATCAAGAGTGATTTATCATCATATGTCCCAATGAAATTCTTACTTGCAGCAGCACAACAGACACGGAAACAAGAAATTACTAATTTATAGTTACAAATTCTGATAAATATGATCATAAATTCTTGCAGTGACGCTGCCAGTTCTCAGATATTCAGCCCTCCATGGCATGTGGACACTGCAGATGCTGGTTTATAAAACAAGAAGAGTGGTGGATCGAAATTGGATGGTAGCATCTTGATGAGGACCTGGATCACCAAGACATAGAAGGCTTGACACCAAGTGCCTGTAATTAGAATTAGCAATGATGGGTGCTTAAAGGTCGGTATGGATTTGGTGGACTTAAAGTAGGTTTGTTACAAAACTTACCTTCAGCGGTGTTGCAGTTCTGCCGCTGGCCATGTGCACGACTTTGGCGCCTTTAGGGGGGGGCGGGGTTAAAATGCGGTTTTTCCCTTGCCATCCGGAATTATATTTTGTCGGAATGCGATCTATTTCTGGAGATTCGTTCCGACTACCAGTAAGTTAATTATATATTTTTTAAATCGTCCGACTATTTCTGCGCTGCAGTAAAATAAAAATTAGCTCCTAATGCCGTGAACGCCGACAACGGGGACCGATTTTACGTAGGGGACAGGCAAGTGAAAGCTGTTTATTTTTTCATATAAACCCGCTTGTTTAGGGGACTTTAATCAATATTTCATGTTGCGAAACGGTGATTTAGTCCCCATATGAACCGGCAGCATTTTTCCTGCCTATATTGGGTTTAAATTCACCACAACCGCAACGCTCCAATACAGCGCGTTCCAGAAAATCCCACTCGCAAGCTGTTTAAAATGCCCATTAATTTACAGGCATTAAACACAAAATACCTTCAATTTGGCCTATAAATTAATGATAATTAGATTTAAAAATCATGTTATATTTTGAATTCTTGTGTGAATGTTATTTGGACACTTAGGCTTTAAAAAAAATGTTAATATTTTCTTAAGAAATGGATAGATTTTTAGACCTAGTAATTAAATTTTGTAATTAGCTACAATTGGGTAACTAACTAATTATATGCTTTAATTTCAGGTCATCCAAGTAAGATTGTTTCATATTCATTTCAGAATGCTTCAATCTATAATAACTGAAAATTTCTTTCAGTTCTCTTAATTTTTAAGTATGGGCTTTTGACTGTCCTCGATCACAACTTTTACGTTAAGTCAATGGAAAAGCAAAGGGGAACAAGATGCTAATTTCCGAGTATGAAAATGGCCATAACATTTTTAATACTGAAGATATGAAAGTTAATTAGGTGTCAAATTAAACTTCTTTGTATGCTTTATCTGATGGGATAAATTGCAGACTTGATTTTTTAAATCTCAAAATTTTGTAACATTGCTACATAAAGGGTCTTTCTCTATGCTGTACAAATCTCTGACTCCTTATTACTCAGCAATCAACGAAGGACTCAGGGTCACAAACAACAGTTAGCTAAATAAATACTTACAAAGGTAATATTTTCATCAAAGAACCATTGCATACCTTTGTTCAATTGCAGAGCTTCACCCTCTTTCCACCACGTCTTCAAAAAGCAATTCAACTGCCGGGTATCCTTATGCACAAATCCATTAACATTTGATTTTTGTTGTTGGACACCAGTTGCACGATTGCCCTGATTCAAAAAGGGGGGAGTGGGGGGGGTCTGGATCTCGTTTCACTGGGCCTTTGCATGAGCCACTAATACAGAAGCTGTCACATTGACAAATTCTGGTTTTGAATTTGTATTTAAAAAAAACAAAGCATGGTGTCTAAAGCCCAGGGAAAGTGAAGAACACAGCCTAAGAATAGAATGGGAATGTGACTGACCTGTTGCATTCCATAGATGACAGCACAAAACACAACAACAAACAAGTGTTGGAAAAATGCTGAAGGAACTCAACATCTCAGCATCTGTGGAGGAAATGGGCAGACAAAGTTTTGAGCCGGGACCCTTCTTCAGACTGAACTGCGCAAACTGACTTTCCTGAAAGAATTCTATCTACATGCAATGAAATATACTTCCAATAAAACATGAAACAATAAAATATACATATGAGAAAGCAATTAACGAGGGGCACAGATTTAAAAAAATAGATATTACTCCAACAGGTAAATGGATTTAAGTGACGTTGGAAAAAAAGCAATTAACCCCCCTCCCATTGGTACGGAACTTTTGCATTTTTCAGCTTGACATTGTGCAATATGGTGCATACTGTATTCATATGGTGCATATTAGTGTATTCACGTATGGATATCAGGTTATAATCAAACACTTGGACCATGTTGACCAACCTGGGTCTCAGTGCACACCGGGTGCTACTCCTGGCCCTGAATCCAGTTGCATACCTTCTCTCATTCCTGTCTCCGAGTCCAGCCTTACCCTGTTCTACCCTGATCATAGCTGCTTACCTGCCTAGGTTCCCAGTGCTGAACACTCCCCTGGTCCCAGCTTTGACTGCACACCTGGTACTATTGCAGACTTTGACTCTGGATGCAAACTTGGCCTTGCTCCTAGCCCCTTTGCACTGACAATATATCTGGCCCACACATAAAGCCCCATATCTGACCCCCTGGACTTAACCTATTACGTTCAAGCCCACAGGTGCTTATCTAATGCAGTAATCCTTTATGGGGCACTTCACAGACCAAGTTATGGATAACAAAATTTGCTACATTCATTGGCTTTCTTGTTATCTAAAATGCTAGTTACTTTGTCAAATAAGTCATCAATTGGTTGAACACAATTTCTCATCCATAAAATTATACGCACTCAGTATTCTGTTACCATTTGTTAAGGGCTTGGACACGCTAGAGGCAGAAACATGTTCCCGGTGTTGGGAGAGTCTAGAACCAGGGTCTCTCCCTCTCTCCTCCCCTCTCTCTCTCTGTCCACACACACTCTCTCCCCACTCTCTTTATCCTCTCTCACTCCCTCCCACCTCACACTCCCCCTTGCTCTCTCCCCTCTCTTTCTCCTCTGTCTCTATCTCCTCTGTCTCTTTGCCCCCCCTCTCTCTTTCCCCGTTTCCCCCTCTCGCCTTCTTCCCCCCCTCTCTCTCCCCCCCTCTCTCTTCCATACCTCTCCCCCCCCTCCCTCTTCTCTCTCCCCATTCTCTCCTCCTCTTTCCTTCCCCCGTCTCATTCCCCTCTCTCTCTCTCTCTCCGCCTCCCTTGGAGAGTCTCTGTCCCTTCGGCACAGAGACTCTCACGGCAGCGGCGCAACGCTTCCGACGCCTCAGACGGCCCGGGACTCACTGGGGCTGCTCCATGGCCGGAGCTGCAGCGAGCCGCTCGCCAGCCCCGCAAACACTCGCCAGCGCCGGCAACCCGCATCTGTCCCCGCCGCTGGTCCTGCTTCCATCCCTCCCTCAGCCCCGGCTCTCGAACACCCACGGCCCATGCAGTTTATCTGAGTTTTGAAATTCGCTGAGTTTTCCATCAGCGTGAGGGCGTGCGAATTTCTCGAAATGCGTGAGTCTCACGCTCAAAACGTGAGAGTTGGCAGCCCTGTATATCACCTGGCAAGTGACAAATGGGTGGACAAAGGCTAGAAATCAAGAAGGTGTAGGAAAGAACTGCAGATGCTGGTTTAAATCAAAGGTAGACAAAATGCTGGAGTAACTCAGCAGGACAGGCAGCACCTCTGGAGAGAAGGGAATGGGTAGTGTTTCGGGTCGAACGAGTGTCAGCTGAGGAGGGGAGTGAAAAGTAAAGCTGGAAGGAAAGATATGGGTGGAAGGAACGGGGTATGTAAAAGAGGGCTGGATTATTGAGAAAGGAGGACGGGGAAACAGGAGAGAGAGATGAGGGGAGAAAGGGTGAGGTTACATAATTTTAGGTAACAAATCCCTCTCGCTCTCTTGCTTTTCTGTGCCCTCCACCACCTCTGCCCCAACCCATCGACAGTATATGCCTCATTCTGGCTTGATATTTCACAGTCATACAGAGTGGATACAGGCCCTTCGGCCCAAGTTGCCCACACTGGCCATCATGTCCACTACACTAGTCCCATCTGCCTGCGTTTGGCCCATATCCCTCTAAACCTGTCCTATCCACGGACCTATCTAATTGTTTCTTAAACATTGTGATAGTCCCTGCCTCAACTACCTCCTCTGGCAGCTCGTTCCATACACCCACCACCCTTTGTGTGAAAACATTACCCCTCAGATTCCTATTAAATATTATCCCCTTCACCTTAAACTTGGTGTTTTCACAGAATGTATGCAATGTGGCACAGCAGGATCTTAATTCCATCAGCACATGTACTTCAGGTTATTTGAAAATATAACATTAAATCTGTGGCTATCTCAAAGTCATGCCTTCAATAGTATCTCAAGGGCTTTGCTTGGTCCAATTTTAAATTTGTACATGCATAATTCATTCAGTAATGTGTATATTGGCATTAACACTTTCTACTAACATTATTCATGAAATCCAACTAGGATATAATCGTCTTCCACACATAAAGAATATTACAATTCCAGTAAGAGTACATCACAGAATCATAAATGCATAGAAACAAGGTCATTTGGCAGATTGTGTCTGTGCCGGGTCTGTATCAGAGCAGCTCAATAATTCATTCCAAAACCCTTTTACATCGGTCTACAAATTGTTCCTCATTACGTTTATTAATTCTCTCTCGGAAGGCCACAGTGGAACCTGCCTTCACCACATTCTGGATGTACTGTGGAAAATAGATTTTCATTGTCACTATCAACTCTTTCCCTTTGGTTTATAACCCGTGACCTCTCCTCCCCGACTCTTCCACCAATGATAACAGCTCCCACAACCCACTATATCCAGATTCCTTGTCATTTTCCCATCAAATTTCCTCTCCTCGGAAAACAATTCTAGCCTCGACAATTTATCTTTCCAGCTGCAGAGACTCATCTCAAAAAACTTTGGAAATATTTTCTCCGCTCTCTCTAATATTTTCACAATGTTCACACCAGGAGGTGACCATAACTGAACACAATAGTCTAACTGCAACATAGACCAGAGTTTTACAAATGTTCAACAACTTCTCTGCTTCTGTACTCTGCCTCTATTGATGATACCAACAAGTGTGTTTGAACCACTCTCTCAACACTTAAGCCCCACTATGACTTATAGCATAAATCTGCCTGACAATTTCATGCACCCATGCACTGACATGCACCCATACCCACACTGTACCCACACCTCTTCGTGAACAGTACCCTTTATTCAACAAACATCAAATTTCACAGCATGAGAAACCATGGCCAAGGCTGAATCCCACAAACTTCAAACTGCAATTTTGTTGCTGGGGGAAACATCCACGCTACATCTAATTTTCTCTTATTAATCATTGTATGTGACAAAAAACTGACCTTGAAACCTTTCTAATTTGCCCATTTCCCTCAGTAATGGACAGAAAGCGACAAATTAACAGACCAAGAACCAACAAAGTAATGTTAACAGAAACATCACAACACAACAAAGGACACACTCAATACACCAACTTCGTCATAGCCCATTAGTAATTTAGTTTGGAGATATAGCACGGAAATAGGCCCTTCGGCCCACCAAGTCCACACCAACCATCGATCACCCACTAGTTCTGTGCTATCCCACTTTCACATGCACTCACTTCCTACTAGGAACTATTGAATCAGAAGTGAGAGATGATAGGTGGAGATGAGAGGAGGAGTGAAGAATGATGGCCATACAGAGCAAAGGCAAGGGAACAGGATGGGTGGAGATGGCGGCAGGGGCAGATAAATAATGGATAGTCAGATAGAGGGGGAAAAAACAGGAGAGCAAAATAGGAAAGGGGAAAATATGGAGGCAGGTGGAGTCATGCAAGGGGAGGGGGGTGCTGCTGGAACATGATCAGCAGGAACAGAAAGGATGCCAGTGCTGGAATCTGCACTCGTTGATATCTCCCGAAACTTCCAGCATCATGACTATGCACGTCGTGGCAAGTGGGATGTATTTAAATAATCAATGGCCGTGATCAACCCCCTCACACCTCCTCCGTACACATGCCAGAGCGCTCATTATTTCCCAAGTAGATACTTTACAGCAATTCTAAACAGTACCGCAGCACAAATATGTTAATGTTTGACACGCAGCACATTTCTGTTTTACGGTGTGGAATTTTCCTTTCAAGCATTCTTTCTGAAGAAAATAATTTCACTGAACAGGTAAATTACCATTGAGCCAGCTCGTAACTACTAATTTTAGAGCAAGAGGTAAAGATTACTCGGTACGGCCTTGAAATGAAGGGAGAGAGAGAAAGAAGGGGGGTGGGGGCGGGTAGATGGGGGATATATACCCCCACTTTTTGTATTAGGGGATGGCCTGTATCATCCCCCAGTTTTTGAAGGTCGAGCAACAACAAAAAATAATAATTGTGCTACGCTCCCACACCACCGAGGCCGGTGATCAGTGATCGCTCAGCCTCCGCACTTTCAAAAACTGAACCGACTCGGGGAGCAAAGATATTCTTTAAAAAGTCTTTTTTTTTCGACTGGTTTCTCGATTCACACCCAAAAGGACCACTGGCCGTCAAGATGCATGGTAGTGCATGGTAGTGTAAATGCACTCAAAATATAATTGTTACAGTTGGTGTAAATATCTATGGAACCAATTTGGTTTATTATTTTGTTAAATCAACCGAAAGTTCCAATCACACGAGGTTTTATTTTATATTCAGGAAAGTCCAAAAGTGGCGAAGGAAAATTAAAAATGACCCCCACCACCCCCCGAAAATGCAAGCTGCACTCCGCAGGTCAAGCAGCATCCGCTGTAAAAGGAGATCGGACCTGAATGGTGAACTCTGTCCACAGATGCTACTAAGTATTTTCAGCATTTCCCGTCTATATTTCACATCCAGCTGCTGCAGTTTATTTTGAGATATTGCTTTATTGTCTCTCACCTGTGACAAAAGATAGAGACCAAGCTCGTCTCAAATATTGCATTCATATCATTCCAGATCAATATACAACCTTATTGCTGTTGTTTGTCTTGTGCCAGTAATCTGATACTCCTTGGAAATGGTCTTTTGGTGTGCAAACTCGCTTGCTCCGTTTGGCAATGCAAAGTTCTCAAGTGTAAGACACACGGGGATGTCTCGGCACCTGCTGTAACCCAAGCTTAATTATACCGTATTTAACTGAAGGATATGACTACAGCTCAGCAAGTCACACCAAATGCTGCCATTTATTTCACGAGGGCTTGTATGCAAAAACAGGGATGTAATGCTGAGGCTCTATAAGGTGCTGGTAAAACTGCATTTGGAATATTTGAGGGAGGATGTGCTGGCTCTGGAGAGGGCCTAGAGGAGGTTTACAAGAATGATCCCAGGAATGAGTAGGTTAACCTATGATGCTCCTTAAATGCTGCTGCACCCGCTGAGTTTCTCCAGCCTTTTGTGTACCCTTGATTCTCCAGCATCTGCAGTTCCTTCTTTAACAAACCTATGATGAGCGTTTGTCAGCACTGGGCCAGTACTCGCTGGAGTTTAGAAGAATGAGCGGACACCTCATTGAAACATACTGAATAGTGAAAAGCTTGGATAGAGTGGATGTGGAGAGGATATTTCCACTAGAGGGAGAGTCTAGGACTAGGGGTCATAGCCTCAGAATTAAAGGACGAACTTTTAGGAAGAAGATGAGGAGCAATTTATTCAGCCAAAGGATGGTGAATCTGTGGAATTATTTGCCACACAAGGCCAAGTCAATGGGTAATTTTAAGACAGTGATAGATTTTTGATTAGTAAAGGTATCACAGGTGGGGAGAAGGCAGGAGAATGGGGTTCGGAGGGAGAGATAGATCAGGCATGATTGGATGGAGGAGTAGACTCGATGGGTCGATTGGCTTAATTCTACTCCTATCACTTATGACATGTTTTAGATTAATCACATTTCGAATAATTAGCGATTTTCAAGTCTTCAATTGACATACATAATGAAAACAGAATTACATTCTTACATGTAGCAACACAACATGCCTGCAAACGCAACACACAAATATATAATAAACAAAACAAAACCTCAATTAATTAATAACCACAATACCAATGGAAAAGATCCATCATCAACTAAAGATAGTTCATAGTTGAGGTCACTGTTGTGCAGTTTTCAAAAGCCTGATGGTTTTTGGAAAGAAGCTATTCTTGAACTTGGTTGTTACAGTTTCAGACTCCAGACTTCCCGACGGTAGGAATGAAATAAGACCGTAGCCACGATGTTTTGGGTCTTTGATATTGACTGTCTTTTCCCGGTAGCGCTTCCACTAGATCCATTCAATTGTGGGGAGATCAGTACCTATGATGGACTAAGCAGAGTCTAGCATCCTCTGTAATTTCCATCATTCCTGAATGTACGAGTTACCAAACCAGACCATGTTCCATCCAGTTGTTTGCTCTCTATCATACACTTGTGGAAGTTCAAGAGAGTAGCCATCAACATCCATCAATTAGCTTGGAGGATGTGGAATCGATATGGGTAGAGCTGCAAAACTCTAAGGGGCAGAAAACGCTAGTGGGAGCTGTGTACAGGCGACCTAACAGTAGTAGTGGAGTTGGGGATGGCATCAAGCAGGAAATTAGAAATGCGTGCAATAAGGGTAAAACAGTTATAATGGGAGACTTCAATCTACATATAAATTGGGTGAATCAAATGGGCAGGGGTGCTGAGGAAGAGGATTTCTTGGAATGTATGCGGGATAGTTTTCTCAACCAACATGTGGAGGAACCAACGAGAGAGCAGGCTATTCTAGACTGGGTATTGAGTAATGAGGAAGGGTTAGTTAGCAGTCTTGTTGTGCAGGGCCCCTTGGGCAAGAGTGACCATAATATGGTTGAGTCCTTCATTAGGATGGAGAGTGACATAATTAAGTGAGAAACACAGGTTCTGAACTTAAGCAAAGGTAACTTTGAAGGTATGAGAAGTGAATTGGCCAAGATAGACTGGTAAGTGATTCTTAAAGGGTTGACAGTGGATGTGCAATGGTAGGTATTTATAGACTGCATGGATGAACTACAACAGTTGTTCATCCCAGTTTGGCAAAAGAATAAATCAGGGCAGGTTGTGCATCCATGGATAACAAGGGAAATCTGGGATAGTATAAAAACAAAAGATGAAGCATACCAATTAGTCAGAAAATGCAGCCTACCAGAGGACTGGGAGAAATTCAGAGTTCAGCAGAGGAGGACAAAAGGCTTAATTAGGAAAGGGAAAATAGATTATGAAAGAAAACTGGCAGGGAACATAAAAACTGACTGCAAAGGTTTTTATAGATATGTGAAGAGAAAGAGATTAGTTAAAACAAATGTAGGCCCCTTGCAGTCAGAAACAGGTGAATTGATCATGGGGAACTAGGACATGGCAGACCAATTGAATAACTACTTTGGTTCTGTCTTCGGTAAGGAAGACATAAATAATCTGACAGAAATAGCAGGGGACCGGTGGTCAAATAAGGTCGAAGAACTGAGTGAAATCCAAGTTAGCCAAGAAGTGGTGTTGGGTAAATTGAATGGATTAAAGGCCGATAAATCCCCAGGGCCAGATAGTCTGCATCCCAGAGTACTCAAGGAAGTAGCCACATAAATAGTGGATGCATTAGTGACAATTTTTCAAAACTCCTTAGCTTCTGGAGTAGTTCCTGAGGATTGGAGGGTAGCTAATTTAGCCCCACTTTTTAAAAAAGGAGGGAGAGAGAAAACGGGGAATTACAGACCAGTTAGTCTAACATCGGTAGTGGGGAAACTGCTAGAGTCAGTTATTAAAGATGGGATAGCAGTACATTTGGAAAGTGGTAAAATCATTAGACAAAGTCAGCATAGATTTACGAAAGGTAAATCATGTCTGACAAATCTTATAGAATTTTTCGAGGATGTAACTAGCAGAGTTGATAAGGGAGAACCAGTGGATGTGTATATCTAGACTTTCAGAAGGCTTTCGACAAGGTCCCACATAAGAGATTAGTATACAAACTTAAAGCACATGGTTTTGGGGGTTCAGTATTGATGTGAATAGAGAACTGGCTGGCAGACAGGAAGCAAAGGGTAGGAGTAAACAGGACCTTTTCAGAATGGCAGGCAGTGACTAGTGGGGTACCGCAAGGGTCAGTGCTGGGACCCCAGCTATTTACAATATATATTAATGATTTGGACGAGGAAATTGAACGCAACATCTCTAAGTTTGCGGATGACACGAAGCTGGCGGGCAGTGTTAGCTGTGATGAGGATGTTAGGAGGCTGCAAGGTGACTTGGATAGGCTTGGTGAGTGGGCAAATGCATGGCACATCTAGTATAATGTGGATAAATGTGAGGTTATCCACTTTGGTGGCAAAAACAGGAGGGTAGACTATTATCTTAATGGTGGCAAATTAGGAAAAGGGGAGATGCAACGAGACCTGGGTGTCATGGTACACCAGTCATTGAAAGTAGGCATGCAGGTGCAGCAGGCAGTGAAGAAAGCAAATGTTAGCGTTCATAGCGAAAGGATTTGAGTATAGGAGCAGGGAGGTTCTACTGCAGTTGTACAGGGTTTTGGTGAGACCACACCTGCAGTATTGCGTACAGTTTTGGTCTCCAAATCTGGGAAAAGACATTCTTGCCATACAGAGAAGGTTCACCAGTCTGATTCCTGGGATGTCAGGACTTTCATATGAGAAAAGACTGGATAGACTTGGCTTGTAATCGCTAGAATTTAGAAGACTGAGAGGGGATCTTATAGAAACTTACAAAATTCTTAAGAGATTGGATAGGCTAGATGCAGGGAGATTTTTCCAGATGTTGGGGAGGTCCAGAACAAGGGGTCACAGTCTAAGGATATGGGGAATTCCTTTAGGACCGAGATGAGGAAAACAGTTTTCACACAGAGAGTGGTGAGTCTCTGGAATTATCTGCCACAGAAGGTAGTTGAGGCCAGTTCATTGGGTATATCTAAGAGGGAGTTAGATGTGGCCCTTGTGGCTAAAGGGGTCAGGGGGTATGGAGAGAAGGCAGGTATAGGATACCGAGTTGGATGATCAGCCATGATCACATTGAATGGCGGTGCAGGCTCGAAGGGCCGAATGGCCTACTCCTGCACCTATTTTCTATGTTTCTAACATACCGAATCTACTCAATATTCTATGGAAGTAGAGGTGTTGATGGGCTTTCTTTATAATTGCATCAATATCCTGGGCCCAGGAGAAATCTTCAGAGATATGCACGCCCTGGAATTTAAAATTGTCAACTCTCTCCACCGTCACCGTTGATGAAGACAGGTTTGTGGATCCTCAGCTTTCCCCATCTAAAGTCAACAATCAGCTGGTCTTGCTGATGTTGAGAGCAAGATTGATGCCCCTCCATTCAATCAGACTTTAATTTCCATCCTATACTCTGATTCATGATAACACCTTTATTTGTCTAATAACAGTACCGTCAATGTATTTAAAGACGGCATAGGAACAGTGTCTGAGTACACAGTATTGTGTATACAGTGAGCAGAACAGGGGACTGAGCACACAGCCTTAAGGTGTTCCTGTGATTTGGTTATCGAGGAGGAAGTGTTGTTGCCAATGACGGAGTCGAGGATCCAGTTGCATAGGAATGAGCAGAAACCCAGTTCCCAGATGACACGTTTGGAGGAAATGGTGGTGTTGAACACCAAGTTGTAGATGATGAACAACAGCCTGACCACATATTGTTATTGCCCAGGTGGTCCAAGGCATAGTGGAGGGTCAGCGAGATCACATCCCCCATGGATCTATTGTGGCGGTTAGCAAATTGTAGTGGCTCCAGGCTAACATAGGAGCTAATAGACATCACACAAACCTCTTAAAGCACATCATCACCACATTGATAGTGCTGCTGGTCAGTAGTCTTGTACGAAGATTTGCGTCTACACGGCAACATTCACAACTGCAAGTCACCCAAAGAAAATTAACAATGCATCATGACTTCTGAAGGCTAGTCGCTGTTCCAACATCCATTTCATTCAATTTTCACCGTTGTTACTATAACCACCCAATTAACCCCCCTCATCTGAATCCACCCATCACTTGCCTGTTTTTGTCCCACCCCTTCCCCTCACTTCTGTGTACCAGCTTTCTTCCCTCAACTCCATCAGTCTGAAGAAAAATCCTCAATCAAAACATTATCATTTTATTACCCTACAAAGATTCCTCCTGGCCTACCGAGTTCCTCCAGCACATTAACTTTTTTCCTCAAGATTCCAGCCACTGCAGCCACTTTGTCTCCCCTTAAGCTGCATCCGTGGTCCCACTGATAAACTTTCAAGAAGCTGCATGCAGTACACTTCTGCAAAATCGTATCTCAGAACATGAAAACTGGCCTGGCCTCCATATTTTTCTCCTGGTCTATCTTATCTACTACCATATCAATGATAAATTCACTGAATTAAAATCAGTAACATCACAATGTACTTCTAACAATTCCAAGCTTCATTCTCTAAAACCAAGTTCAGAACTGCCCCATCTCATGATGGACTTGCTATGTGCTAATTAAACTAGTTCTTCAGAAGATTTCCAAGTCCTGTAAATTTTTTCTGTCCCAGATGGCTATCCAAAATCCCTCTTTATTTTTGCACTTGCCAGAGGTTTACTGTCAGAACTGTCCTTTGACCTCCGCCTGACTCTTCATGGACCTCTTGTATACCTCCAACAATTTACGTCCTCCATTTTGTACTCAGTTTATTTACATGGCAACTCTCATTTGTTGATCACTGTAGCATACTACACTTTTATAGCTGTAATTATGCCCTCAACCAATACTGCTTCTTCAGCTCTGTTTAATCCTCGTTTTCATTTCACATGAATAACCCTGTAAATCAGAGCACAGAGCTGCCATTTCTATGCCACGGTAAGCTTTATTTAATTTACAGCTAAACCATCACTCTGCCCCATATTCATTTCTGCCCACAGTTCTCTGCTTTATCTCCCCGATTCCTTGCATTAAGTATGTATCACTAAACAGTGACATTGTTTTCCAAATCCACTTTCATTATTTTCAAAATTCATTTATTAAACCCCTACCTTCCATATCATTGATTCTTTCCATTCTAGACCTATTCTGGAGTTCCCATCCTACTGATAAGACAGTTTAGATCCTTCCCAAGGGCAAAATTCTGAACTCTAGTACTCCCTTCAAAGCACATTAAAAATATACAATGAAAATAAAATTTGGAAGAAGAAAAACGCAACACACAACCTGTATTATATTCTCTATTTAGTGCAAATGACCAAGAATAAAGCTGAAAACAACAGCTTTTATTTACTCATTTATGGAAAGTGGTGCGTGACTAGGAAGAGTCTTTAGAGTTGTTCATGTTCCCATGTTCCTTGACATGAGGTTGGACAAACTAGGACTATATTCCTTGGAGCGCAGGAGGCTAAGGGGTGATCTTATAGAGGTATATAAAATCATGAGGGGAATAGATAGGGTGAATATACAGAGTATTTTCCAAGGGTAGGGGAATCAATAATAAGGGAGATCATAAACTAGAGGCATAAATTTAAGGTCAGAGAAAGATAGAAATCTGAGAAGCAACCTTATAACAGAGTGTGGTAGGCATGTGAAACAAATTTAGACCCAAAAAGCTGGAGTAACTCAGTGGGACAGGCAGTATCTCTGGAGAGAAGGAATGGATGATGCTTCGGGTCAAGACCCTTCTTCAGAATTGCCAGAGGAAACAGTTGAGGCAGGTACATAACGAAATTTAATAGACAGTTGGATAGTAACATGGATAAGAAATGTTAGATGGTTCATGGGTAAGAAAGATATGGTCCAAACACAGAAAAATGGGAGTAGCTTAGATAAAGGCTTGAATGAGTTGGGTTGAAATGCCTGTTTCCATGCTGTATAACTCTAAGATGCAGTACTATCGGGTTTATTTGGAGAGCACACAAACAAAAGCTTTTCACTGTATCTCAGTACAAGTGACAATTTATAACCCAATAACAATAATGAGTAGAGACTCAATCTGTTTGATTTTTTCCTTAAAGAACAACTGCTCCACACCTGGGATCATCCTAGTGAATATTCCCTGAACTACCTCCAATGAAAGGACAACCCAAATTTTACACGGCTCTGGATGTAATATTGCTGGTACCTTGAACAGTGCAGTAAAGGTCCTGTCCCACCTACGCGACCTTGGCTCGCAAATAACGTGACCTCGTGGTCGCTTGAGGCGTACAGGCACCGTATGGCCGTGCGGGGCCGGTCCCACAGAAGCGCAGAGTTGTGCGGGGCTGGTCCCAGCATCGCGCGGGGCTCCAAAATTCTGGCAGTGGCCGAAATCTTCGCAAGTCAACGGCCTGTCGGCACGCAGGGGCATTGCAGTCGTATGCAGCGTCTTGATGTCGTACGCAGCGTCATGTCAGCGTACGCCTAGCGCGTGGCGTTGCGCGATGAAGTCACCGCCCCCCATGGAGTTGCCGGATGACGACACCAACCGACGCCCAAATTCAGTCGGCCCGCCTCCTGCCCAGCTGGTTGGTAAGCATGACGCAAGTAACGGCACGCACGTACTTAGCTCGAACTTCGCGTGAACTCCGCTTCCGTTTGGTCGTGCCAAACGCACGCAATCGCATGCAAGTGTGACAGGCCCATAAGACTTCCCTTGAAATAAGCTTCAAAATTCCATTAACCTTCTCTACACCTGTAACACGTTTGGGCTAGTGGGGTTCCTAGCACATAGGCACTCGTATCCCTTTCTGCAGATTTCTGATTTTGTTTGCTTCATTTAATTAATATTCGTATTAATTTTCCTCCTTTATAGTCCATTCGCCAACTGTTTGCCCATTCACCACCTATCAATATATCTCTGTAAACTCTTTTGTATCCGCAGCTTCTATAAGTTTGCAACAGGTAAGGAGGATAGAGAGTTCAGAGTTTCAATGGAGCAGAGAGTTGAACTGAAAATTGAGCTGATGGTCAAGAGCACATTTACAGAAAGCACATTCCTGGTACAATTAGGTGTTGAACGAGTGTGTTTTACAGATGTTAACAGTGTTATAAGTATCTGCTAATTTATGACCTGTTATTTAACTGTAAGAAATTAAATGTTTAAACAGTTCCCACTGAATCTTTCTGTTGTTTTTGAAGTAAAGGTCTTCGTCTATAAACTGCACTCCATATTCCAGGTGAGGCAGAGGTTCACCTGCACCTCCTCCAACCTCATCTATTGCATCCACTGTTCCAGGTGTCAACTGCTCTACATCGGTGAGACCAAGTGCAGGCTTGGTGATCGCTTCCCCCAACACCTCTGTTCAGTTCGCAATAACCAACCTGATCTCCCGGTGGCTCAGCACTTCAGCTCCCCCTCCCATTCCGAATCCGACCTTTCTGTCCTGGGCCCCCTCCATGGCCAGAGTGAGTCCCACCACAAATTGGAGGAACAGCACCTCATATTTTGCTTGGGTTGTTTACACCCCAGCGGTGTGAACATTGACTTCTCCAATTTCAGGTAGTCCTTGCTTTCTCCTTCCTTCCCAGCTCTCCCCCACAGTCTACTGTCTCTGCCTCTTCCTTTCTTTTTCCCGTCGCCTATTCCTTCGCTCCATAGATGCTGCCTGACCTGCTGAGGATCTCCAGCTTTTTTGTCTACCTTCGAATATCCCAATTTGGTGTCTCTTCTCGCACCTTTTTGCATAATGCTAGCCACTTCCAAGATGGCGGCGCTGGGTTAACAGCTGCGGCCCACCTGCAGTCTGTCTGTTATTTTATTTTTATGTCCTGTTTTTTGGTTGGGTTTGTTCGTTTTGTTGGATTGTGTGTGTATGTGGGTGGGGGGGGGGGAGTAACATGTCCGGGTCTCTTCCTTCTGAGGGGGGGGGGGTGCGACTTTCTGTCGTATTCCCCGTCTCTGTCTGCGCCGAGGCCTAATGGCGGAGCTGGCGGCCTCGGGCCCGGAGCGGTTCCAGCAGCGGCGGCGGCAGCAGCGGCCTGACTACCGGAGCGGTTCCAGCAGCGGCGGCGGCGGCAGCAGCGGCCCAACTCCCGGAGCGGTTCCAATGACTACCGGAGCGGTTCCAGCAGCGGCGGCGGCAGCAGCAGCCCGACTCCCGGAGCGGTTCCAGCAGCGGCGCCGGCGGCAGCAGCGGCCCGACTCCCGGAGCGGTTCCAGTGACTACCGGAGCGGTTCCAGCAGCGGCGGCGGCAGCAGCAGCAGCCCGACTACCGGAGCGGTTCCAGCAGCAGCGGCGGCGGCAGCAGCAGCGGCGGCCCGACTACCGGAGCGGTTCCAGCAGCGGCGGCGGCGACAGCGGCGGCGGAAACCCGACTCGGTCCCGGGGCGGCGACCCGACTTTTTCCCGGAGCGGTTGCAGCGGCCCGACCACGGGCCCGGTGGTCCCCCCAGGCCGCGGAGTTGAACCGGCCCATTCGTGGAGCTCGGTTGAACCGCGGGACTGACTTTCCATCGCCCAGTGCGGTCGCGGCATCTGAGGCCTGGATCACCTCGGCGCAGAGGGAAACAAAGAGGGAAGAGACACAGACTTTAAGACTTTGCCTTCCACCACAGTGAGGAGGTGTTTGGTGAACTCACTGTGGTGGATGTTAAATTTGTGTTTATTGTGTGTTCTGTCATTTTTTATTTATTTATTTTTAATTATATGTATGACTGCAGGGAAACAGAGTTTCGTTCGGACCGAAAGGTCTGAATGACAAATAAAGAATCTAATCTAATCTCTTCTCCCAAACTTCAGTGAGCACCCTTAAGGGGCTGTCCCGCTTTCACGACCTATGCCGAGTTTGCCCTTGACTCATACTCGCAGCATGGTCGTCACGAGGTCGTAGCTAGGTCGTAGCAGGCCATGATGATAGACGGAGGTTATTAAACCCCCACCTTCCATATCAGGGCGTTTTTTCTAGCATGATGAAAAATGTCCACGCGTAAAAAAGGTTGTGAATTAGGTCGTGAAAGTGGGACAGGCCCTTTAGACCTACTGATAAATTTGCAACCTGAACCTCTTCCTATCTTTTAATTTCCCTCACTACTTCAAAATCAATCACTAGCTTAATTATTCCTTGCATGATTTAGTTCCCTTTCATTAAGTTCCCTGTCTGCTTTCATTAACAAGGTACAATAAGATTTTATTTCCTATTAAAGTTTCAATTACAGGCTGGACATGCACCTGAAAAATAATGACTTTAATGCAGCAGATGCCAATTATCATTATCAAACAGAGGCAGAAGTAGACCATTCCACCTCTTGTGCACGCTCTGCAATTTAATAAGATCAATGGCTGATCTCTTACCCTAACAGGACTAACCGCCCCATATTCTTTACGCTCCAATAACCTCCATTCCCTGCTTAACTAAAAGCCTCTTAAACGCAACTATCGTTTTTGCCATTACCACCATCATCCCTGGCAGTGGGTTCCAGGCAACCACCATCCTGTGTAAAAAATTGCCCCGCACATCTCTTTAAACAGATCCAGCCCTAAAGCTTGGTCAAAGGTCGTCCCACAGTGCTTCACATATCTCAGTGATATGCACCCCACCCTGTCCGTTTCTTTCTCCACCAATCATTTATGGTCCTTTCTCGCACACCACCCTCCAACCTTATATCCATTGTATAGGAAGGAACTTCAGATGCTGGTTTAAACCGAAGATAGACACAAAAAGCAGGAGTAACTCAGCGGGACAGGCAGCATCTCTGGCGAGAAGGAATGGGTGACGTTTCGGGTCGAGACTCTTCTTCAGAATACGCATTTCCCTCTACTGATGCATTGGTGGTGGGAAATGCTGTGATCCTCCACCTGCGCATTGTGCCTTCTGGAACTTAACTGTTCATCAGACATATCCAGGGTCCAATGTGATATCTCTGAACATAAAAATATAGAAAATAGGTGCAAGAGTAGGCCATTCGGCCTGCACCGCCATTCAATATGATCATGGCTATGCAGAGGTGGATCACATCTTTTGTTCTTGCCCCAAGCTCCACATCTATCCTGAGTGACCAACCATAGTTACAATTTCCTCTCCTGTAAAGGGGTACTGCTATTGGTATCCTCACTGAAATCCCGATATGAAAGTATCTCAGCAACAAAATGCTGGAAAAATTACTTTTGAACAGACTGCCATCCATTATGATGCTGCCCAAGTAAGTCTCCCACAAAAGACACAAATGCTGGAGAAGCTGAGCAGGACAGGCTGTATGTCTGGGGAGAAGGAATGGGTGACGTTTCGGGTTGAGACCTTTCTACAGGTCTCCCAATGTCAGCCAGGTGTTCTGATAAAGAACAAAAAAGGCAACAATAGTGCAATGTGTTCCTTCTTGCACTTGACACCATTCTTCAAAGATCAAAGGTAAACCTTTAAGCAATTTAAAATGGGTGTTGCACAAAAGATTATGTAATTTGGTGCATGCCTTAAACCTGGAAAATCATTTTAAAAACACTCGCACCAACAGCGCACGTTAATGTCCGACCCAAGAGTTTAAATTATTCTTTGTTTTTCTTGCACGTGATAAATTGTGCTAACTAATCACATTTCTAGGCCCGTGTCATTGAGTTATGCAAAAGATTGAACAAATAAGAAACATACTAATTCCTATGTTTTGTTCTATAATATCTGTATTTAGACCGGTAGAGATATAACCTACCAAGTATGCCATTGATGATTGGGTTCTAACAATGAGTTACTGCCGGGCACTTTGATAGTTACATACAATACAAATCTGAAAAATTAACCCGTTTTACAACGTATTGTCATTGGCTGAGAAAGGTACTCAGTGCAATGTCTAAAGAGCAATATACAATCTGGTGACCATTGATGCAAAGCACCCCTGTCATTTGGTCGACGTTATAATTGAGATGCAGTTGCCAATGTTGAGCGACGTGGGACACTGAAAACACCCCATCGCTCCTAATTTTTTGTGGCAGTGTTTACTCCGTGCAAATTCGTCTTACGTGTCTCTCACTGTAATATTAACAAAGTATCGGCCCTTCGGTAGCATCTCGCAATCCAACGCGTTGCAAA